>CM031620.1:51348956-51361784 GCA_018398815.1 Conus ventricosus
TTTTCCCCTTTAGGACGCATAACAAACAATAACCGAAAATTCACTTAGCTTTGATCGCTTCAGATCGCTAGGGTTCAGCGCAAGGAAGAAGGAAGATGACAGCACAGCAAGCTCGAAACAAATTTGTAGAGTTTTAACCTCGAGTTTTAACCTTCCTTTTTAACATCATTGACAAATGTTGCTCCCCAAGGGGTCGAGCACTTTTAAAATCATTTAGGCTCTTTGGTTATATTCATCTATATATACACACACACAGACACACACACACACACACACACACATACACACACACTCACACACACACACACACACACACACACACACACACACACACACACACACACACACACACACACACACACACACACATACACACACATGTATACAAATGATTCACATGAAAAGGCATAGATGAAACAAACGTACATAAAGGCATATTAGTTAAGCAACCTCTTCTCATATCCATCTTTAGCACTGCCCTCCCCCACATACTCCCTGTCCTCCCCCCCCCCCTCCCCAACGAATTATAACACAAACACAAACATAGATCAACGCAGTTAGTTATACACACACACACACGCACACACACCACACAGACACACACACACACACACACACACACACAACACACACACACACACACATCACACACCGCACGCACGCACGCACGCACGCACGCACGCACACACACACACACAACACCACACACACACACGCACGCACGCACACACACACACACACACACACACACACACACACACACAACGCACGCACGCATACACGCACACACGCACGCACGCACGCACGCACACACACACACACACACACACACACACCACACACACACACACACACACACACCACACACCACACACACACACACACAGAGAGATTATGTTACACAGAAGTAAATGATGAAAAGCCTTGTTATCTTACTCTTGTTGGTTATAACATATTGTAGAAATGGACATAAGACAATCATTAATTTAACTGCATATTGTGAGTAAAAATGTTTAGGATACAATGGGAATTTTAAAATGCATCCTTTCCTCAATGATGAAAAAGAAAAAAAAATAATACATTCTTGTACCGATAACTCGTATTACATCACCAGGGAAGAAGGGGTAGGGTGGAAATCGAATAGCGACTGAAAAAAGACGCTAGCAAAGAGTGTCTAAGCCATTAGGCTGGATGGTAACGCAATTTGTGGAACCAGAAAGCTTCCCGGTTGAGTCTATACTCCACGTCATCTGACAGAAACTTTTTCGATTGCGATGCAGCGGAGATTGAGGAGGGAGTGACCTGGTTGATTGAAATGCTTAGTTACTAGAGTTCCAGAGTGTTTTTTTTATGTTGGATCTGTGTTGGTAAAATCGAGTTTTAAGGAAGTTTTTCTTTTATCTCTCCAACATACTGGCTGCAGGGACAGTTATCGCAAAAGAGTAAGTAGATCAAATTAGTGGTTTCACAATCATGTGATGCCGATCGAAAAGGATTCGTCAGTTTTCGCACTGTAAAAGGAACCTGTCTGGACAAGATGTTGCTTACATACAACATTTTTTCTTACATGGAAAGCAGCTTGCTGTTTTGTTCTGACTGGCAAATAGGCAGAGCAGAGGGCATAAGTAAATTTCTAAGGGTGCGGCTATTCCTTTCCCCCAGGATTGGGGGATCAGGAATAGCCTTTGGAGTCGGAGACTGGAATGTAGGATTGGATGTATCTCTTGGAACATTTTGCAGATGGGAGGGGATTGGCAGGGTTGTAAGTAGTAATTACTGGGATGCGCTCAGAGTTCTGTTTGGGTCTGTACTGAAGTGTTGAATATCTTGGGAGGCATTTTACCTTATCCAAGGCAGAAATCAGGCACTGTGCCTTGTAGCCACGAGCACGAAGCTGTTCAAACAGCTGGGTGCATCGTGACTCAAAGTCAGCGGCTCTTGAACACAAACGTTTCAAGCGCAGAAAGAGAATCTAGGGGAAATTTGTTTGCAGTGGTGATGTGGCTTGAGGTGTAATGGACGAATGAATGAACATCAGTGGGTTTGTAATACAAATCTGTTTGGAGGTATCTGTCTTCTATTTTCAAGAGGATATCTAGAAATGGAGAGAGAGACTGCAGAAGAGCTGGCGGTGATTTGATGGTGGGATGGACTGTATTAATGTACTGTGTGAATGTGTCAAGACCCTGCAAATCTCCCAACCAGAGGAAAATAATATCGTCAGTATAACGCTTCCATAACTCACTGCACACAGGGACAAGGCTATTGTTCAGCAGTTCCTGCTCGAGCCATCCCATGAAAAGATTGGCTACAACTGGGGCCATGGGAGTGCCATAGCAGTGCCCGATATCTGGTGGTACATTTGATCTTCAAAATAGAAAAAAAGTTGTTGTTAAGGACATGCTCGACTGCGTGGAGTATAGCCTGAGTTAGGTGGGGCGTGAGGGAGAGGAATGTTGTCGAGATAGTGGTGCAAGGCCGCCACCATGTCATGGTGGGGAATGTTAGTATATAACCCTACTACATCTATGGTCGCAAGCAAAGCATTATGGAAGGGTACGTGTACATTGTTCCATCTTCAATGATTCTTAACATATGAGTAGAGTCTTGAATGTAGCTAGGCAGATTGTGCACAAGTCCAGCAAGCCAGTGATCCACAAGTTTGGGGAGTTTTTCTGTAGGTCCTTGAATACCAGATACGATGGGTCGAACTAGGGGGATCTATCAAGGTTTTGTGGATTTTTATAAGGTGGTAAAATATGAGAGATCTGACTTTCCTTGGCTCAGTGACTGCCCATTTGTATGTCTTCTCGTCTAGGTGTCCTCCCGAGTGGGAGTTTTTCAACAATCTTGTTTGAGGTTTTAGCTATCTGAAATGTAGGGTCATGCTTGACGGCTTGGTAATGTGACGTGTTGTTCAGCTGTCTGTTAGCTTCACGAATGTAATCTGATGTGTTCTGTATCACTGTAGCACCACCTTTGTCAGCCGAGCTGACACGGATGGTTCTGTCCCTAACCATCTTTTGAAGTTCACCAAGGGCTTGTCTTTCTTTTATCTTCAGATTGTCACGTGGTTGTTTGGGTATGTAACTTGCTGCGCGATCCTGTAAGATATTGCAGTAGGCATCAAGAGCTTTGTCACGTCCAGAAGGAGGCTGAAATCCTGTCTGCTTGTAAAATTTGGTTGGCACATACTCCTCAGAAATATAATATATATATATATATATATATATATATATATATATATAATATATATATATATATATATATATATATATATATATATATATATTATCAATGATGTTAAAAAGGAAGTTAAAACTCAAGGTTTTAACCTTCCTTTTTAACATCATTGACAAATGTTGCTCCCCAAGGGTCGAGCACTTTTAAAATCATTTTAGGCTCTTTGGTTATATTCATATATATATATATATATATATATATATATTATATATATATATTTATATATATATATATATATATATATATATATATATATATATATATATATATATATATATATAATTAGTTAACATAGGTTTGTTTGTTTTTTTAATAGAATCTACAAATTTGTTTCGAGCGCGTTGCGCTGTCATCAGGATGGTTTTTGGTTTGCCCACCGCCGATGTTATACAGCGTGTGGGCTCCCGTTTGCGGTTGTTTGCACGTGCGGGTTGACTGCACGTGTTTTTGGGGGGCTTTCAGGTTTTTGTTTTGGGTGTATTCACTAACAAACGATTTCCATTTATGCCTGCAGTTGTTTACCATTTCTGTTTTGGTGTATAAAGTTGCTAAGTGTGGTTTGCATAGTATTTAACCATTTTTCAGTTAAACATAGGTTGCACCTTTTTGAAACATTGCTGTATGGTGATGCTCTTTTATGATTTTCCAGGATATATTGTAGCTTGTTTTTGCGTCTTTAAGTTTCCAGATATATTTGCTCAGTTCTGTTTGGTTTTTATATTTTTCTTTATTAAATGACTGTTTGTGGTTTGCATATCTGGTTTTGAAGTGGTTTTCAGTGATCCCTATGTATGTTTTTTTTTTATTTTCTGATGTCACAGTGGCTTGGTATACAATGTTGTTGTGAAGGCATTTAGGGTCAGAAATGGAAATCACATTCCACACCAAGAAAACGCTACTGTACAGCAAAAATGAAACCTGGATCAAGAAAACAAACAGAAACTCAACATCTGATGTAACCACGGGATCATATGACGGTGCAGAAACATGCGAACTGGTCGGACTATTTATGCTATCCAACATCAAGAAACAACTCGGAAAACAAGTTGGATTATACAGAGACGACGGCCTTGCTGCCCTAACCAACAACCCAAGAACCATTGAAAATAAGAAAAAAGAATTATGTAAAATCTTCCAAAACCACAACTTAAAAATCACCATTGAAGCAAACAAAAAGGTAGTAAACTACCTAGACATAACACTTGATCTCATCAACTACATATATAAACCATACAAGAAGCCCAATGACACACCTATCTATGTAAACACCAAAAGCAACAACCCACCATCTGTATTAAAAGCCATACCCAATGGCATAAATCAGAGATTATCAAACCTGTCATGCAATGAAAGGGTATTCAACAATGCAGCTGTAGAATATCAAGAAGATTTGAAAAAAAGGGGGTACAACTACAAACCACAATACAATCCAGACAATAACACAAATAGAAATAAGAAAAACAGGAAAAGAAAAATCACATGGTACAACCCACCATACGACGGAAAACTCAAAACAAACATAGGAAAAGAATTCTTTAAAATTTTAACAACCTCGTTCCCAAAAGAACACAAACTATATAAAATATTCAACAAAAACACCGTCAAACTATCGTATTCATGCATGCCCAGCCTCAAAAATTTAATTGACGCATCTAATAAAATGAAAACCAACACAGCAAAGAAGGGTGAAGAAAGGAAATCTTGCAATTGCATCAAAAAAGAGCAGTGCCCCCTGAGCAATAAATGCCTTCACAACAACATTGTATACCAAGCCACTGTGACATCAAAAATGAAAAAGAAACATACATAGGGATCACTGAAAACCACTTCAAAACTAGATATGCAAACCACAAACAGTCAACTTAATAAAGAAAATATAAAAACCAAACAGAACTGAGAAAATATATCTGGAAACTTAAAGACGCAAAAACAAGCTACAATATATCCTGGAAAATCATAAAAAGAGCATCACCATACAGCAATGTTTCAAAAAGGTGCAACCTATGTTTAACTGAAAAATGGTTAATACTATGCAAACCACACTTAGCAACTTTAAACACCAAAACAGAAATAGTAAACAACTGCAGGCATAAATGGAAATCGTTGTTAGTGAATACACCCAAAACAAAAACCTGAAAGCCCCCCAAAAAAACACGTGCAGTCAACCCGCAAGTGCAAACAACCGCAAACGGGAGCCCACACGCTATATAACATCGGCGGTGGGCAAACCAAAAACCATCCTGATGACAGCGCAATGCGCTCGAAACAAATTTGTAGATTCTATTTAAAAAAAAACAAACCTATTTTGACAAATGTTGCTCCCCAAGGGGTCGAGCACTATCAAAATCATTTTGGGTATTTTAACCACACTAATCTTTTATATATAATATATATATATATATATATATATATATATATATATATATATATATATATATATATATATATATATATATATATATATATATATCTATCAGTATATTTAAAATGCCTAAAACAATTTTATGAGTGCTCAACCCCTTGGGGAGCAACATTAGTATAAGCCATTTTCAGTTAGGCATAGGTTACATCTTTTTGAAATATTGCTGAATTGAGCAAATACATTTGGAAACTTAAAGACGCAAAAATAAACTATAACATATCCTGGAAAATCATAAAACGGGCATCACCATACAGCAATATTTCAAAAAGATGTAACCTATGCCTAACTGAAAAATGGCTTTATACTATGTAAACAAAACTTAGCAACTCTTAATACTAAAACAAAAATAGTAAATAACTGCAGGCATAAATGGAAATCGTTGTTAGTGAACACACCCCGTACAACAACCTGAAAACCCCCAAAAACACGTGCAACCAACACGCACGCAAAAACAGCTGCAACTGGGCCCCACACGATATATATAACATCGGCGGTGGGCAACCCAAACTTCATCCTGACGATAGCCAAGCCGCTAGAAACAAATTTGTAGATAGTTTTAAGATTCCCTTTTTACTTGTTTTAACTATATATATATATATATATATATATATACATATATATATATATATATATATATATATATATATATATATATATATATATATATATATATATATATATACCACTAATCAGGCATACATTCATTGTAATAGGCATTCAAGCAGGATAATGTGCATAAATTAATTGTTTTTGTTCATAAAAGTAACCTAAATTGTGAAAAAAGTGACTTTTTAGAGGGGGGGGGGGGGGGGGGGGCGTGGCACTCCAAATCAAAAGTTTTTTCAAAACGTTAGTGGCAACAGTTCTTTATAGCACATGGAATACATGTCTCTAGTCTTTACTCATGAGCAGTTTGTGTTTAAAAAGTTAAAAAATTGCAGGTGGGCAGCTACAACCGCTACGTTAGAAAAGAGTTAACAGTAGGTGCTACAAAAGGACGCGCAGAATCAACCTTAGTGTACGAATGCCATACAACCTGTTTATTTGAACTGGAAAATAATTGAAAACTTAAACTAGACTTACGTACAAAGGTGACGTTTAATTTCAATGATTTAGAGCCTATCGTAAGGAGGGGGAAGTTATGTGAGTATCAGCATGTGCGCCAGCCAAGAATCGTCAGTGTTTAGAGCTGCGAGTAGTCACTAGATAATTTGTCAGGGTGAACAAACTGTTCACTAGACTTACCATAGTGGTGACTTTGAACATTCAGAGCCATTTATAGGGAGGGCACGTATCTCCTCCCTCCTTACGATAGGCTCTAAATAATTCCAATTAAACGTTACTTTTCTATGTAAGTCTAGTTTAATTTTTTAATTATTTATCGCGTCTCTTCAGTCATACGGAGTTACGTGAGATTTTAGAGCATCTAGTGACTACACAGCATTTCACGTAACTGCAAAAACCAACTGCAGTCATCAGTTCATGTACGTCAATTTAATCTGATTCAGTACAGGTGAATATCACCAAACATAACATGTTGAACACAAACTTGGAATATATTCTAACTGCAGTGCCTACTGGCCTGCATTCACATGCAATTAAAAGCAGAATATTTGTAAACACATTCCCCAGGAAGTCTGAAATTTGCCAAGTACATACTGTACAGAAGTCACGACTTCTTAACAAACTTGTCCAATACTGCCTGTCCAAAATTAGGTTTAGACAGTACCGCTTTCTTATAAAACTTGGTGAAGGCATTTCCTGCCAACCATCCAGCCGCTTTGAGGATGGTGGCAAGGCTCACTCCTTCATTTGCAGCAGCCGAACAACTCGTGGCACGCGTCGTGTGTGCACAATATGTCTCTGTGTCCACTCCTGCCGCAGCCAGCACTTGTTTGACCCACCGAGAAAATGTATGTGCGACACTAAGCATAATTTGGTGTTTTGGGAATAGGCTAGACTTTCTGCTGGTTCTGTGTAACTGCCTGGCTTAGTGTTTTTGTGTTTACTAGAAAACTGTAAAACATACTTCCTTTCACTGACATGCAAATCTGTAGTTTTCAGTAGGTGAAGCATGTAAAACATACTTCCTTTCACTGACATGCAAATCTGTAGTTTTCAGTAGATGAAGAGCATGACCTTTTTGTCCAGTAAGACGTGACATTAGAGATACTGTTTTCAATGTCAGTTGTGTCAAATCCAATGTATTTACATCTGGAAGTGAGCACATGTAATCCAACACTAGACTAACATCCCAGGGGCGTCTGTACCTTGGCAGTGCAGGTCTTTCCCTAAAAAAAAACCCTTTGACTAGTCTGCAAATTTCTGGTAAATTACCTACAGATACTCCTTTCACTGATGGCAGAAAAACTGATAATGCACTTCTTGCAGAATTTAAGCACTATAGCTTGCCCCAGCTGAAAACATGGAAGCTAAAAAAATGCAACCTGTGGCGATCTGGGTGATCTCACTGCCATGCCGTTTTTTGAGGCATGTTCTATCTACCTACTAATGTATGTATTGTACGACGTTTTGGTGGTGGGCCCCCAGGAGTTCATGAGAAGATCTACTGCATCAGGGGAGAATCCTTCCTGTTCAAACGTGCTCCTTATACACTGCATGCCAGAAGTTGTAGCTTTGGCAGCAGGCGGTGGAGTGCTTCCTTTCTGCAACTTCCTCATAACGTTCTACTTGTATTGGTGCCCCACAAGGCACAGTGCTATCTCCGGTCCTCTTTACTCTGTACACAAACGACTGCACTGGCACTGAAACAACACCTGTCATAAAGTATTCTGATGATTCTGCTATCGAAGATCTATCCAACTCAGATTCTATTTATTTTAGTGAAGTTGAAAGGTTTGCATCTTGGTGTAATAGAAATTATTTAGACCTTAATGTTGTCAAAACAAAAGAAATGCTTATTGATTTTCGTAAAACCCCCACTGCAATACCCCAGCTTGTTATTGGTGACCAAACTGTCGAACGGGTGAATGAATACCGCTACCTGGGTACAGTGTTGGATAACAAGCTTTCTTTTGATGGTAACGTTCAATCAGTCTTTAAAAAATGTCAGTCCAGAGTCTTTTGTTTGCAAAAATTGAGAAATATTGGTGTTTCCACAAATGTTCTTAAAACTTACTATCGGTGCTGCATTGAATCGGTTCTCACTGGATCTTTCATGTGTTGGTATGGAAGTTTGAATGTAAGGAATAAGCATAAGCTGAGTGATATTGTGAATGTTTGCAGTAAAGTTGTGGGTGAAAGACAAAGAAGTTTGCAAGATCTGTATGAGGAGCGAGTGAAGAGAAAGGTAGATTCTGTACATTTCTCTTACTGTGAGCAGTTGAATAGTATAATTATGTATGTATGTGTGTGTGTGTGTGTGTGTGTGTGTGTGTGTGCATATGTACATCTATGTGTGTGTGTGTGTGTGTGTGTGTGTGTGTGTGTGTGTGTGTGTGTGTGTGTGTGTGTGTGTGTGTGTGTGTGTGTGTGTGTGTGTGTGTGTGTGTGTGTGTGCTTTCTTGTGTGCAGATGTGTGTGTGTGTGTGTTTGTATGTGCATGCGCGCACATGTGTGTGTGTATGTTCTGTTGCAGATTCGCGCATGTATCATGCATGTATATTTGCATATGTAGTGTGTGTTGGGGAGGGGGGGGGGGGGGGGGGGGGGGGGTCTTAAAATGCATTTGATTTGTAACATTTGTAATGCTGGGATCCTGCTTTTAAAAGGCTCTTTAAAGACCCTGTTTAAAAGTATGTATATATCTTATTCATGGTGATTTAAATGTGTTTTATTGTTCGTAGGCCTCTTAATGATATCCTATCTTTTCGTGTTCTTGTGATATGTTTTTATGTAATATGTTTGTAATAAATGGTGTTGCACCTGATAATAATTTCTCTTTTTGAGATAATAAAGTATACTTGACTTGACTTGACTTGACCTAGGTGGCTGGGTAGTGTGAGCAGGGCAGGTGTGGAGGGTATATGGACTGGTTCCTGGTTCAGCATTTTCTGTACAACCAGCCACCAGACCGGTGAGGTCTACAAGGGGAGAATGAGCAGGCCTATCGCTCTCTCCTTCCGTATCTTCTGTAAAACACTGGGCAGCAGGCTGAAAGGAGGAAAAGCATACCATTGTAGTTTTCCCCACTTTAAGGAGAAAACATCAACTGCATGTGCCTTTGGATCGGCTCTATAAGATACATAACAGTGATACTGTTTGTTTATTCTGGAAGCAATCAAATCAATTTCAAAGGAAATCTGCAACTTGTTGACCGCATCTGTCAATACAGTACTGTGAAGTTTCCACTCTGCATCCACATTAGTTTTTCTTGATTATTCATCCGCAGCTGAAATTGTCTTTCCCTGGGATGTGGTATGCACTCAGCCATGCATTTCGGGCCACAGCCCACTGCCAGATAGTGGCTGTCATCTCGTTACAGCTGTCGAGTGGCCTGTGCCCATGTCGTTAATACAGGCTACTGCTGTGGAATTATCAATTAGCAGGCGCACATGTTTTCCATCAAGATCTGCCTGGAAGCACTTCAGTGTTGCCTTAAGCTCAAGGTAATTATTGTGGAAGCGAGTTTCAACTGGTAGCCACAATCCTCCAGAGCTCTGTGTCTTACATGTACATCCCCATCCTGTCATACTGGCATCTGACGTCACAGTAACGTCAAAATCTGAATGTGTGATGTCATTGTAAGCAGCATCTACATTACTTATCCACCACTTAAGCTCTTCTTCGGGTTATGGGGTCAGTGTGGTATATCCATCAAAATTTCCCTTTGCTTGTCTCAGTGCAGCTTTTTTTTGTTGCCTTCTAAGTGACGATAATGTAGGGGCCCAAATTTCACTGCCGGAAACTTGCCACAATTTTCCCAATAATCGTGGCTAGTTCTCTGATAATTGGTTTGTTGACTTTCAGTAGCTGGACACAGCAGTGTTTCAGATTGTCTTTCCTTTCAGGTGTCAAAGTGACTGTCATTGTTCTGGAATCAATAATCACACCTAGATGCTGAATAACCTGGGTTGGTTTAAGAGTTGATTTCTCTTGGTGTACAATGAAGCCGAGTGAACGAAAAAGCTGCACTATGGCTTGGATATTCTCTGTGCATTCTGATTCTGATTCGGCAAGGAGAAGAGAATCACCCAGAAAGTTGGTGGAGACATGATGTTCTTGCCTCAGTTTTGGCAAAAAACAGGTTTCAATATTTTGGTAAATTTCCTAGGGGCAAGAGCCAGACCATTTGGCATACAGTTATATTCCCAGATTTGGCCTCTCCATCTGAATTTGAGATACTTCCTATGTGCTTGTGTAATGGGGATAGAGTAATAGGCATCCTTTAGGTCTATAGAAGCCATCAAACAAACAAAAGGTGTCACTAACTTCAGTTCATCATGCAAAGTATCCAGTTTGAAATGGTGATAAGTAATATCTTGATTCATTTTTTCAAATTCGGAATCATGCGATTTGACCCATCCTTTTTAGCCTTGTAAACACAGGTGACACATGTTGATCGTGTACAGGTGTACAAGGGGATATAACTCCTTTTGATCTGAGTTTGTTCACCTCAATGTCTATGATATTTATTTCCGCTGATTCAAGCCAGGTTGTGTACTACTACAACAACTGTGAGAGGATAACAGAGTTTTCTCTTCAAATTCCAGTGTGGCTCCTCTGATCAGCTGTAACATTTCTTGGTCTGTTATAAGCGATTCCCATACGGACAGAAATATTGGAGCCTGTCACCTTCAAAAGTATCCATCTCTGCTTCCAATTCTGCCCTTAGCTGTGCGAGACTGTGATAATAAGCACTTACCACATCGCTGGCTGGCTGAGTGGGTGGAGCTACACTTGGCAGTTCCTCTTGTTGGCCGTGTTTTGCGCGCGAGCTCGCATGGCTGCCCCTTTGTGTCTGTCCCTCCCCCCCCCCCTCCGCCAGCAAGAGTATTATTCAACCTGTCCATTTCTTTAATTTCTTTGAGTGAAGTAGCCAAGTTGTCACCAAACAACCATCTTGTGACAGGCACAGAATCATTCCAGATGCCAGTGATAGAGGGGTGCAAATCTGGGCAAATGGAGTGTCTGTGTCTGAGTGATAGCTGGTGTGACGCATGTCCCAAGACAGCAAGACTGTCTGTGTTCTTTTCAATGGCTGTTTTTATTTTCTTGGATGTCTGTGAGTCAGTGTTGCGTTGTGCCCTGAGTATTGTTTGTGTGCTGTCTGTCAAGGCGATTGCTGCTTTTGTCAGCGCTTTTTGCACATGCAAGCTTTTGATGTCAGCTCTTCTGCCTCTGCTGGAAGACCTTTCCAAATTTCAGTGTTGACTCGCGGCACTATCAGCGCTTCACAGTTTTCTGGCCTTTCATACTTACCAAGCCTGTCTTTCAGTTTGTCCTCTGACAGTCCAGACTGGAAGCGGTTGTTTATGATTTTTGTGCTAGGGAGGAGGAGACTGGTGGTGCTGTCTCCTCACCATCATCAAGGTCTTTATCTATTTCCCAAGCAAATCTTCATCAGAGCCAGCAGCTGAGAGCGTGTCATCTACTACCTCCCTTCAGATTCCGACTCTGACAATGCCTTTGTGCTTTTTGCGTGCAACCTCTTCCCTTGTGCCGCTTTTCGAAGTCATACTTGTCTACGTCATCTGAATCTGAACTGTCTGGTTACAAAGCTCGCTTTCTTGTACTGTTGGGCTGTTGTTCACCCGAATGGCTTTGGTCAGTGATTCTCTGCAGCATGGCTTCAAGTCTGTCTAAGCGGCCAGACATTTTTGCATCAAGTGACAGCAGATCTGCGAATGCCACTGTCGCGGCCTCTTGCCACTCAGGGCTCTTTTCGGCCATTTCGTCAGTCTCTGCTGACTTTCAGTGTTCAGTCTCTGCTGATCTTTTGTCAGTCTCTTGCTGACTACACGAGGGAATGGGATTTACCAGTCTCTGCTGGATAACGCCTCTGTTGTCAAGTATAAATTTGGGCAAATAAGGGGCTACTGGTGTGTGAGTTTGTTATACAAATAAGACAAAGCCTGTCAGGTACCAGGCCCTTGCATGCACTGCACGATGGCGTCCACTTAGCAAGCAGGGACGAGGGTGAAAAAGATGTTGATTACCCTCAACTAGTTATTTTATCTTAAAATAAACAAAAATATCAAGTA
>CM031620.1:51365284-51385284 GCA_018398815.1 Conus ventricosus
TACTCATTCATTTATTGAGATTATCTTAGCTTGTTGCATGTTTTCCCCTTATGCCTTGTGGCATGATGTGATGTCATACATTTTGATTTTGTTGATAAGTAATATGGCAAAAAGTAACATAACCAACTTTTTTAGTAATGAAATGACTGTTTTGGGGCACACACACATACATTGCAGCTCATCAAACCATACAAAACTTTGAAAAAAATGATGTTAGAATTGACTGAACATAATATAAACATCTGGCATTGATATGAATGCCAGCAAAGTCTGTTTTGTGTGATAATACATACATATATCATTGTAGGTACCATAACCCAGACATAAAGGACCACATTTTGCCTTTTGCAGTAGGTTTACTAATGTGATCACTACTGACTCATTTACTCAGGCAAGTCTTACATCTTTTGCATGTTTTTTTCTTGCATCTTTGGCTATAACCTGATGTACTAATAATCAGATTTTGTTAGTAAACAGTAAAATTTGATGAAATCAAATCTCATGACAGTTTCAAAGAAAAACAGTCATATTGCTGATATAAAAACCACACAAAACACAAGAAAAACTGATGTTAGTGTTCACTGGATGCGAGGAGAAACATCTGGTACTCACTCAGTACATGTCTGTAAACTAATCCAGTACTTCTTTCTGTACATCTTGCAGGTTTCTGGGGTTGTTCTTGGGTTTGAGCAGCCTCACTAATATAACCCAGTCTGATTATTTCCACCAGTTGAACAGTTTCAGAAGAAACAACCACCATGAAGATGAAAAAAAAAGAAAAACACACAGGCACTCAAGAATATAAAAACACAGAGATAAAAGCACGCACTGGCTAACTGAAGAAGATCTATGAAAAAAAATGCACTGCAAAACTAAGCTGTGCTACAGGATCCACACTACTCCCAGTGGTTGAACTTAGTGTGATAATCCATGTAGCACTGTGGATAGCACAGTGCAGGCTTGGAGGGACAGGAGGGCAGTGGACCGCACATCACGCCTGATCTTCAGCTTCTTGGTGCAGACCTGCAGGCCCTCTGTGGTGCTGCCTTGTTGGGTGTTGGTGGGATGGGGAACATGAAATGCCTCTCCATCAGCCTCACTTCATCGTTTGACCGGTAGCAGAGGTATAACTTGATCACGAACCTGACACGCTTGAGGGGATGTATTGGCGAAATATAAGTCTACCCTTCCAAAGGAGTAGGCTTTCATCCACACACACCACTCACCGTGGCTCATACACCTCCTGAAATCTTTCATGGAGGTGGTCCAGTACTGGGCGGATCTTGTACAGCCGGGCATACTGGGGATGGTCTGGTGGTGGCATCGCAGAGTTGTGAAAGTGGATAAATTGTAGGATGATCTGAAATAGGATTGAAAACATTTGATCAGTGTGTGTAAACAAGCAAACACACACACACACACACACACACACACACACACACACCACACACACACACACACACCAGAAACAATCAAGTACACATACAAACATTTGTACACACACACCACACACACACACACACACACACACACACCACACACACACACACACAACATCATAAACAATGACACACAAATACACCACATAGAAGTATACACACATACACACCACATAGAAGCACACCCCATACACACACACACACACCATAAACAATGACACACAAATACACCACATAGAAGCATACACACATACACACCACATAGAAGCACACACACACACACACACACACACACACACACACCACACACCACACACACCACACACACACACACCCCACAGAAGACACACACACACACACAAAACAGAAGTGCACACACACACATTACAGAGAACACACACACACACACACACACACACACACACACACACACACACACACACACACACAACACCATCCTCATCTATTGTAATGCTAAAAAGAAAGACTTCACATAGAAAGGAGTTGGGAGAGGGAGGGTGGACGGAAATTTATGAGAACAAGTAAACAGAGAGAGAGACTCAGAGAGAGTAAAGAAACTTACTTGAAATCTGTTTCTTGTCATTACTGAGCTGAAGACTGGAATGCGTACAGCACCTTCTTCGACCATACAGCTCAATTGCAGGCAGTCGCACGATTCCCCTCAGTTCCCACTGATTTGCATTGGAATACTGGAGCAAGATTGTCGAGCTCCACGCCCTCTGCCACGCCCCCTTATTTGATGCTGTCCAGTGCCTCTAGGTCTTCCCCTGCCCCTACCACGACCTCTCATGACAGTAGAGGGTGCTGTGCTGGTGCTGGAATCGGCTCTGGTTCTGATTCTTGGTCGGAATCATGGCCGGTATCGCTCTTGACCAAACATCACGTGGGTCGAAGTCCGGGCCTTCTTCTTCGTGACCACCACGAGTTCCGACAAAAGTGGATGGTGCTGGTTACCGTCCGTCTCTCCCTCATCACTATCACTGTCACCTGATGCTTGGAAGTCTTCGTCACCACCATCAATATCATTCAACACTTCATCTAAAACTTCCAGTGCGCTATAACGCTTCAAAAACAGGTCGCTGTGTCGAGCTTCGTCTCTGATCCGCCATCTTGATTATGATAATCAGCTCGACCCCACTTGGATACTAAACCGACAATTTACTAATACTTCAGTACACCGATAAAGGGATAGAACTCTTATTTAAACACCCCAGTAGAGTCAGGACAATTTCTAGGGTTATTTCCCGTACCGATTTTCGAAATTTCGATGACGAAGATACCCCGTAATAGACACGGTTACGGGGGTACAGGATCGCGGAAACGACCCCGTAATAGACAGGGGCAAGCAGATGGAAATGAAAAACACTATTACATCAACATTTGAATTGTTGTCGTCCACATATATCTTGGAACACTGAGAACAGAAGACAGGGATACCATTAGCCTTCACTTTGGCATTGACATCAATATTCCAATAATGTTAAATTTTTAGGTGTTCATTTCACTCCAAAATTAAACTGGAGATTCCTAAATTTAATATCTCATAAACAATGCCAGACAAAGGCTATCTTTACTAAAAAATAATCACTGCACAATCTTGGGGTCAAGATATCCAAACTCTTGTGCATCTTTCTATTAGTCTGGTTCGTTCAAAATTGACTTACGGACAGGAAGTATATTTTTTCAGCTTCACAAACATTACTTAAGCGGTTACAAAGTATAGACAGTAAAGCTATTAAAGTAGCCCTTGGTGTTCCAGCGCATTCTAATACTTTTAAAAACATATAAAGAAGCTAATCTCTTGTCACTTGATGATCAACGCAAACTAGCAACAGCCAAATATGTAGCCAGAAGTCTTTCTGTATCAAAATCAGTAACAAATGAAATATTTCTTGATTCCAAATCGGATTTTCCTAAAAGGGCACAGAATATTTCTTACCTGCAGCCCATTCGAAATTATGCTGATGATTTATTTAGAAAATATGACATCGATATTACATCCATTTCAAAACCTCCAACTATGCCCACGGTTCCTCAATGGGAGCATATTTCTCCAAATTGTGATATATATTACATTACTTTAAAAAAAGAAGATATTATCAATTTGATATCAGTAGAAGCAAAAGAACATCTTGAAAACGCATATCCACATCATCTTAAAATCTACACGGATGGTTCAGTTTTAGAATCTTATACAGGAGCTGGATTTGTAATTCCCAATTTAAAAGTAAAGAAATCATTTTGTTTAGGAAGGAACTTTTTAGTTTTCACTGCTGAACTATACGCAATCCTTATGGCCTTATCTTGGATATCTGATCTTAATGTGGCAATTTACAGCATTTTAATCTGTGTTGACTCTAAATCTGTACTTTGTAGCTTACGAAATTGGGATGCAAATGTAAGGAAACACTTAATTTTTTATATACAATTTATGATACATTCCGTTATGGCGAAAGGAACTTTTGTAGAGTTTTTGCTGGATCCCATCCCATTGTGGTATCTATGGAAATGAAATAGCTGATAAATTAGCAAAAGAGGGTGCTCTTAGAAAAAATCCAGATAGTAAATTAAAATTGGATAAACATGAAATTAGTTCTCTATTAGAAAATTGTATGAACAATGAAAAACTTCCTGCAAAAACGAAAGCGTTATTATGTCAAAGATCGTTGTCCAGTATAATTTATAAAATGGGTTTAAGCTCGTGGAAAACCAAATTTTCTAAGGATGTAGATTGCGCTTGTGGTCTCCCATTATCTACTCAACATATTCTTTTTGAATGTCCAGTTCTAACATCTTTATATAATATTCTAAAGATAGATATTGCTTCATTAGGGGCTTTACATGAAATTCTTTACAGCCCCAAAATGATTGATATAGCAAAGGCTATATCGAGTTCTGTTATTATTCATTTGCTGTAATTGATTTATCAGTTTATAATTATTGTTTGGTCGTTAATAGGCAAACTTTCATGTATTTGTGTCCGCGCGCACGCGCGTGCACGCGCACACACACACACACACACACACACACACACACACACACACACACACACACACACACACACACACACACACACACACACACACACACACACACACACACACACACACACACACACACACTCACACACACACACACACACACACACACACACACACACACACCACACACACACACACACACACACACACACACACTCCTCTCTCTCTCTCTCTCTCTCTCTCCTCTCTCTCTCTCTCTCTCTCTCTCTCACTCTCACTCTCACATACACACACGGGTGCGCGCATGCAGGCACGCACGCACACGCACACTTGCGCTCACACACTCTCATATAACGCACTTACACACAAACACACATGTATATAAGGTGAGTTTTTTTTTTGTTTTTTTTTTTTTTTTTTTTTTTTATTTTTAAAGTCTAATATCACCATCGTTGTGAACAGACCCTAAATTAAATCAATCAAATAAAATCAATGTTCCAGCTGGACTGCATGAACCATACGTAAGATATTTTGTCAGGGCAGACAATAGAAAATCAAACTAATCACAGGCAACATCAAAGGCAGCACTGTTAGAGAGCTAACTGTCAAAAACATGAGACAGGAAACAGCCTCAAGTACCTCAGAGCAGTTCTACCAGGTGAGGGGTCCAAAAGGAAGTTCTCTACAGAATTGCATACTTATTGAAAGCGCTCTTACAAAACACTATCATCTCTTTCTCTCTGTCTCTGTCTGTCTGTCTGTCTGTCTGTCTGTCTCTCTCTCTCTCTCTCTCTCTCTCTCTCTCTCTCTCTCTCTCTCTCTCTCTCTCCCCTCTCTCTCTCTCTCTGTGTCTGTCTCTCTCTCTCTCTCTCTCTCTCTCTCTCCCCTCTCTCTCTCTCTCTCTCTCTCTCTCTCTCCTCTCTCTCTCTCTCTCTCTCTCTCCCCCGTCAGTTTCAGGTTGTTCCCACCCCAGGTTGAGAATGTTGTGAGGGCTCCTTTAACTCTTATCTGTCAGCTTCTCATTGTTAAACTATATCATGTTACCTAACTGTATGAGTTGTTATTGTTATATTGTACCCCCATCGGAAGGGGCCATAACCTATACCGATTAAAATATTTCGTTCGTTCGTTCTCTTTCCGTCGGTGTCAGGTTGTTCACTTCCAGGTTGAGAATGTTGAGAGGGCTCCTCAGACTCTTACAGTTAGGTAACGCTCTGCTGCGTTGACTCTGCCAGTCAGTTCTGGAGATTCTTGCTTATGTAGATAAACGGCGAAAGCATCATTGGACTGTTCTCTGACAACAGGGCTAGGCAGATTTTCAGACTGTTATGCAGTGCTGGACAGATGCGCTCACGTTTGAGATCTTCCAGTCTGACGTTGGACTGCCCGACCTTGAGACAAATCACAAATCGGCGATGACGACGTTATTTAGACTATTAATCTCTTCTTAGCATCGCTTCTTTCAGTTGTATATAGACTATAGGCTCTTCACGTGAAGGACGGCTACAGTGAATAAGCATCTCAGATTTGCTGTCCATCTGTTCTGTGTCCTCCTGGCTTCAGTAGCAAAATGTTTAAATCTTCGAGTAGTCGTCGAAGTCACTGTTGCCATCAGTACGTGCTGATGATTTGGATAATGTCGGATAATCACTGGCATTGCCGATTCTTAGGACAGTGTGCTGAGCATCAGTTAGTTCCATGACTTTAACTTCTCGTTCTCTCTTCTTTCTTTGTGAACATTTCTCTATTTAGCCTTTATTTTCATTGTCCTCATCTCTGTCTCATCAGCTATTCGATCATTTAAATCAAAGGCTTTCTTTTACACATGAAGCTGAATGAAATTATGTATTGGTTAATCACGAATGCGAGTTCTATGAGACCTTGTCGGCAAGTACGTCGTCTGGACACGACAGCAGTGCAACAGTTCTTTAAGGCGCCTACTTCTCAGGTGAGGCTCCAATGTTCTTACAGTTCAGGTGAACAGTAAACACAGACATGAAAAACAGAGATCAGACGCCAGGTCTTGTTCGGTTTTAGATAACAGGATCGCTACCAGAGTTCTGGTTGGCATATCTATTGTTGTTTTCTTTCTTGTTTGTTTCTTTGTTTTTGGTGGAATTACTGTATCCAATAGAAAGTGTGGATGCTTCAAAATTAGTTTAAAGAAGCATCCTTTGTTTCAGTGGTGGGTGTTATCTCCCTTCATAAAAATTTCATCTAAAGCAAAGCACAGAGGCAAATCAAGGCCCATAAATCAGTTTGGTAATGCAGACGAAATATCTGTAACCAATGCGGCCCAATGAGTTGAACCAGTGTGCTTGATCAACGCACTTCCCCGCTGTGCGAATCCCTTTCAAGTACATGTGACATTTTTGTAACAGACGAAACTACAGAGGACATAGGACTGGCAGATATTCCAAAAACAACAATAAGTCAGGGACCAATCATTACCAAAGAGATTCAGGAATGGAGAGGGAAGGGCACAGTGGATGGATTATTTTCATTGACCATCAGAGGATAGGGGTATGAAAAGCCCTCCACCGAACTCTTGGTGAACAACGTCCTCCTTTACATCTCATACAGAAACACAGACATTTTCAAAAAGGCTACCGCAGAACTACGCTATTCATGATGGAATGAGCTAGCATGAAACTCACTTTAAAACTGGCACAGTCATGCGTTTTTTACTGCCCTAGCATATACCTACTGCCAGTTCAAAAGTGAGCGATTTTACTGTCGGTGTCTAGTACAAAGATTTTAAACAGCAAATCACACATAACAAATGCCTACAGGAAAGCAGCTAGGCAGATGACTGTGAGAAAAAAAGGTAGTGAGTAACAGCAGCCAGCACTTGGGATTTAAAATGTCTAACCAACCAACCACAGTAACATTGAAGCAGAGAGCGAGAGAGAGAGAGAGAGAGAGAGAGAGAGAGAGAGAGAGAGAGAGAGAGAGACAGACAGACAGACAGACAGACAGAGAGAGAGAGAGAGAGAGAGAGAGAGAGAGAGAGAGAGAGAGAGAGAGAGAGAGAGACAGACAGACAGACAGACAGACAGACAGACAGAGAGACAGACTGACTGACAGAGAGACAGAGACAGAGAGAGAGATAGAGAGAGAAGGCCATCTTGGTGGTCTGTGCTGAACAAAATGTGGAGAGTGGAGGTAGGATTAGCAAGACAGCATCGTCACGGCAGAAGAAAACGGTGCCAGCGTGTTCATGGAACATCGAAAATAATCCAAGCAAAACGGAAAGAAAAGTAGAACATGTTATCATTCTACTCGACACAGTACAGGTCAATTCATCAGCATTGTCGGAGGAGGGGGGGGGGGGGGGGGGGGGTGGGGGAGAAAAAAGAGGATAGAAGTGGATCGCCCACTAATGGTCATGACGCAAAACGGCTAACTATCGCTACAGAGGAAGAAAAGGGAGGAGAAGAACTAGCACTTAGAATGACAGCGGAATGCGTCAACACAAACGTGTACTTAGAAACAGAATTGACCTTATCCCGTCAGACTGAGGCTGCGTATGCAGACCCATGATTATGGCATATTTGGATTTCATCCTTAGCCTTATGAGAATGTCGGCATATAAATTGAAACTGTAAGAACGCATGGCGTTAAAAAAAAACAGTTTAAAGAAAAATAACAGAAAGCAAGTCTTTCACATCGTATGGAAGTGAGTGATGGTAGGTGAAAAGAGATACAGTAAAGGTAAGACAGACAGACAGTCAGAACAAACATGTCTATAGATTTTAAAGAATTCTTTCCCTACATTTGTTTAAACTCTTGCATCATATGGGGGGTTGTACCATATGATATTCCTTTTCCTATTCTTTCTGCATCTTTCTGCATTCAAAAAAAAAAAAAAACTTGGGAAAACAAACTGGACTGTACAGGGATGACGGCCTTGCCGCTCTGAATGACAACCCTAGGAATATTGAAAATAAGAAAAAAGAATTGTGTAAAATTTTCCACAACCAAAACTTAAAAATCGCAATAGAAGCAAACAAAAAGATAGTGAACTATTTAGACATAACGTTAGACCTCAACCAACACACATATAAACCATACAAGAAACCAAATGATACGCCTGTTTATATAAACATCAAAAGCAATCACCCACCCTCCATACTGAAAACAATACCCTAAAGCATAAATAAAAGACTAGCCAATTTGTCATGTAACGAAACAGTATTCAACAATGCTACAGCTGAATACCAAGAGGCGTTACATAAAAGTGGCTACAATTACAAACTACGATACGATCCACACAATGATACAAAAAGATGCAGAAAGAACAGGAAAAGGAATATCATATGGTACCCCCCCCCCCCCCCCCCATATCATGCAAGAGTTAAAACAAATGTAGGGAAATAATTCTTTAAACTCTTGACATCATCTTTCCCAAAAGACCATACATTATTTGAGATATTCAACAAAAACAACATCAGATTATCATATTCATGTATGCCGAGTCTTAAAATGCCATCGATTCAGCAAGCAAAATGAAAAGCAGCACAGAGAAAAAGGAGGGTAACGAAAGGAAATCTTGTAACTGTACCAAAAAAAGAACAGTGCCCCCTAAGCAACAAATGCCTTACAACAACATTGTGCACCAAGCCACTGTAACATCAGAGAACGCAAAAGAAACATATGTAGGTATCACTGAAAACCAATTCAAAACTAGATATGCAAACCATAAACAATCATTCAACAAAGAAAGATATAAAAACCAAACAGAATTGAGTAAATACATTTGGAAACTTAAAGATAAAAACATAGACTACAGCATATCTTGGAAAATCTTAAAAAGAGCAGCACCATACAACATTTCAAGAAAATGTAATTTATGCCTTACAGAGAAATACATTATACTATGTAAACCACAGTTGGCAACTCTAAATGTTAGAACAGAAATGGTTAACAATTGCAGACACAGATGGAAGTTCCTATCAGCGAATAAAACCAACACCTGAGAAACACATGTAGCACGGGAAAAAAACAACAGCAAGCCAGCTATATTTGTTAAAATAAGGTTTTAAAAGGAGTAATCTACAAATTTGTTTCGAGCGTATCGCTGTCGTCAGGATGATTTTGGTTTGCCCACCGCCGGTGTTTTCTGGCGTGTGGGCTCCCGTTTGCGGTTGTTTGCACGTGCGGGTTGGCTGCACGTGTTTTTTGAGGTTTTCAGGTTTTTGTTTTGGGTGTATTCACTAACAACGGTTTCCATTTATGCCTGCAGTTGTTTACTATTTCTGTTTTGGTGTTTAGAGTTGCTAAGTTTGGTTTGCACAGTATTAACCATTTTTCAGTTAAACATAGGTTGCACCTTTTTGAAATATTGCTGTGTGGTGATGCTCTTTTTATGATTTTCCTTCTTCTTCTTCTTCCTAAAATACTGGTTCACTCAAAAACGAGTAGGTCACCAGCGCGCATGTTAAAAAGTAAATAAAATAACATAAAACAGTGCGATTCAGACTGTTGGCCCCTGGAGCAAATTTGGCAACAAGGGGTCGCACTCGATATTCAAGAATTTAAAAGCAATGGCCAAATTCAGGCCCAGGTAACAGTAAAATATCTGGGGAAGTTAAAATATAAAATCGTCAATATGCAGATCTCAAAACTGTCGAATCAATTTGTTTTTTAAATGAGATTGCATTTGTGGCAATCTTGATGGCACCCGGTAGTGAGTTCCACAGCCGTACAGAACGGGGATAAAAAGAATGTAAGTGGCTGTCAATATTTGATGCGGGTATGGTATAACATTGACCGCCACTCCTGGTGCTACTTTTATTCAATACTAGTTGTTCCATTGGAATATAAATTTTACTTTAGCTCTGCCTTTGAAGAAGATGTTAAGTTTGATAAAAGCTCTTCTCTTTTCTAAGGGTTTCCATTCTAATTCCTCATGTTCTTCCTAGTATTCCCCTTTTCTCTGATGTGGTTCCCTGTTACGAACCGTTGCTGCTCTCTTCTGAATCTTTTCGGGGTTATCAATGTCCTTTAGATGGTACGGATCCCAAACTGAGCAACCATATTCCAGTACTGGTCTAACCAGTGTTTTGTAGCAGTCGTCTTAACCTTTTGGGGGCAGTCATTGATATTCCTGTATAAGAAAGCTAAGATGTTATTTGCTTTCTTACATACTAAATTGTAATGTTCTTTCCATTTGAGACGACTATCTTTAATCACGCCTAAAAAATCTTGCAGCATTAGTTTCTTTAAGAATAGTATTATGGATAGAATAATCTGATCTAATTGGTGAGCGGTTGTTACATATACACAACACTTGGCACTTTTGGGGATGAAATTCATTTTCCAAGTTCTTTCCCACTCTTGTAAAGCATTTAGATCTTCTTGTAGAATGCGTGTATCATTCTTGCTTCTGATTGTTCTATATACTAAGCTGTCATCTGCAAAAAGCCTTATAGAAAGTTCCAGGAGAGAGATTTCTACTTATGTCATTTATATAAATTAAGAAAAACAAGGGCCCCAGAACAGTTCCCCCTGTGGTACACCTGACAAGACTGGTTTACAATGGATGACGACCCTTCCACAACAACTTTCTGCGTTCTCCCAACGAGGAATGATCAAGCCCATTTTAGCAAAGAACTGCCAATGCCGATGTGTTCTAATTTAAGCAGCAGGCCCTCATGGTCAACCTCATCAAAGGCTTTAGAAAAGTCTAATAAAATTGCATCTATTTGCTGTCTGTTGTTAAGACAGTTATTAAATCATTAAAAGTTGTTATAAGTTGAGTCTCACAACTCCTTCGCTGTCTAAAACCATGCTGGGCGTTATTTGTCAAGATGGTCCATTATGCTACTATATATTATGTGTTCAAGTAGTTAGCTGATATGGATGTAAGAGATACAGGTCTATAGTTCTCTGCTTTTGTTTTGTCACCCTTTTTGAATAGCGAACAATGCTCGCGTCTCGCCACTCATCAGGTATTACTCCCTGGTCCAGTGAAGCTTGGTAAAGTAGTTGGTATACCTCACTCAATTCATTGGCACATAATTTTAAGAGCTTGCCAGGAACGCCATCGGGACCAGTAGCTTTGTTTTCATTGATGTTGGTCAGTAACTTAAATACTCCTGCTTTGTTTACTTTGATGTTTTGCATTTCAGGGAGTTTGTCATCATCCTTTAGTCTAACGTTAATTAAAGGTTTGGGATTTGAGAAAACTGAACAAAGCTGCTTGTTTAGTAAGTTTGCTTTCCTTCAGGGTCCTGTATTAGGTTATTCTGGTTGTTTTTCAGGTCTGGAATCCCAATGTTGTCCTGTCTCTTACTCCTTATGTAGACCATAATTTCTTGTTTTGATGATCACCTTCTGAAATCATCGAATTAACACAATTGGAGTGAGCAAGCCTACATTCTCTCTGACACCTTCTCTTAATATGTTTATACCTAACCAGTAATCTTTCTGAATTAGGATGTAGTTTCAATTTCTTAAAGAAACGATGTTTCCTTCTCAACAAACGTTTAGTTTTTGTAGTAATCCATGGCTGGTGGTTCTTGCTTGAAGTTATTTTAGTAGGTATGTTGTCATCCAAAATAAATTCCAAGTTAGTTTTTATACACTTCCAAAGGTCACTGACATTATCTTTAACACTATGGGACCTCAAAAAGACGACTGAAATCATGAGTATCCCTGCGCAATTTTGGTAAATACTGTTTGGGTTTTCCAGAGTCTGAGGGTTTACGTTTAGGGGGTTTTCTTCGAAGGGTTTGAAAGTTGCTCTCAAAGAGTTTATGTCATGATCACCCAGGCCTGCAATTAATTCCTGATTGCCTAAAGCGCCTGGCCCTTTGGGTTTAAAAAATAAATCCAGGAATGCCTTACCACGAGTTGGTGCTTCAATGACTGCACTAACCCAGGTCTTTGGTGGTATAAAAAAAAAACTGAGTAGGGATATATTGTACAAGATATTGGACTCTACAATGTGCAGTGGAAGGTGGACTCTGCAGGGTACAGTGGAGGGTGGACTCTGCAGGGTGCTGTGGAAGGTGGGACTCTGCAGATGCAGTGAGGGATGGGTACAGGGTTGGGGTTTGAAAGGTGAAACTACGGGTAAAAGCGAAATGTGACGTCGTTTTTATAAAATGATGTCGTCTATATGACGTCAATAGTTTTGAGTCATCGCTGCTAAGGATTTGTAAGTAGCATCGGTTCCTGAAGAAGCCTTTTGGCGAAAGCTTGGATTAAAATTGAACTCCGTTGGGGGTTTGTTTGAATACTCATTTTTCATTTTATATATTTTAATTTATATATATATTATATATATATAATTATATTATATATATATATATATTATATATATATGCATGCCTTTAAACCAGGATACACTCATTGTAAAGGCATTCAAGCAGGATATTGTGAATAAATTGGATATTTTTTTCCATCTAAGCTTGGGTGATCCCAAGAAATGTGAGTGTTTGAAAGTAACCTAAATTGTGAAAAGTGACACTCCAAATCAAAAATTTTTTTTTTTAAAGTGTGGCAAACATTTCTTTACAGCAATGGAATACATGTTTCTAGTCTTTATCATCAGAGCAGTGTGTGTTTAAAAATCAAAAATTGCAGGCGGGCAGCTACAGGCGCTACGCTAGAAAAGAGTTAACAGGTATGGTGCTACAAAAGGATGCACAGAGTCAACCTAAGTGTACGGGGTGCCATATAACCTGTTTATTTGAACTGGAAAAATATTTGAAAAATTAAACTAGACTTACGTGAAGGGACGTTTAATTGGATTATTTAGAGTCTATCGAAGGAGTGAGGAGTTACGTGAGTATCAGCGCGGCCAGCCAAGAATAGTCAGTTTTTTGAGCTGCGAGTAGTCACTAGTTACTTTGAAAGGGTGAACAAACTGTTCACTTAGACTTCCCATAGTGGTGACCTTGAACATTCAGAGGAATCTTTAGGGGGGCACGTAACTCCTCCTCTGACATGGGCTCTAAATAATTCGAATTTAAAACGTTACTTTTCTACGTAAGTCCAGTTTCATTTTTCAATTATTTACCACGTTTGCTTCAGTCATACAGAGTCACGTGAGATTTTAGAGCATCTAGTGACTACGCAGCATTTCACATAACTGCAAACACACTGCAGTCATCAAGTCATGTACGTCAATTTAATCTGATTCAGTACAGGTGATTATCACCAAACATAACATGTTGAACACAAACTTGGAAATATTCAAAAACTGCAGTGCCTACTGGCCTGCATTCACATGCAATTAAAAGCTTTAATATTTGTAAACACATTCCCCAGGAAGTCTGAAATTTGCCAAGTACATACTGTGCAGAAGTCACGACTTCTTACAAACTTGTCCAATACTCCCTGTCCAAAATTAGGTTTTTAGACAGTACCGCTTTCTTTTTAAAACTTGGTGAAGGTATTTCCTGCCGACCATCCAAGCCGCGTTGGGGAGGGTGGCAAGGCTCACTCCTTCACTTGCAGCAGCCGAACAAACTCGCCCGGCACGCTTTTTGTGTGTGCACCATATGTCTCTGTGTCCACCCCTGCCGCAGCCAGAAACTTGTTTGACCAACTGAGAAAATGTGTTTCGGGAAAGGGAGCGTGTGGTCTATGGATGGCAATAAATAGCTCGGGCCCCTTTTTTCTGAGCGCTTCCGTTTTCTTCAGATACAGTTGTATGTGCGTCACTAAGCATAATTTGGGTGTTTTACGAATAGGCTCGAATTTCTGCTGGTTTGTGGGGACTGCCGGTGTTAGTGTTTTTGTGTTTACTAGAAAACTGTTTAAAAATACACTTTCTTTCCTGACATGCACATCTGTAGTTTTCAGTTAATAAAGAGCATGGCCTCTTTGCCAGTAAGAAGTGCCATTAGAGTTACTGTTTTCAATGTCAGTTGTGTCAAATCCAAAGTATTTAATCTGGAAGGTGAGCACATGTAATCCAACACTAGACTAACATCCCAGGTGCGTCTGTACCTTGGCAGTGCAGGTCTTTCCTCAAAAACCCCTTTGACTAGTCTGCAAATTTCTGGTAAATTACCTACAGATACTCCTTTCATGATGGCAGAAAAAGATAATGCACTTCTTGCAGAATTTAAGCACTATAGCTTTGCCCCAGCTAAAAACATGAAAGCTAAAAAATTGCAACCTGTGGCGATCTGGGTGATCTCACTGCCATGCCGTTTTTTGAGGCATGTTCTATCTACCTACTATGTTAGTATTGTACGACGTTTTGGTGGTGGGCCCCGGAGTTCATGAGAAGATCTACTGCTTTCAGGGGAGAACCCTTTCCCTGTTCAAACGTGCTCCTGATAAAACTGCATGCCAGAAGTTGTATGCTTGGCAGCGGCGGTGGGGTGCGACCGGGGTGGTGGGTAGTGTGAGCAGGGCAGGTGTGGAGGGTATATGGACGGGTTTCCCTGGTCAGCATTTTCTGTACAACCAGCCACCAGACCGGTGAGGTCTACAAGGGGAGAATGAGCGGGCCTATCGCTCTCTCCTTCTGTATGTTCTGTAAAACACTGGGCAGCAGGCTGAAAGGAGGAAAAACATCCATTGTAGTTTTCCCCAATTTAAGGAGAAAACTTCAACTGATGTGCCTTTGGGTCGGCTCTGTAAGATACATAACGGTGATGCTGTTTTCTTTTTCTGGAAGCAATAAAATCAATTTCAAAGGAAATCTGCAACTTGTTGACCGCATCTGTCAACACAGTACTGTCCAGGTTCCACTCTGCATCCACATTAGTTTTTTCTTGATTATTCATCAGCAGTGTATTGTCTTTCCCTGGGATGTGGTATGCACTCAGCCATACATTTCTGCCCCACAGCCCACTGCCAGATAGTGGCTGTCATTCAATTACAGCTGTCAGAGTGGTTTATCCCCATGTTGTTAAACAGGTACTGCTGTGGAATTATCAATTAGCAGGCGCACATGTTTCCCATCAAGATCTGCGGGAAAGCACATCAGTGTTGCCTTAAGCTCAAGGTAATTATTGTGGAAGCGAGTTTCAACTGGTACCCACAATCCTCCAGGGGCTCTGTGTCTTACATGTACATCCCCATCCTGTCATACTGGCATCTGACGTCACGTAACGTCAAAATCTGAAGGTGTGATGTCATTGTAAGCAGCATTACATTACTTATCACCACTTACGCTTTCTTCGGATTATGGGGTCATTTGTGGTATATCCATAAAAATTTTCCCCTTTGCTTGTCTCAGTGCAGCTTTTTTGTTGCCTTCTAAGTGACGATAATGTGGGGGCCCAAATTTTCACTCCCGGAACACTGCCAAAATTTTTCTCAATAATCTTGGCTAGTTCTCTGATAATTGGTTTGTTGGCTTTCAGTAGCTGGACACAGCAGTGTTTCAGATTGTCTTTCCTTTCAGGTGTCAAAGTGACTGTCATTTTTTCTGGAATCAATAATCACACCTAGATACTAAAAAACCCTGGGTTGATCTAAGAGCTGATTTCTTTGATGTACAATAAAAGCCGAGTGAACGAAAAGCGCACTGTGGCTTGGATATCTCTGTGCATTCTGTTTCTGATTCGGCAAGGAGAAGAGAATCACCAAGAAAGTTGGTGGAGACATGATTTTCTTGTCTCAGTTTGGCAAAAGCAGGTTTCAACATTTTGGTAAATTTCCTAGGGGCAAGAGCCAGACCATTTGGCATATTCCCAGAGTTGGCTGCTCCATCTGATTTGAGATACTTCCTATGTGCTTTGGCAATGGGGATAAAAGTAATAGACATCCTCTAGGTCTATAGAAGTCATTGAAACAAAAAGGTGTCACTAAAATTCAGTTTCAAACATGCAACGTATCAGTTTGAAATGGTGAGAAGTAATATCTTGATTCATTTTTTTTCAAATTCGAATCATGGGATTTGACCCATCCTTTTTTTGGCTTGTAAACACAGGTGACACATTTGATCGTGTACAGGTGTACAAGGGGATAAACTCCTTTTTTATCTGAGTTTATTCACCTCACTGTCCATGATATTTATTTCCGCCTGATTTAAACCCGGTTGTGTACTACTACAACAACTGTGAGGGGATTACAAGTTTTCTCTTCAAATTCCAGTGTGGCTCCTCTGATCAGCTGTAACATTTCTTGGTCTGTTGTAAGCGATTCCCATATGGGCAGAAATATTGGAGCTGCCCCCTTCAAAAGTATTCTCTCTGCCTCCAATTCTGCCTTAGCTGTGCGAGACTGTGATAGTAAGCACTTACCACATCGCTGGCTGGCTGGTGGGTGGAGCTAAACTTGCCAGTTCCTCTTGTTGGCCGTGTTTTGCGCGCGAGCTCGCATGGCTGCCCTTTTGTCTGTAACTTGCACGGCCGCCTCTGTATGAACCCATTGCCCCTTGTTTCTCTGTCCTCAAAAAGGGTTACCACCTCTGTGTTGCTGATTGTAGATGTTCTATATTTTGCCCCCCCCCCCCCCCCCCCCCCCCCCCCCCCCCCCCCCCCCCCCCCCCCGGCAGCAGAGTTTTTGCCCAACCTGTCCATTTCTTTAATTTCTTTGAGGTGAAGTAGCCCAAATTGTCACCAAGCAACCATTTTGTGACGGCACAGAATCATTGCAAATGCCAGTGATAGAGGGGTGCAAATGTGGGCAAATGGAGTGTCTGCGTCTGAGTGATAGCTGGTGTGAGCATGTTTCCCAAGCAGCAAGACTGTCTGTGTTCTTTTCGATGGCTGTTTTCATTTTTTTTGGATTCTGTGAGTCGTGTTGCGTTGTGCCCTGAGTATTGTTTGTGTGCGTTGTCAAGGCTATTGTGCTTTTGTCAGCGCTTTTTTGGGACATGTAAGCTTTTGATGTCAGCTCCTCGGCCTCAGCTGGAAGACCTTTCCAAATTTTTAGTGTTGACTCGTGGCACTATCAGCGCTTCACAGGTTTTAGCCTTTCCCTACTTACCAAGCCTGTCTTTCAGTTTGTCCCCTGACAGTCCAGATAGGAAGCGTTTGTTTATGATTGTGCTAGGGAGGAGGAGACTGGTGGTGCTGTCTCCTCGCCATCCCTCAAGGTCTTTATCTATTTCCCTAGCAAATTTCATTAGAGCCAGCAGCTGAGAGCGTGTCATCTACTACCTCCCTTCAGATTCCGACTCTGACAATGCCTTTGGCTTTTGCGTGCAACCTCTCCCCCCTTTTGCCGGTTTTCGGAGTCACACTTGTCTACGTCATCTGAATCTGAACTGTTGGTTACAAAGCTCGCTTTCTTGTTATGTTGGGCTGTTGTTCACCCGAATGGCTTTGGCCAGTGAATGTCTGCAGCATGGCTTCAAGTCTGTCTAAGCGGCCAGACATTTTTGCGTCAAGTGACAGCAGATCTGCGAATGCCACTGTCGCGACCTCTTGCCACTCAGGGGTCTCTTGGGCCATTTCGTCAGTCTCTGCTGACTTTCAGTGTTCAAATCCTGCTGATCTTTTGTCAGTCTCTTTCTGACAAAACGAGGGAAAGGGGTTTACCGTCTCTGTGGATAACGCCTCTGTTGTCGAGTATTAAATTGGGGAAATTAGGGGCTACTGGTGTGTGGGTGTGTCATAAAAATAAGACAAAGCCTGTCGGGTACCAGGCCCCCGCATGCACATGCACGATGGCGGGGCCCCGTAGCAAGCAGGGGAACGAGGGTGAAAAAAGGATTTTTGTTACTTACCCCCCAAACTAGGTTATTTTTATGTTAAAAAAACAAAAAATATACAAGTATATAAACTTCACTGATTGTTGTTATCAAACTGTTTGTCGATTTTATAATTTCTGTGTATGGATAACGCCTCTGTTGTCAAGTATAAATTTTGGCAAATTAGGGGCTACTGTGTGTGAGTTTTTTCAAAATTTTTGATGAATTTTCCCGTCTGTCTATCATTTTCTTCATGTGCACTGGGTTTAGCGAACGGAATGTTTTTGATGGATTGCTTAAAGTAGCTTTTTTCAATTTTAAAATCTGCTGATTCAAAGTGCTCAACGTATGGAGCAGTTAAGAGAATAGTACTGAGGAGCAGCGTTATTTTAAAAATAGTGCTCAACCACAGTGGAGCGACATTTGTTGTATTAAAAACAAGATAAAACCAAGCTCAAAAACACCCACAAGCCTGTTTCGCGCTGTGCGGTCGTCAGGGTGTGGGTGAGAAGCACCTGAGGGAAAAACAATTTGCACGCGGAAAAAACCAACAGCAAAACTCTCTCTCTCTCTTTTCTCTCTCTCTCTCTCTCTCTCTCTCTCTCTCTCTCTCTCTCTCTCTCTCTCTCTCTCTCTCTCCCCTCTCTCTCCTTCTCTCTTCTCTCTCTCTCTCTCTCTCTCTCTTTTATATTATATATATATATATATATATATATATATAATATATATATATTTTATTATATATAATTTATCTATCTATCTATCTAAACTATCTATCATCTATCTATATAGCACTGGCAGCACAAAACCCACCACCCTGGGAAAGTGTTGTGTTTGGCCGAAAAAAACCCAATTCTGTCGTGTGGCCAGGTAAGTGTATTTTTTCTTCTTTTTTTTTTTGGTAACAGACAAGCACCAGATAGGGGTCTCTACAGAATATCTTACAGTTAGACCAAAACAGCAAACACAAACTCCACTGGTTGTACGAGTCCCGGGTTACTAAAAGAAAACCTCTGAAATAGACTGTAACCGCAGTAAAAGTAAGGACAATAGCAGCACCAGGAATCAACAAAGACAATGCAAGGAATCAATAACGTCTACATACACAGCAAATTAGCGGGTCGAAAAACGACGCATGCCATCATTTCAACTTCAAATCTCCTAACCCTTTCAGTCTGTACACAAGAGGTGCACCCGTTGCACAAATAGATGGGAAAATCGCGATATTTATTATGAAATTGACGCTGCTGCTGTTGTTGTTGTTGTTGCTGCTGCTGCTGCTTTCCCCTTTCTGATGATAATAAGATGACGACGACAGCGGGCTACGACGACTAAATGAAGATGACGATGATGATGATAATGAGGAGGAGGAAAAAGCAGAGGAGGAGGAGAAGCTGGTAGAGGTAATTATGATGATGATGAGAAGAAGAAGAAGAAGAAGAAAAAAGAAGAAGGGAAGAAGAAGAAGAAGAAGAAAAGAAGAAGAAGAAGAAAGAAGAAGAAGTGGTGGTGAATATTATAACGATGATGGTTTAGAAGAGAAGAAGAAGTAGAAGTACTGGTAGTAGTGTTGTAGTAGTAGTAGGTAGTAGTAGTAGTAGTAGTAGTAGTAGTAGTAGTAGTAGTAGTAGTAGTAGTAGTAGTAGTAGCAGCAGCAGCAGTAGGGCAAGAAGAGGGAGAAAGAAGAAGAACAACAACAAGAAGAAGAACAACAAAAAATGATAACAACAAGAACATCATCAAAAAGAAAACAACAACCCAACAACAACAACAAAACATAAGAAAAAAACCCTTTAGGAAAACAAAAACAAGACATGACGTTCCCCGGGATCCCTACCCAAAAAAAATAAACTGTCGAATGTAGCATTTCAGCACCATCACTATGATATCACGAACATGGGCGCTGAAAAAGGGTCAGAGTTGTCCAGGGCATGGAGGAAGATTTTCTAC
>CM031620.1:51390284-51391925 GCA_018398815.1 Conus ventricosus
TTGCAGTTTCTCACCAATATCAAGCTGGCTTTTAAACGAAGAGAAACGCCTTCCATAATTGAATAGTATTTCTTGTTGAAGTTCCATCCAATTTTCTTTTTTTTTTCAAGTGACTTTATTTAGTTAATTAGTATGTTTTCTTTTTCTTTTGTTTTCTTCTCTCTCTCTTTTTTCGCCACTGGAAATGCTATTATTTTGGATCTTATTTTGATATTTTTTTTCAGACACCTCATTACATTTCAGGACTTTGGGTATAATTTCTTCTATTCGTATATTGTTCCACTGCATATGCGTTGACAACATTTTGAATCTCTGTTTTAGTCTCACGTACGTAAGTTCCTTTCTAAGCACTGAACATTTACCATGGTAAGGTCTATAAAAGGCATACATCTTAATCACAATGATTTCCAGGCCTATAGATCGTGTCTCCTTATCACGGAACACATGAACACTTTAAAAGAAGATTAAATACGTAGATAAGTCAATAGATAAATAAACGAGTGAAAAAGATAAGTAAATAGACCAATAAACAAGTAAAATAAATGAATAAGTTAATGATAAAAAATGAAGAAAGAAAGAATCAAGTAAGTTAACACATATGTAGCTACACTTGCTAATCAAACACTAGCAAAAGAAAATCTTACAAACAGCAAAACTGTTCACAAACAAATCGACTCCCTCTCCGCCATTTTCATACTCTCAACATTTTTTGTTTCTTTTACAAACTAATTCGACTTTCTTTCCTTTACCGCTCCACACATCAGTAAACACAAAGTCATGAACTTTAGGTGTGGTGATTTCCCCCTTCCACGCCCCACCCTTTTCCAATCTCCTCTTTGAAAATGGAAAAAAAGGAGAAAAACAAATACCACCACCACCACCACCATTGCCACCACCACCGGCAACGAAAACCTGCAGAGACCTTTATTGCTATCTTGTGGAAAGTGTCCAGTGCGATCCTGGTTTCCAAAATCCACCTTTGGGTTAAAATCAACATGTAATTTAATATTAATATCGTTATCATTTTCAAACACAGGAAGTTTACTGATGGATATGTAGGGATATAAAACTCTAAATAGGATTTTACAGTTGCTGATTGACCCCGTCGTCGTTGTTCTGCATTGCCTGATTTGACAAATGTTTGTTCTTTATTTAGACACAAGTAAATTGACAGATTTACATTTGTCTAAACTGTCATTAGAATAATGAATAAATAGCTTTTTTTTTTCCTTTTTAATTCATGTAGGTCTGCTTTGAATCGTTTTAATCAACATTACGTTTGTTGTCGCAATGATTGGTCTTGTTCCCTTCGGTTAGAGAGAAAAGGCATGCCACATTTCTTAGAGAGAGAGAGAGAGAGAGAGAGAGAGAGAAAGAGAAGAGAGAGAGAGAGAGAGAGAGAGGAGAGAGAGGCATATATATATATATAATATTATATATATATATATATATAGATAATACATGCATATAATATATATATGCATATATATTATATATATATATATATATATATATATATATATATATATATATATTATATTTATATATATATATGAATATAAACCAAAGAGCCTAAAATGATTTTAAAAGTGCTCGACCCCTTGGGGAACATTTGCAATGATGTTAAACAGGAGTTAAAAT
>CM031620.1:51422468-51437602 GCA_018398815.1 Conus ventricosus
TCCTTTTTTTTTTTGTTACTGTCGATGCATTAACAGAAATCCTTTTCTCAACATTGCACGACTATTTTAAAGCTTCCCTACTTCTTTACTGTAGAAGTATTTTGCAGTTTTTCACCAACATCAATCTGGCTTTTAAACGAAGAGAAACGCCTTCCATAATTGAAGTAGTATTTCCTGTTGAAGATCCATCCAATTTTTTTTTTTTTCCAAATGATTTTATTTCGTTAATTAGTATGGGTTTTTTTCTTCTGTTTTCTTCTCTTTTTTCACCACTAAAAATTTCTATTATTTTGAATCTTATTTTGAATTTTTTTCCCAGACACCTCATTACATTTCAGGGCTTTGGGTATTTAAATTTTTTCTATTCGTATATTGTTCCACTGCATATGTTGACAACATTTTGAATCTCTGTTTTAGTCTCACGTACGTAAATTCCTTTCTAAGCACTGAACATTTTACCATGGTAAGGTATATTAAAAGGCATAAATCTTAATCACAATGATTTCCAGGCCTATAGATCATGTCTCCTTATCACAGAACACATGAACCCCTTTAAAAGTAGATTAATACGTAGATACGTCAATAGATAAATAAACGAGTGAAAAAGGTAAGTAAATTATAAATAAACAAGTAAAATAAATGAATAAGTTAATTATTTAAAAAAAACGAAGAAAGAAAGATCAAGTAAGTTAACACATATATAGCTACACTGCTAATCAAACACTAGCAAAAAGAAAATCTTTACAAACAGCAAAATGTTCACAAACAAATCGACTCCCTCTCCGTCATTTTCATACTCTCAACATTTTTTGTTTCTTTTACAAACTAATTCGACTTTCTGTCTTTACCGCTCCACACATCAGTAAACACAAAGTCATGAACTTTAGGTGTGGTGATTTCCCTTCCACCCCCCCCCCCCCTTTTTGTTCCAATCTCCCCTTAAAAATTAAGAAGAAAAAGAACATTTATTTTAGACACTTCTAAGGGCCTAACTAGAGCGGAAATAGAACGAATAAACGACTCCATTCGTACTTATGTTTGGTGTTTGCTAGGTTCGCAAGCACAAGCAAGATCGGACATGACTGATCCTACCACTGGCTTTGATGCACAAAAACAGTACTTAGCAAATTTAGAGGACGCCATTAACTCTGCAGTTGATTTGCCTTCAAGTATTAAAAGGTACCAAAATGTTTTACAATACGCAAGATCGAAAGTAGACTTTGCTGTTGGCACTGGTTTTATACATGCTGCCTTCTGACCTCAGACTCCAGATAGGAACAATAATAAACAACAACAATGAAATCCTTGTGGCAGGCAATGTACAGAAGGTCGGAAAAAACGGCATAAATTCCTAGCCAGTAATATTACAAACAATAAACAAACAAGTCGACCCCCCAAGAATAATCATCCAATCCCCAAGGTCCAAAGCCCAAAGGCCGTTGAAGACAAAAGAAATAATGACCATGAATATGAAAGGCCAGCACTTGTTTTTGTATTAACTGGCCTAGGATTACTCGTTCTTTATCTTACTTAAAAGTAACCCAACTATTAAGACAACTAATGTCCATAAGTGCTCGGCCATAAAGCCAACTACTTTGCTTGCAGTAGACAAAAGCCAGCTAACGACACTCCCTAATATACCAGGGAAAGAGTCTATGGCTTTAGTGGCCATTTTTTTCAATAAACTCGCAAGATGATCAAGTTGTTTTTTACCCATGATTTATCAGGCGGTGGTGGTGGAGATGGTGGTGGAGGCACTGAACTTTGACCGCCGCCGCCTGTAATAGCCTACACCAGTGTACTTATTGCAAATCCCAAGGCTGTTATAACGCTTGCTATTGTGACTCCTTGTTCTCTAAACAGTGTTTCTTATTCGTTCTGTTAGTGTCGTGTCTTCATGTAAATTCTTTGGATAGTTTCTCGTTTCTTTTCACTATGAGTTCGTAATTGTTCTCGTTATAGACAACAATTCTTGTCTTGTGATCTCTCTTGTTTCAGATCATGTAGTTTTGTGTTATTCTTTCTTTAATATCATGGTCTAATGTTGGAGTCGTCAGCCTCAACGCGTTGTTCTTTTTCTCTTTTTTATTCTCATCCTAGTTCACCCAGTTTTTGCTACATTGTTTTAATTGCACCTTGATGCTTCTTAAAACATGATCAAATGCCACTATTTCTCGCATATGCGGGCAACGTTGATACGTAGTACAGTTTTTTATGCTGTTTCTTCGGAAAAAACTGGTTTCTGCTTCTATTGCATGTATTATTTCATGCTGTTTTATTTAAGTTCTCTTATGTTCTGTTGTTTCTATTTGGTTATATGTTGGCAGTTCGTTTAGTTGTGTTTGAAGTTTAGCACCTGCTACTATCTAATTTTTGGTTTAGTAATGCCAAGGCGATTTTGATCGTCACACTGAGCTTTGTCTAATTGTACCTGGCTAAAAACTCTGATGAGGTGGGGTTTTTTTTAATTTTTTTTTATTGTAAGCTGAAACTTGTAGTCTTTGGTCGTTTCCTTACAAAAAAATGGGTCATCTTTTTACTTCAAATCATTAATGGTCTAAGCTTCGGGGGGGGGGGGGGGGGGGGGGGTGGGGGGGGGCTATGACCTAAACTTTTTTAAAAATGATCCGACGTTATCTAATGTTAATTCATCCGAATGAGTGCCAACGAAGCGCAATGGATTGTTCAAAGGGGTCATTTCACTCATGTCGTCTCCAGTCAAGAACATCATACTCTTCGCCTTCATTGCCTGCCATGTTTTAAATAATTAACTTTTTGTTTCATTAATAGATGTCACAAGCATATGGTTCAATTCTTGACCCGCATAGAAGACGGAAAGAGCGCTTTGGCCGTGAAGGGAAATATTTTAACAAATATTATTGTTCCTCCAAATAATCCATCTACTATTGATCAGATCAAATTGTTCTGTCAAATTTCAGACCTGGTGCAGATGAAATGATTGTGCTGGGCCCTGCACGACTTACTTTCAAAATAGAACTCGAATCAGGCAACAGACCCAAAAGGACAGTAGTCCAGAATCTGGGGCGGGCAATCGTTAAGAAAATTAATATGAATCTTGAGGGGCAAGAAAAATTTTCTTGACCTAATGCAGACTTTTTTTAATCTATTCTGATCTGTGGAGCTAAACCGCAAATGAAAGGGGATCTTGCGTTTCAAGGATCGAAGATAATGAAGCACTAATACCAGAATAGCGCGACGCTGCTGCTAAAGGACGGTTTCAAGTATGAAGACATAAGTTATGCGTATGAAATCGCTTTTCAATTACCATTAGATTTTGAAGTTGTTATAAAAGGCGCATGCGCCATTCTTTCATGGAGCATTAAAAGGCAGATTGTCATATGAACTAACTTATTAATGAATACAAAACGTGTTATCAGCTCATCAGACACCGAAGCAAGGTACTGCGTTTCTGACATCTCGTTAGAGTTTGAATGTTGGCACCTAACTTAGCTAGGCTGATTTGAGCAACACAATATCAGTCAAAATTAGCAAAATTACGAAAGAGTGGATTCATTCATTTTATGATTGCGAAGACCCTTTTCTTATGCTAAGAAAGGGTTGAAAAACCGTGAGTCGCACCTTATCGCCACGTTAATGTCGGGTATTTCCTAGGGGTACATGGTGCAGGTTGGACGCAACCCTCTGTTGTGGGAATCACTAGGAACGGGAGCGGACGACTGGCGCTGACTACTAAAATCTGTGATCTCGGGCCTTCCAATCAAAGGAAAATGGACCACAGGGCTAGACCAGTCCAGATGGGGAGTAAGGCCCCACCGCGACAGGAAGGAATTTGTGAGACCCACTGGCGGTGGAACCGCCCTGAACATGCTTCAAGCCTTACCCAGCCCATAGGATAAATGGCAGAGCGAAGTCGGATGTGCTGGTCCTGACTTGTCAGGGGCGTAACCGGCAGCACAAGCAAATCCCCGCTCACTGACAGACAACCTTGGAGAATCTCGATATGGTGCTCGACCGTTGTGGACCCCGCCAGTGTGGGAAAAGTTTGCCCGGGCCCTGTGCCTCAAAGGGGCCCTAACCAAAGCTACTGGTGGGTCCCGTGCCCCGTTTTATGGTAGGGCCTGACGGCGGGTTGGCTGGGTAAAGGTGACTGGCTTTGCAGGAGGGAGGTGGATGCCAAGGCCATTGGAATACTGCGTGGAATGCTGAGGGATATTTCCAGAGAAGCTCCCCTTGCTGAAAGCTCACAAAGAGGACATTTGATGTTGCTTGTGCGTCACCAGGAGGGCCCCACCTTAAAGAGAACCTTCGTTTCACAGTAAAGGCTACCAGGCCTACATGTATACTGCCCAGTCATGTTCAGTTCAGAGGTTTGTTTTAATATCTTTTCATCGTCAGATGATATTTAGAACACTTTGTTAACAACAAAAATAAAAATAAAACCTTTTACACTCACTCAACTTCTTCTTAGTTATTTCAACCCCACATTCTGACATATGCATATATACATAAGTGAAATTCCCTAAAGGTACACAAAGTGCGATCTTTATAAAAGTTTTGCAACCTGTTGTGTCTGCGAAATAACCATGGCAATTTCAGCAAACACATGAACATATAAGACAGTATTGACATTTATCAAAGTTATTCATCTCAATACCTTTCTCCTGATTAGGAGCGAGGACAAAACGGAGCATTCAACAAAAGATGACGTACGGAAAAGTTTTCTCCGCAGACACAAGTAATACCATGAGATTTATTTAGTGTTCCAGGATTCAGCCTTAATTTATGAATTAATCTTACAATGTTGCATAGGGCACGATGGTTAACGTAGTCACTTTGTTTAAACTAAAATTCTGCTTATGTATGTACTTTCATTATTTGGATTAATCACAAGAAGGACAATGGTAAAGTAGTCACTTTTTTTAAACTAAAATTCTGCTTATGTATGTACTTTTCCATAATTTGGAATTTATTCACAAGGGACAAATCTAAGACTTGGGGTTAAATTTTCAGCGTTTTTATTTGGCTCCGTCTTTTGCAAGACTGTCTGCTATTTCATTCCAGCTTTATACCACAGTGAGATGGACCAACAAAAATCAAATCTTATACTAGACGTTATGAAACAATGCAATACATGCCTTATTTCAAAAAAGCAATCTTTTATAGCTTTGCAGTCCCAACGCTCAAGTGAATGCAAAACAGATTTGGAAATTCAACACACAAATAGGATTATTAAAGCAATTGGTTTTATCCATATATGTACATCAATGCCTTAGTATTGCATATAATTCAGTATACTGCCCATCAGATCGAAGGCTCTACTACATACAAGGGATGATCTACAGAAAGCTACCTGTTGTCGGCGACTTCAAACTGCCAATCACAAGCTGGGATACAACGATAAGAATCAAGAGAGAGAGGAGGTAGAGGATTGTCAGATTGACCAGCACTAACATATACTAAATCATGCAGATGGACCCCAAACATTATACTCTCGCAGGTGGCTTATCGTCAACAACACCAGACTAAGCCTTTTCCACCCAACAATTCTGCAGGCGAGCGCACAAAGAACCGTATTGGACCAGCTGGCAGGCAGCGATCACAACTGTGATGAAAACTTTCTTCGACCTCACCACCTCCTGAGGATTGCACAGACCTCTGCAGGTGGAAACTAAGAAAAGCTAAATGGGAAGATTTCTCCATCTCACTGACGAGTATGCCGCAACATTCAATACTCGTCAGAAGGCTGCGAACAACATGACCTAGCCTTCAATGTCGGCAATACTGGCAAACAGCCATAGAAACTATTCCAAGAGGAGCCAGAAAGAACTACAGACCCTACTGGACTGAAGCAACTCCAACAAGCTGGAGATCAAGCGGAACGAAGCAAGGAAGAGTTCAGAGAAAGGAACCATCAACAGAACAACATCAACCTGAAGGAAAGAATGCAGACGCCAAAGGCCTTCATCCAGGCGCAAGAACAAACTGGAGAGGAAAACAGAAAATCTCAATTTTGGAGAAGGATTGAGCAAGGTGTGGTAACTTTGACAAGCAATTGACCGATGAAAAGAACGATCAACTTCACCCATCGTTCTAGAAGAGAAACGGGAGAGACCTCACTGGAAAAGCAGCTGCAGACCACTCATAGCAATTTTGTAAAGGATTCAGTAACATCAAAAGTCCAAAAGATAGAGAGAAGGAAGTGTTTAGAATCAACTGAAACACTACAAAGACATGGACACAGAGGAAGAAGTGATGAAAGAACTCTTTCAGGAGAAAGAAATGAAGGAAGGGATAAAGCAGATGCCAGAACGAGGTCACCGGGACCTGATGGCATTACAAATGAGATGCTACAACACTTGTGACCATCAAGCAAGAACCTTCTCAATATCTTCAACGCCTTGTGGAAAAATGCATCTGTACTCAGGCATGGAGGAGCTATCATGATCCCGATTTTCAAGAAAAGAAAAGACAAGACCAAGGCAGGACAGTTCAGGCCCATTGTCTGACCAGCTGCATTAGGGAAGCTCATGGAAAAAGGCTAGTAAACAATAGGCTAATACATGGTACCTGGAGAAATTAGAGATCATCTCTGACAAGGCAGGCAGGATTCAGGCAACACGATCCACAGAAGACCAGGTCGCTTACTTTGCGCAAGAAGTGGAGGATGCTCTACACGAAAAGAAGCATACTAGTCACAGTCTTGATCGACCTGGAAAAGGCCTTTGATAAGTGAGGAAGAATGGCTGAAGCTGAAGATGCACAATTACGGTATCTCAGGTCTCATGATTCAATGGATCAGCAAATACCTGACCAACAGAAAAGCCCGGGTACAGTACAGGTAAGGCACAAGCAGCCAGAGACCATGTAAGGAAGGCGTTCCACAGGGTGGAGTTCTTCCCCTACGCTTTTCATTCTCTTCATGAACGACATCCTCGATGACATCCCTGCATGGATCCATGGTGCAACTACGCAGTCGATTCTTGCCATGTTGGTGCTCTGAGCAGTACATAACAACAGCACTGAAGATCCAGGGAAGCCCTGGGAAGATCGAGACATGGACAAAAAGTGGCTTCGTAACCATCAATGCCAGGAAAAAACACATCCACCATCTTTTTGCCTGGCTACAAAGAACAGAGTGCACGGCATCAGGGAATGGTCACGTCCTCCAAAAGGAAAAGTCACTCACTTACTTAGGGAGTCACATTTGACCCAGGATGACTTGGAGACACCAGATCAACAAGTGCACAGAAAGAGCAGGCTAGTTTGGCATGTGATGAGAAGTTATCAGGAACTTGCTGGGGAGCCGACCACAACATCAGAAGAAACTGTACTGGACGAGTCAGACTGTCCTAGATTATGGTACAGCTGCCCTGTGGGATCAGCAGCCAAGACCAAGCCTATACATCGTTGGCCAAGGTCAGAACCAGGCGGTCGGGATTCATCACTGGCGCTCTCAAATCAAACTGATCTAAGCCATGGAACTCTGAAGGTCTTCAAAGCTTTGAGCAGGTGAGATGCTAATCCTCACCCAAGCTGCCAAAATTCGCGAGGGTGAAGAAATCGCCAGAACAAAACAATGTCAGGAGCCAACCAAGTGCAGACTAAAGGCACAGCAGGTTTGTGCACAACGCTCGCAGACTCGAGGCAGGACCTGAACTGCTACTGCAAGGGAACAAGCAGATCCCACACACAGCTCTGTACCGCTTGGAGAAGGGACCAGTTTCCGGATGCAGTGAGACAATCCCAGGCCATTTCTCACCAAAGGGCCACACAGTCGGGGACCAGAGAAGCAGAAACCACTAGCTCTAGACCATATGGAACAGGCATAACCAAGGATGCTGTGGGACGTATGATACACGGAGGCTCTGCAGAGGGTGGTACCAGAAACGGAGGGGGGGAATATCGGAGGATATTCCTAACCCTTGAAGGCTGGAACTCAACGTCCGACAAGCCATCCCCAATGGCAAAATTCTCCACGAACTACAAAGTGAGGCAGACGCACTGAGACAGCAGTGGAGCACTGTGTGCGTATAGAGAGGCCATACATCCCAAAGTCGTCATCTTCTCTGATGCACTGTCAGTACTGCAGGCTGTACAGATCCCAAAGAACTAGGACCTCGACCCCCTTATCTCGGCACTTCCAGAATGCAGCAGGCCACTGAACTATACCGTCATTCAGTGGATACCTCACACTGAACATAGCAGGAAATGAGGAGGCAGACCGACTGGAGAAGAAGGGACAGGCCAGCCACAATGAGGAACAGAAATCTCCTTTTGAAGAGGTCAAGACGATCATCTAGGAGAAGGAGAGAAAAGATGGCTTAAGTACATCCAGATTATAACCAGACAGATCCCTACTACCTCCTACCCAGACCAGGACCAAGTAAACATTGGAGGTGGGGACGGGCATCCAGCTACACCATTCACATGTTCACAAGGATCCGCAGTGGCGAGTCTGCATTGTGCCCCTGCGTACAGCCCCAATGACAGTTGGAACTATTCCTACAGGGACTGTCCAACACACCATAAACCTGAGAGCAGAGAACTGGCCTGCTGACCCACCGATGAGGGGAGTAAGATACTCTACGGAGATATCTTGGAGGGCCCTCCGCGGACGGCAGCCTTCGTCAAGTGCATCGGGGGTTCTGCTCTGTTGCGAACGGCGCGAAGAGAATCATAATTCTAAATATACTAAAAGCAGGGAGACATATATGGAATTTTAGTTTTAGTGCCACAGCAAGTCACTTAGAGGTTTTTTTTGCTGTGTGGTGAGATGAAGAACCATTTCAAAAGAGGAACTGGAAAAGTTTATTAATCCTAAAATAAGGAAAAACAATGTTCAATTGAGGGTAGTCCTAAACCAAATCTCGGTATATTTGCGGGCTTAAAATTATCAGCATTTTGAGGAAATAAGAAATTGTTTGAAGGCCGGCGGTGTTGAAGTCCTACAGTAGACCTTGTGTTTAATGATATACACCTTCACAGTGTTAGACTGATGATTATTTAACAACGAAATACGTTTATGGATTGACCTAAGGTCGCAGAGGATAATCAGTGTGGAAGTGGGAGAACTGTTAAAGACGGAAATAACCAATCACAATTGAAAAAGAAAAGAGAGTGATAAACCAGTTATGTATATTTGTTTTTAATATATGATGTGCAGCTGAATATTCAAGGGATAACAGATTAAAGATATTACAATACTAAATTATTTTTTTTATTTAAAAAAACAGGTCGGTTCAGGTTTATCAAAGTGTCTACAGCGACGCGTTGCCAAAAAGAAGAGATAGTAGAAAGCCTATCATAAAAACTTCTGATTAACACACATTACCAAAGGCAACAAGAACTAGAGCAAGACCTTTCAAAATACAGCAAAACCAAACTAGGTATTCGCTGTCTTTCGTGCTGTTACATATGTTATTATGGAGCATCGACTATTAGTTGCTCTATCACAGGAACAAGTGTAAGGTCTTTAGCTACAGGCGTAGGTGCACCAGGCAGCTTTACCCCTAGGCGGTTTGTCTTTAACTGTTGGCAGTGTTTTCATTTGCTGTAAGTGCTGCCAGCAAAAAAAAAAAATAAAAACTAAACTCCAAAAGCACACTGCTATGGTCAACTAATAACAGCTAAACTTGTTCGTTGAAATGATCATAAAATAATGCACTAGTTACTCAAACATCACGGATGAAGAATAGCAGTCCCGTTTACAGGCTGAGTTTGAGGACCACAAAAGGACAAAATGTTTGATCTTCAAAGAAGGGCAAGGGTAACTTTGTTCTCGATAACCAGACACGATCAGATAAAAAAAAAAGAATGTTTAAAAAAAGTATACGAGACATTGAACTTGTTCTTATACTGCTCACATTAACAACTCAAAGGGGTGTATACTTTAGTATATGAGTCCAAGCAACAAAAAGACCGTTAATATTGATTCTGGACTAGGACAACTTGTAAATGACGATGTTTTTTGTTTTTATTTAATTTGAATAAATATTTTTGTGTTAGAACAGGAAATAAACATGGCTAAGATTGTGAAATTTTCATGGAAGCTTGGTTAGATGAATATTTAAAGGAAGAAACATTTGGCAAGAGCACTGAATGAGGAACAATTTGGATGGTAATGCTCCAGGTACGTGAGGCAAGTTGGCCTGTACTGCTATTTCTCAGTTCCAGGTATCCTAACAATAGACCGCCTGTTAATGTAAGGTTAATTGTTTTAATCGTCCTATACAACAATACATGATGAAAATCTAGAAGTCTGAGTCTTCAACTAATTATTAAACAAAAACAGCGGACTATTCTTTCCTAGTTAATGGATTAACAATCTGGCCTGGGAGACCATCTTTGCTTACACAGTTTGATGTGCTCTGTGGAAGCTAAATGAGAGGCTCTGGTTGGTCAGAGGGTGAAAGTCTTAGAGAGAAGATTAAAAAGGCTAAGTTATGTGCCGATTGTAGGCAATGCTTACATTCGTACTCCAGCATGTTTCAAAAAGAGCAGTTCTAAACTAAAGATACAGACAACAAATGTTTTTGTGGTGCGTTCTTCTAGGCTGCTTCTTGTTTCTAAAAACGCAGAGAGGGTGTTATCGATCAACCTTACATCAATGTGAACTTAACTTCAGTGGAATATCCTTTCTGTTAGCTTTGACTAAATGGTTCAGTTTGAAGAAACACAACAAGACAATAACTGTTACGTTATAAAAAATAATTGAGGAACAACCTTCGTGCCCATCGGGAAAACCAACCTTCTGCCCATCTGTGTGTCAGGTAACAGTCCAAACAATAGGCAGATCCAACCAAAGATTCATGTTGGACTTATCTGATGTCTTCGCCAACAGAGTTGCCTACCATTACACATTCAATACACGAACAATGAGTTGATTATTGGTTGCATACTTAAAGCATGGTCATAAAAACAAGATTCTGTTAGAAAAATGTTTAAACAAGAATTCCCATCGATTCAAGCCGCAACGTGAACATAGAAAATTGCTATTAGCCCAGTTGACTGTTGTTAATACAGAACTAATTACGCCGAGTGAAGGCCAGTTTGTTTTAAAGAACTCGAAATGGATGCAAAAAACGCAGTCCATATGTTGTTTCGCCAGACTTCGAATCACTCATCGTTACCTTTGAAGGACCAAACCCCACAGAAAACTTCAAAAAAAAAGACTAGGTTCTTAATGAGTAATCTCAGATTTTGCTTTCATTTGATTCAGTGTTGTCAGGTCGGATGGCGTCCCTTTCAAAGCTGAATTGTTAGAGGGGCCTAATAATGCAGAAAGAAAACTTCTTTAAACGGCATTCGCAAGTTCGTATTGACTGTTCCAATAATCTAAGTATTTATCCAACATTTAAGAGACACTTGAAGACCAAGAAAGTTATGAGTCAGCCACGCACTGTTGAATGTGTGGTTTAGAGCTAACACCAGACGCTGCGAATCCAACAGTAAAGACCATCATCACTTTAGTGGAGTTCTAGAGGTGCATCCACAGTAAATGCAATCTTCAACTGAAGGTTGATCCTAAGACATGGAAATTACCTATATTCTTTCATAAAACTGCGAGGTTTCGACTTCATTTTTATTGCAAGCAGTAACCGGCGCCTTTAGGAGTTAAAATGTATTGCACAGTCATCAGAAAACGGACATGTGTTTTAATCTGAATAATATGTCTTTCTATGACACTATGCAACAACCTGATGGGATCATTAGAGTTCACTGGCTAGTCCGTAAAGTCTGCCCAGTAACAGACGGAATATTTTGACCCATCGTTAGTTAGATAAGGCGTTTACCCTTATGTGTTACATGAAACCAGTTTGGGGAAAGGTTGAAGAAGACTCCATTCCACCTAAAGGTGTGCGTTCTTTTTAGTCTTAAAGGAAAGGCACATCAGTGACAATGAATATCAGGCATGGTCAACGAAGCATGGCAGAAGTTGAGTTGTAAATACAATGGGAGACTATCACGACGCGGTTTAATGGCAGTTGTACGTTGTTGGCGACGTTCTTTGAAAATTATAGAAGACCTGTTTGAAACATTTACAGTCGCGATCCTGCGCATATAATGTTCTGCGCCCGGAATGTGTTGGGTCGCTTCTAAATTTACTGGAGTACAGATGACTTGTTGTCTGACCTGCCAATGCTTATGATGATTGAAATGGGATTGCGTGGATGATTTATATGGTCGCACCATACTGTATAAGCAAACAACAACTACCAGATGAATTTGACCTGATAGAAGGCTCTAACTATCTTATGTATTTTGAGCAAACAATCTGTACGGATGGGCTATTGATTTCAGGCACTTCCATTACGTAACTTTAAAATGTTATTAGTGGCGTTCTGCAGGAGTACATTCCTAATTTTGTAGAACAAACTGCATACTCTTACAGCTGATCGTAAAAGAGGTTATTCTAGAAGTTGACTTAGAATTTTCCCCAGGAATTCATGTCCTGCATACCGGGGGACTATCCATAGCAGCAGAAAGCAGAAGGTTTCAAAACAGAACGCCTAACTTGTCTTCGATCGTCGAGGGCAAAAAAGAAAAAATTCATGTATGTTTTTACAGACTTATACAATTTTATTTAAGACCATGGGCTTTAAAGCTAACGCAGTTCATCATATATTGTTTTGATCAGGAACAGTTCTTGAAACATACATCATGAAGAAACATTGGATCAGCAGATGCTTCAGAAAAGAACTTTTTCAAGTTGATGAACAAACAGCTGTTTTTTGGAAAGACTATGGAGAATCGCACAGCGTAATATGTTCAGAGTGGTCACCAGAGAGAACGACGCAATTAAGCTGACTTCAAAAACCAAAATTATCTAATTCGATTGCGAATTTAGAAGATTTTAGCTCAGCTCTTTGGCATAGTGATGAAGAAAAGAAAGTCAAATTGGACAAACTGGTTTTTATTGGGTTTACTCCTTTTGCCCACCCAGCTTTTGATGTTAGAATTTCTTTATGACTACTTTAACCCTTGTATTCCAGAGTCCCAGAGTACTTTACACAGATACAGTCAGGTTTTGTTATAGATATCCTCTGAAGACATCATATAAAGAATGGATTAGAAAGTAGCGAAAGGGCGAGAGAAGGATGGTAAGAACATTGATTATCTAAAGATTCACCTGTGATTCATCTGTTAATAAATAAATGTTTTAGGAAAGATGTGGATGATTATCTGGAGGGGTGATCAAGGAGTTCATTGGTTTAAGTCGAAATGTACTGTCTTTCATGTCTAGAAAAAAAACTGATCAAAAAAAAGCAAAGGGGATATTCTCGCAGTGTTGTTGCAGTCAAGCATATCACATGACAACGACAGAAGCATTGTTCAATAAAAAGACTTTCATCATGACACGTTAAAACTTCGATCTAATCTAACATGAGATCAGCACAATATATGTAATCAAAAGGTCGCTTGACAGCACTAAACAAACGAGTATTTGTTTATCCAGAGTATTTATATGCAATTGGGCACTGAAGTGCAGTATAATTTATATACTTCATGCTGGAGTTTATATTGGTTCCTCAACTTTTATCTAAGCGCAACTATAGCATCATCCAATTCAACCAAAGTTATTATTTTTGTTTGCTAAATGTGTTCGATTTTTTTTTTCTTCATTTCAAGATATTCTTTAATCAATATCTGAAAATCAAAATTTGGGGTTTTGGGTTGTAAGCAATTGTTCTGAATGTTCTAGCTTAAGATGTTCATTCTTCTTAAATATTTGTTTAATAATATGATTATGATTAAAAATTCTTCGTATCTAATTCAAGCCTCTTCCTTTGCCATTCTTGCCTTCCTTCTGTGCTTCCATTTTTGTTTCATGTAAGGATTCTTCCTTCTGAGCTCCATTTTAGACCTCAAATATGTTAACGTAAATCAGTTAAGCGTTCTGTGTCTGGTTGGGATGGTTTATCTGCAAGTTCTTCCTTCACAAAAGATCTTTGAGGGGCTGGTCGTTTTGTTGTGTCGTTTTGGTAAATATTACACGGGCGGAATTATTTTTACAATTCTTTGTATTTTTTCATATGGAGCAACACTCCAAGAACTGATCTGTTGCCCTGATTGCGAAATGTGTCCCCTTCTGCTTCTCCGATTTAAATAAAGGTAACTCACTTATAAACCAAATGGTTATAGTTTGCTTGGATGAACTGGAGTCTCTGCAGCACATTTTATTGTTTTATTTTTCGTTTAATTCGTTTGTACTGGTTTTAGCCCTGTTAAATTTAAATTTGCATTATTCATTGCGCGCAAAACTGAGGGCACAGTCTTTCTAACCATTCTGTGTTGCGAGAAAGGTCTATGGTCTCTGGGATACTGGTAGGAGAAAAGTCGTTCAGATAACTGTTTGTTTAAGTTTTCAACCAAAGCATGGGATCTGTGAACTCCTGGAATCCTCTTGTAATGGTGACCTCTTGTTTGAACTATAATTGTTTCACGTGCTTTAAATTCTTTTCTAATCATCGACTTGAATCAGCTAGGCTAAGTTAAGGGACCTCGTTGATATATCAGTGGGTATGCGACAGCCACAGCTGTAGCTCTTTTCGTGTTAATAGGTTTTCGCATCTTTGTACCTTGAAGTTTGTCAATGACTGTAAGTGCGATACTTAAATCTTTTTCGTTCTATTCGTAATCTATGGGGGTAAATATAGAAAATACCATTTGATGGGTGCGTTTGGGTTGTAATTTTTTTCCCCAAAGTCGTGGTTCTCTGTATGTGTTTAGGCGATGGTAGATAAATTTGCAAATCGCTTGTTTAGTACCATTCCTTTGCTGTTTGTTCACTGACTCCCGCCTGCTTGGCTTAGCTTTTTTATTTGCCGTGATTCCCTTCCAATATCCTTGTTGGCGTATATAGATTTTGTTCATTTTTTTATTCAGCCTATATTATGTTGAAAACCATATACACAAACGGTCATACAAAGACAATTAACAATATTTCTTTGCATTTTGTTTTTATGTTAGTTGATTAAAGTCGCTGACGTTGTTGGTGGGGGGCAATGTGACTCAATGGTTTCCTGTACTTGAAAAATATTCTTTTTATTGCATGATCAACATCTTTAAATGTGTTTGCTGCTTGTCCCCCGTTTTTTCAGTTTGTCGTTATTGAAATCTATCTGGTCAATTTCTGCTTGTCATAAGCGTCT
>CM031620.1:51438602-51451151 GCA_018398815.1 Conus ventricosus
AACCACACCACACCACACACCACACCCCACAACACACCCCACACACACACACACACACACACACACACACACACAACACACGCACACACACACACACACACACACACACACAAAACACCCCCCCGGGCCGGGGCGCGACACGCTTAAAAAACACACTAAAATTTGAAGAAACTTTGGGCAATTAATTTCCTCCCCAAACCCCCCCCCCCCCCAACACCACACCACACAAAACCACACACACACACACCACACACACACACACAAACACGGCCGCGCGGCGCGAAAGAAACCACGCACCCCACGAAACCCCACCCCACGCACGCACGCACGCACGCACCACGCACCGCACACACACCCCAAAACACACACACACCACCCCACCACACACACACCCCTTTTTGGTTTCCCGACAGAGAAACCCCGTCACAGCCATAATTGGTTTCAAACCCGTGCCCACGATTTTTCACAAAACCGGGGTTTTTACTTGTTTTCGTTGTCAAATGGACAATAGACCCTGCACCCAAATCCCCAGCATTTTTTTCCCTAGATTTACACGAGATCCTTTTCTTGAGGACAGCAACTCTACAAGGGGGCAATTCAAATTTTTTGGTCCTCGTCGCAAACCCTTTCCCTTGGGCTCCCCCATCGCATTTTCCTGCTGCACTATCACCATCTTTTTTAAGCCCGTAAAGCCCCCCTTCTGAAACGTCGGCACTTGACGGGGAAAAATCGAATAAAGGGAGATGGAACTGGCGACAACGGGGGGAGTCACCAAGATGCTACTGTTGCTCTTATTTTTTTACCTTTTTTGTTTTCCCCGAAGTTTTTTTCCACGTTTCTATGGCTATTTTCCCGGAGTTTTTTGTATACAAAAAAGTACCAAAAAACACTTAGCTTTTGTGTACCGTTTTCTTTGGATGACGGGCCTTTTTTGAACTGCGCCAACTTTTTCGTTATCTCGTGCTTAGTTTGGTTTTCGAAAAAAAACTTCAAAGAAAATAGGGTTTTTTGCCAGCGGCACAAAATGAAGAAAAATTGTTTAAAAAAGGGAAAAACCGTTTGGGTATGATATTTTTTGGGGGGAAGAAAAAACGTTTGGACAACCCCAAGACAAAGGGAAAATTTAATGACTTTTTTTTTTCCCTCCATAATCTGTTTACGCCCTTTAAGGGTTTGGTTTGTTGTGGGGGTGTGTTTTGGCGTGTGTGCTTTGCGTGGGGTGCGTCCCGTGCGTGCGTGCGTGCGGGCGTGCGGCGTGCGTGCGTGCTTTGCGTGGTCCCGCCCGTGTGTGTTGGTGTGGGGTGTGTGTGGGGTTGGGGGTTTTGTGTGTTTTGTGTGTGTGTGTGTGTGTGTGCGCGTGCGGGGGGGTTTTGCGTGTGCGGCGTTGTGTGTTGTGTGTGTGTGGTGGGGGTGTGTGTGTGTGTGGTGCGTGCGTGCGTGGGTGCGGCTTTGCGTGGTGCAAAGCGTGCGTGCGCGCGCGCGGCGCGGTTTTGTTGGGGGTGTGTGTGTGTGTGTGTGTGTTTGTGTGTTTGTGTGTGGTGTGTGTGTGTGTTTTTGTGCGCGCGCGCGCGTTGTTTTGGGGGCGTTGCGGCTTTCGGCGTGCGTGCTTTGTGTGTGTGTGTGTGTTGTGTGTGTGTGTTTTTGGTGTGTGTGGTGTGTGTGTGTGTGTGTGCATGCGTGCGGGGGGCGTGTGTTTGTGTTTTTGTGTGGTGTGGGGGTGGGGTTTTGTGTGTCGTGTGTTTGTGTGTTCTGTGTGTTGTGTCTGTGCTTGTGGTGTGTTTTGTGTGTGTGTGTGTTGTGTTTTGTGTGTGTGTGGTGTGTGTGGGTGGTGTGAGAGAAGAGGGGAGAAAAAGAGGGGTGAAGAGAGAGAGAGGGGAGGGAAGAGAGAGAGAGAGAGAGAGAGAGGGAGGAGGGGAAAGAGGAGAGAGAAGGAGGGGTTTTGGTTGTTGTGTGTGTTTTGGGGTGTGTGTGTGTGTGTGTGTTTTTGTGTTGTGGGGGTTTTGTGTGTGTTTGTGTGTGGGGTGGGGGGTGGGTGGTCTTTTGGCGTTTTGGGGGGTTAGGGGAAAGAGGTTTTGTGTTTGTGTGTGGGTGTGTGTGTGTGTGTGTGTGTGTGGGGTGGGGGTTGTGTGTGTGTGTGTGTGTGTGTGTGTGTTGGGGGTGGGGGTTTTGTGGTGTGTGTTTGTGTTTTGCCAGCGGCGTGGTGTTTTATGTGTGTGTGCATGTGTGCGGTTGTGTGGTTTTTTAAAGTGTTTTTAAGGTGTTTTTGGGTGTTTTTGTGTGTGTGGGGGTGGGTGTTGTGGGGTGTTGTGTGTGTGTGTGGGGGTTTTGTTTTGTGGTGTGTGTTTTGTGTGTTTTATGTGTGTGTGTGTGTGGTGGGGGGTGTGTGTAAGGGGGGGGGGGGGGGTTTTTTACAGAAATGGTTCAAAATGGGGCAAGTTGACATTACACCCAAAAATATCCCGCTTTGAAAGAAAACATTTTGTATTTGAATGCTTATTCGTATCATACCACAAATGTCCCGTGCTTTCTTTTTCTGTAAAAAAGAATGATCCTACTTCTTTCATGCTATGTCTTGTTTTTTCTATTCTTAGCCAGAGTAATCGGGGATGCTTTCTTTTAATTTTTTGTAGTTGTCGTTTTTGGGACGTTTTTGGTTGTTGTTGTTGTTGTTGTTGTCTTTTGTAGTAGTTTAGTAGTAGTAGTAGTAGTATAGTGGGTTAGTTTAGTAGTTAGTATTTGAAAGGTATTTGTAGTAGCTTTTAAGTTGCTGGAGTAGCAGTGGTAGCCGTAGTAGCACCCTTTTAAGTAGCAGTAGTAGTATAGTGTTTTAGTAGTAGTAGTAGTATAGTATTATAGTAGTAGTAGAAGTAGTTGTACTTTGGTGGTTTTAGCATTTACTGTTGCTGCTTTTTGTAGTAGGGATTGAATTTTTGAGCCCCACAAAATATTAACATTGTAAAAACTAACATTTTTTTTGGGAAAAAATTGCTACAGTAAATACAAAACGTTCAGAGAGAGAGAGAGAAAAGAGAGAGGGAGAGAGAGAGAGAGAAGAGAGAGAGGGGGGAGAGAAGAAGGGGGGAGAGAAGAGAGAGAGGGGAGAGAGGGGAGAGAGAGAGAGAGAGAGAGGTGACTATACTTTGTTTTTTGTTGCTTTTTTTTTTTGAGAGATTAGTGATCCCCAAAATTGCCAATGGAAGTAAAATTTTCCTTTGGGGGTGCAGGGAAAATTTTAAATCGGGGGTCGAAATAAATGTCAAATTTTGTACATTCGTTTCTTAACTTGACTCTATTTTCATACACACACACACACCCCACACCCCACACCCCCACACACACAACCACACACACACACACCCCACAACACACACACACACACCACTTTCACACACACACAAACACACACACACAACGCCGCACCACGCACGCCCCAAAACACACACACACACCCCCAAAACACACACACACAACACAAAACAAGGCACTTGACTCTACTTTTAAAACACACACACAACACACACCATACACCCCCAAAACCACACACCACACACACACACACACAAAACCACACACACACCCACGACGCACGCACGCCGCAGGCACGCACGCACGCACCCCACGCACAAAACCGCAGCACCCGCACGCACACACACACACACACACAAAACAAAACACACACAAACACACACACACACCACACACATGCGCGGTCGCACGCAACCCACGCACGCACCAGCACCCTGCGGGCCCACACCCCGCCAACGCCGCACGCATGAAAACCCCAAAACAAAACACACCCCTGAAAAAATTGCATTTCTGCTTCTTTGGTGTGTGTACGTTTTCGGCCCAAAGAAAAGCCCCTGGACATTTTTCCCTTTTGGGTCCGCCCTTGACTTTGTTGTGCCTATTGGGTAGATTTTGGCAGTGGGTTTTTTGGGCATTTTTGCCCCTTTCATTTTGAAGAAAAAATCCCAAAAAAAAAATTAAAAAGTTTTTCGCTCTGGCGCATTTTTGAGCAGTGCTTTTTGTAGCTTTCCCTGCTTTCATGTAAAAAAAAAATGCCAAAAAAAAGAGAAAAAAACTCTTGGGGATCTGGCCGCATTATTGATCACCTCTGGGTTTCCGCTTGAGACCCTATATAACACGGCCGGGGATGTGAAGGGTTTTGAGATTTAATGCCCCCCCAACAGTAGTTTTTTTTTTTTTTTTTTAATTTTGGTTCCCTTTGCTCCCCTCTTTTGCGTTAGGGGCAGTCCCCTAAACCCCCCTTTTCAGGGGACTCTTCCTTGTTTCGGCTGCCTCGCCAGTTTGGGGGTTTTAAATGGCGTTTAAAAGCCTTTCCCAGTGACCCCAAGAAATACAAACCCAAAAATCGTTTAGGGGCCTTTCATGGGCCGCCCCCGGACCCAAAGCATACAAACACGAATTTTGGTTTTAAACTTTTTCCCATAGCCGCGCCAGTGACCCAAAGACATACAAACAGAAAATTTGGGAAAGGGGATCATTGGGGGCGGGGAAGGGGGGCCCAAATTTTTACTTTTGCGATACCATGACAACCCAAAAAATTAAAATTTACCCCCAGGCATTTTTCTCAACGTATTTGTTTTAATATATATTATATATATATATCCCCAAAACACACGGGAAAAAGCTTACAATTATATGGGTTATTGCCTAGGGGAAAATTTTTTTTTTATTTCTGTAAAACAAAATTAAAAGCTAAAAAACCCAAAATCATCTACTTTTAAATTTTTAGTCACTACCTTTTAAAAAAATTTTTATTTTAAATGCTTTTTTAGTTTAAAAATTAAAAATGTTTGCTTTTAATACAAAAAAAGGGGAAAAGATATTACTTGAGGGCGGGAAGGGTTTTAAATTTTGTTTTGGAAAACTGCAGGTATATTCTCAGGGGGCAAAATTTTGGATTTCGGGAAAAAACCTCCGCAGGCTTAAAACTCACTGGCAGCGACGACGCCCCGACTCTGCAATTTTGTGAAATTTTGGGGACACGGGGCTGATTTGGGTTGGCTGGACCCCCTACCAGTAAAGTGACAAATGCGACCCCCCCCCCGCTCAAAAAATTTTTTGTATAATTCACACGGGCTGATAAGTGAAATGAAGGGGTTCACAAAAAAGGAAACCCGGCCCTTCAAAAAAGAAAAAGAGGATTTTGCCCCCCCAAGGGAAAAAAAGATGTAAAAAAAATAAATTATGTTTTTTTTGCTTTTTAATCAAGTCACCCTGGTTCTTTTTCCCAAGTCGCTTTTCAAGTCGTTCAAAGGGTTCTTTAATTTCAAGTAAACTCTAAGTTCCTGTAAAAGCACCCCAATTCTTAATCAAGTTCTTAAAAAAAATTCTTAATGAAGTCCCCCTCAAGTTCTTAATCAACTTTTCTTAAGTTTCTACACAAGTAACCCCCAAATTTTTTAAACAAGTCCTTTCTAATTCTTAACTTAAGGGCACCCCAAAATGTTAATTTTGTCATCCTCTTTAAATACCCCCAATTTTTTATTTCAAGGTTTAGTTTATAATTATTTATTAAGTTCTTAAAAAAATTTTTTGCATTTGAAATGGGATCAAAAAAAATTTTTTTTTTGGTGGTGGTTCTTGGGGATGCTTTTTTGTTCTTTTCTTTGTTTTTTTGTGGCTGAGATTTTTTTGGGGCGCTTTGGTTTTTGCTGGCCCTTTTTTTATTTTATTTTATAACCGTTAAAAACCGCCCCCAAACAGCAATGGCCAAAATGACAAAATGTTTTTTTGGGCAATTTTTCCATGAAGACTTTGGTGGGTTTTTGGAAAAATTTAAACCCAAATTGTTCTTGTTCTGGTGTTTTTTTAACAACTGGGGTGTAGAACCTGTTTGGGGGTGTCAATTTTTCCCTTTTGAGTTACATTTGTTCCTGTAACTTTTAAATTTTTTTTGGTTTTTTCCTTCCCGCTAATTTTTTTTCTCTGCAACACGCCCAGGATGCCCAGGATTCTTTTTTTTCTGGGTTCTGATTCTGATTCCTTTTTTTTCTGGCTCGGTCATTTTTTAAGGGGAAAAAAAATCTAAATGATTTAAAAAATTAAAAACCCCCGGGTTACTGGCCCACAATAAAAGTTCCAAATCGTAATATAGTTTAAACCCCAAAAGACTCTAATGACCCTTTTTTTTAAAAATGGGTTCGAGTTAAATCATACATAAAAATCTTGGGTTTAAAACAATGGGGGGCAAATTTTAGCTCTAGTTTTGTGTACAAACTAAGAAAATTTTTGACCCCGCTTTTTTAAACCCTTCTTGACCCCGTTTCGCTTCATACCTGTTTTGATACTTTTTCAATGGGCTTGTTGCGACTTTTTGAATCGTTTTAAAAGCGAATTTTATTTCCAAGGAATGTTTTGTTTTTTCCCACATGCCGCCAAAGAATACAGCCCCTTTTTTTTTTGGGCATAAAGCTTGGTCATCAAAATTTTATCATTTGTAATCATAAGTTCAGGAATTTTTTGTAGATTTGTCCTATTTATGGGGTTTTTTTTTAAATTTGATTTTTTTATTTATTTTAAAACTTTAAACCTGAAAAAAAATGTTAAACCCAAACTTGCATACCCTTTTGCTGTTAAATTTGGGGGCCTAAGTGAGGATACACAACGCTTGGGGAAAAAACTTTTTTAAAAATAAAACCGGGAGATCCCTTTGGGAAGCTAGATTTTTAAGACTCAGCAAAAAAAGTTTTCTTTTAAATTTCAGCTTAAATTTTCTACGAAAGATTTTTTTAGTTAAGCAAGGAATTTAAATTCCCGACAGATAAATATGTAAAATTGAAAAAAAAAAAAATTTTATAAAAATGGCTTCCTCGTGATGATGTTTGGTGGCAATGGTTAATGCGCTTGCTTTTAGCGGAATAATTACGCATTTTTGTAAACGCCCGGTGAAGGGGGGAGAAAAAAAAAAGACATAAAAAAGTTGGGGGGGGGGAAAAAATAGCCGGGGGCACAGACCTTATGAAAAGCAGAGAATTGAGCAGTTAGATTTCAAATTTAAGACAAACTGGAAAAAAAGGGGACAAAACAGCTTACAAAATTTAAAGATGGGTTGATCAGGCCAAATTTTAAAAAAAAATTTTCTAGGACCCGGCCAAAAACCAAATTTAGCCCTTGGCCCTCCCCCCACAACTCAGCACCCTTTTTTCAACTTCAGAAAAACAAAAAAATGCAAGAAATTTTTGTTTATTGTCCCTTTGGGAAAGACCTTTGGTTTTTGGTTTAAAATAATATTGGCTGAATAAAAAAATGAACAAAACTATTATTCGCCAAAAGGGGTAAATTTGGGAAAAGGGGGTCACGGGAATTAAAAAAGCAAAACCAAGCAGCGGGGAAGTCAAATGAACAAAAAAAGCAAAGGAAAAGGTTATTAAACAAGCGAAATTTTGGGAAATTTATCCTACCAGGGCCCAACAAATACAGAGACCAAAACTTTTGGGAAAACAAAAGCCAAAAAGACACCCATCAAATGGATTTTCTATATTTAACCCCCTATACGATTAGACGAAAAAGATTTTAAATACGCACTTTCAGTCATTACAAAAAGCTTCAAGGGACAAAGATTTCGAAACCATTTAAAACGAAAGAGAGCTTTGCGGGTTTCTTCGCTATTAAACGATATTCAACCCCCCCCCAGGTCCCTTAATTATCCCCCGCTGATTAAGTCCCATGAAGGAAAAAAAATTTAAAAGGGCCCAAGTGAATCAATTATTGTTTAAAAAAATAGAGTCACCATTAAAAGAGGGATTCCAGGAGTTCCCCAGATCCCAGGGGTTTGGTTTTAAAAAATTTAAAAAAACAGTTAACTGAAAAAAAATTTTCTCCTACCCGTATCAAAGAGAGCCCCATTGACAATTCTGCAACACAGAAAAGGGTTGGAAAACTTCCCTCATTTTGCGGCAAAGAAAAATTTCAGAATTTAAATTAACAAAGGGCCAAAAAACCCGTACCCAAAAAATTAAACGAAAAACCCAAAAAATGTTTCTGGGGGGGACTCCAGTTCATCCCGCAAACATTCCATTTGGTTTAAAAGTGAGGTACCTTTTTTTATCGGGAGAAAAGCAAAGGGGACACTCGCTCAGGGGAACCCGATCCGTTTGGGGGTGTTGCTCCATAGAAAAAAAAAAGAATTTAAAAATTAAAACCCCCCCGTGTATTATTTTCCAGAAAATGACACAACCCCAAAAAGAAAAGCCCCCCCAAAAAATCTTTTGTTTAAGGAAGAAAATGCAGATAAAACCCCCCCAACACAGGGTTAAAGCTTAAATGATTTACGTTAACATATTTTTTTCCAAAATGGAAACTCAGAAGGGAAAAATCCTTACAAGAAAAATAAAAAAGGAAGCCAGAAGGAAGCAAAAAATGGCAAAAGAAGAGGCCTTGGAAATTTAAAACGAGTTTAAATTTTAAACTTTTTTTATTTATTAAAACAAAATTTTTTAAGAAGAATGATCACTTAAAGCTAGAACAGTCAGAAAATTGCTTAAACCCCAAAACCCCCAAATTTTGATTTTCAGATATGGGGATAAAGGGAAAATTTTTGAAATGATTAAAAAAAAAACGAAACCATTTTTGCAAAAAAATAAATAATCTTTGGTTGAATTGGGGTGATGCTATAGTTGCGCTTATGATAAAAGTTGAGGAACAATATAAAAAATCCAGCATGAAGATATATAAAAATTTTTCTGCCCCTTCGTGCCCAATTTGCATATAAATACTCTGGAAAATTTAAAAAATACTGTTTTTGTTGGGTTTGTGCTGTCAAGCGACCTTTTTGTTTTCAAAGTTGTGGCCCGATCTCATGTAGATTTGATCGGGAGTTTTACGTTGTCATGATGAAAAAATTTTTTTTATTGAACAATTTTTCTTTGTAGTTGTCATGTGAAAATTCCTTGAAATGCACAAACCCCTGCGAGATTTTCCCCTTTGCTTTTTTTATGTTTTTTTTCTTTTCATAAAAAATGTACATTTTCGACCCTTTAAACCAAAAGAACTCCTTGATCACCCCTTCCCGATAATTCATCCTTCATCTTTCCTAAAACTTTTTTTTTTTTAACAGTTTTAATGCAAAAAAGGTTGGGGAATTTTTTTTTTAGGATAAACAGATGTGTCTTACCCTCCTTTTCGCCCTTTCGCTCTTCTAAAAAACCCTTCTTTTTAGAGGGCTTCAGTAGGGATATCTATAACAAAACTGACTGTATCTGGTAAAGACTCTGGCTCTGGATACAGGGTTTTTTTGTAGTCATAAAGAAATTCTAAACCCTCAAAAACTTTTTATAAATTTTTTAAAAAAGTAAACCCAAAAAAAACAGGGGTTTTTCCCCAATTTGACTTTCCCTTTTTTTTCATCACAAAGCCAAAAAAGCGAAACTGAAATCTTTTTTAAAATCCGTAATTTGGTTTTGAAGTCAGCTTAATTGCCGTTCTTCCCCGGTTTTGGGCCACTCGACTTACCCCTGGCGGATTCTCCATAGTCTTTTTAAAAAGCTGTTGTTCATCAACTTGAAAAAAATTTTTTTCTGAGCATTTTGCGGGTCAATGTTCTTCCCTGATGTAAGGTTTTTGAAAATGTTCCTGTTTTAAAAGCAATTATAAAGAATTTAATGCTTTTTAGCTTTTTTAAAAACCTTTTCTTAAATAAAAATTTAGAAAGCTGTAATAACATTTCTTTTTTTTTTTTTTTTTGGGCCCCGAAGATCGAAAACAAGTTTGGCGGGTTTTTGTTTTTGAAACCTTTGGGGTTTCTGCTGCTAATGGATAGTCGGTATGCAGGTCATGAAGTTCATTTGGGGGTAAACCCAATCAAATTCTAGAATGAGACCCCTTTTTATCGCTGTAAGGTATGCAGGGTTTTTCTACAAATTAGGAATGTCTCCCGCAGAGGGGCCCCTTTTACATTTTAAAGTTTTCGTTTAAAGGAAGTGACTGAATTCCCTAGCCCATCCGTACGGTTTTTTTGCTTTTAAATACATAAATTGTTGGGGCTTTTTATCAAAGGTCATATTAAACTAGGGATTTGTTGTTTGGGGTTTTCATTTGGTGCGCGCCATACTAATTCCCTCCCGCAATCCCTTTTCAATTTATCTGAAGCATTGGGAGGTCAGACAACAAGGGCAATCTGTTCTCCAGTAAATTTTAAGGAAAAACGTCCCAAAATCATTCCCCGGGGGCAGGGAAAAAAAATGCGCAGGATCGAGACTGGAATGTTTCAAACATTTTTCTATAATTTTTTAAAGACGGGCCGCCAACAAAATACTTTGCCATTAACAAAGGCCCTCGTGATAGTCTCCCCTTGTTTTTTCATTTTAACTTTCCCGCCATGCTTCTTGACCCCTTTGGGTATTCATTGTCACGGGTGGGGCTTTTTCCCCCAAGACAGAAAAGAACGCCCTTTTGGGGAATGGATCTTCTTTTAAACCTTTCCCAAAAATGTTCATGTACTCTAATTTAAAACGCCTTTCTAACTACGAGGGGCAAAATTTTTCTTCTGTTACTGGGGGAGGATTTAAGGACATAGCCTGTGACTCTAATGATCCCATCAGGTGTTGCATAGTGTCATAGAAAGACATATTATTCAGATTAAAACACATGTACTTTTCTGATGACTGTGCAATACATTTTACTCTAAAGGCGCCGGTTACTGCTTGCAATAAAAGATGAGAGTCGTAACCTCGCAAGTTATGAAAGAATATAGGTAATTTCCATGTCTTAGGATCAACCTTCAGTTGAAGATTGCATTTACTGTGTGCTGCTCCTCTGAACTTCCCACTAAAGTGATCATGGTCTCTTACTGTTGGATTCGCTGCGTCTGGTGTTAGCTCTAAACCACAAATTCAACAGTGCGTGGCTGACTCATACTGTTCTTGGTCTTCAGGTGTCATCTTAATGTTGGATATATTTAGATTATTGGAACAGTCATTACGAACTTGCTGCATGCGTTTTAAGAAGTATTCTTCTGCATTAGGCCCTCTATACAATTCTGGCTTTGAATGGACGCCATCCGACCTGACAACAATGAAGGCAAATGAACAAATCTGATGATTACTCATTAAGACTGTTTTGGAAGTTTCTGTGGGGTTGGTCCTTCATAGGGAACGATGAGTGATTCGAAGTCTGCGTAAACAACATATGGACTCGTTTGCATCCATTTCGAGTTCTTAAAACAAACTGCCTTCTCTCGGCGTAATTAGTTCTGTATTACAGTCAACTGGCTAATACAATGTTTCTTATGTTCACTTGCGGCTTGAACGGATGGAATTCTTGTTAAACATTTTCTACAGAATTCTTGTTTATGACCATGCTTTGAAGTATGCACCAATAATCTACTCATTGTTCGTATTGATGTGTAATGGTGAGGCAACTCTGTTGGCGAAGACATCAGAGTAAGTCCACATGATCTTTGGTTGGATTGCCTATTGTTGGACTGTTCCTGGACACTCTGATGGGCAGAAGGTTGGTTTCCTCAGATTATATGTATACGTTAACAGTTATTGGCTTGTTGTGTTCTTCAAACTGATCAATTTTGTCTAAGCTAACAGGAAAGGATATTCCACTGAAGTTAAGTTCATTGATGTAAGGTTGATAGATAAACACCCTCTCTGCGTTTTTAGAAACAAGATGCAGCCTAGGAAGAACGCACCACATAAAACATTTGTTGTCTGTATTCTTTATGTTTAGAACTGCTCTTTTTGAAACCAATGCTGGAGTAGCGGAATGTAAGCATTGCCTACAATCGGCACATACTTAGCCTGTTTTAATCTGCTCTCTAAGACTTCACCCTCTGACCAACCAGAGCCTCTCATTTTAGCTTCCTCAGAGGCACATCAAACTGTGTAAGCAGTTGGTCTGCCCAGCCAGGTGTTAAGTCATTATAGGAAAGAATAGTCTGCTGTTTAGTTGAGACTCAGACTTCTAGATTTTCATCATGTATTGTTGTATAGTCGATTAAAACAATTAACCTTACTTTAACTGGCGGTTCTATTGTTAGTTTACCTGGAACTTGAGAAATAGCATGTACAGCACTTGCCTGCACGTTCGCTGGAGCAATAACTTCCAAATTGGTCTCATTCAGTGCTCTTGCCAAATGTTCTTCCTTTAAATATTCATCTAACCAAGCTTCATGAATTTCACATATCTTAGCCATGTTGAGTTTCTGTTCTAACTCAAAATATTTATTCAAATTAAAAAAAAAACAAAAAACATCGTCTTCAAAGTTGTCTTAGTCAGAATCAATATTATCGGTCTTTTTGTGCTTGGACTCATAAACTAAAGTATACACGCCCTTTGGTGTTGTTAATGTGAGCTGTTTAGAACAGAGTTCAATGTCTCGTTTACTTTTTTTAAACATTTTTTTTTTTTTATCTGATCGGTGTCTGGTTATTGAGAAAAAGTTACCCTTGCCTTTCTTTGAAGATCAAACTTTTGTCTTTGTGGTCCTCAAACTCAGCCTGTAAACGACTAAATTCTTCATCCGTGATGTTTGAGTCAACTAGTGCATTATTTATTATCAGTTCAAACGAACTAAGG
>CM031620.1:51452151-51474651 GCA_018398815.1 Conus ventricosus
GAAGTTAAACAGATCACACGTTCCGCTTTAATATTTTACGTTCTGTAGTGCCGTTGCATATGAAACTCTGGATTAACAATCACACGTTTTGTGTTTGTTCTATCTAATGACTTCTTTGTTACAACAGTTGCGTTGATCTCATGTAGATTAGATCGCAGTTTTTACGTTGTCATGATGAAAAGTCTTATTGCCAAACAATGCTTCTTTATAGTTGTCATGCGATATGCTCGACTGCACAACACTGCGGGATATTCCTTTGCTTTCTTAATGGTTTTCACCTGGCTCGAAATACTGTACATTTTTGACCTTAACCCCACATACTCCTTGATCACCTTTCCAGATAATTCATCCTTCATCTTCCCTAAAACCTTCTTATTAGTAATTGAATGTAAAGGCGAATCTTTAGGATAATCAGATGTGTCGTACCATCCGCTCGCTCCTTTAGCTACTTCTAATTCCATGTCTTTATAGATGTCTTCAGTAAGGATATCTATAACAAAAACTATCTGTATCTGTGTAAAGTACTCTGGACTCTGGATACGAGGTTTAAAGTAGTCATAAAGAAATTCTAACATCAAAAGCTTGATAATTCTAAAACGGTAAACCCAATAATACAGGTTTGTCCAATTTGACTTTCTTTTTTTTCATCATTATGCCAAAAAGCTGATCATGAAATCTTCTGAAGTCCTGATAATTAGGTTTTGAAGTCAGCTTAATTGCTTCGTTCTCTTTGGTGACCAATCTAACATCTTTACGCTTGTGCGGATTCTCCATAGTCTTTCCGAAACAGCTGTTGTTCATCAGCTTGAAAAAGTCTTTTTCTGAAGCATCTGCGGATTTAGTTCTGAGATCAGTGTTCTTCATGATGTATGGTTTCATGAACTGTTCTTGATCAAAAGCAATTATACGATGAACTGCTGTCAACTTCAAACCATGTCTTAAATAAATTGTAGAAGTCTGTAATGACAGACATAATTTTTTTTTTACCGCGAAGATTAGGCACAAGTTTAGGGGGGTTCTCTCGGATTCATCTTTAGACTTCTGCTGCTAATGGATAGTCATTATGCAGGTCATGGAGTTCATGAGGATATTCTAAGTCAACTTCTAGAATGAAAACCGCGCTGTTGATCGGGCGTTAAACTGCTCAACCACTTTAATGCTCTTTGCACATTATTTGTACCGCCGCCAGTGTACATTTTAAAGTTGCGTAATGGAAGTGATTGCGCCATAGCCCAACCATACAGATTGTTTGCATCTAAATACATGAGATAGTTAGACCTTTTACTTGGATCATAATCATCTAGGTATTTGTTGTTTGCTTACAGTAATGATGCGACGCCATACTAATTCCTCCCACGCAATCCGTTTTCAATCATCTGAATCATTGGTAGGTCAGACAATAAATCAATCTGTACTTTAGTAAACTTTAAGAAAGCGTCCCAACTCATCCCGGCGCGAGAAATGTAATGCGCAGGATCCAGGCTATAATGTTTCATGCAGGTCTTTCTATAGTTTTCAAAGACGTCGCCAACAAACATACATCTGCCATTAAATAGGAGTCATGATAGTCTCCCATCGTTTTACACTTTAACTTCTGCACGCATCTTGAGCATGCTGGTAATCAGACTCACTGATGTCCTTTCCTCTAATGACTAGAAAAGAACGCGCCTTTAGGTGGAAGTGTATCTTCATCAAACCGTTCCAACTGTTCATGTACTCATAAGGTAAACACCCTTTTAACAAGCGTTGGTCAAAAATATTCTTTCCGTTATTGGGGCACAGGACTTTAAGGACATAGCCAGCGACTCTTAATGATCCCATCATGTGCTGCATAGAGCTTAAAAAGACATGTTATTTAAAGTGAATCACATGGACTTTTCTGGTCGACTGATGCAATGCATGACACCCTGAAGGCATTGCCACTGCTTTCATTATAAGATGAGAGTGTAACCTCGCAAAAGTTAAGAAAGAATACAGGCAGCTTCCATGTCTTAGGATCAAACTTTAGTGAAGATTGCTTTTACTGTGTGTGCCTCCTCTGAACCTTTCCACTAATGTGATCATGGGTCTCTTACTTTTGGATTGGCTTCTACTGAGTTCTCAACCGCAAATCAACAGTTAGTGGCTGAGTCATTACGGTTGGTGCTTCAGGCTTCATCATGATTTCAGATAAATTCAGATTATTAGAACAATCCATACGCACTGGCTGCATGCGTTGTAAAATCTTCTTGCGCATTTGGTCCTCTGTATCATTCTGGCGTTTGAATGAGCACCATCCCGACCTAAACAATAATGAAGCAATGGAACAAATCTGATTGATTCACTCATTAAGATGTTTTTCGAAGTTTATTGTGGGCGCTGGCCCTTCATAAGGGACAATGAGTGATTCGATGTCTGCGGTAAACTACGTATGGAGAATTTTGCAGTCGTTTTCCAGTCTTAAAACTAACTTTAGATCCGGATGGGGGCCGTAATTAGTTGTGTATTACAGTTCAAACTGGGCCGAATACCAATGTTTTTAAGTTCAACTAAAAAGCGCCGGCTGGAAAACGGATGGCATTCGTGTTAAACATTTTCTACAGGAATTCTTGTTTATTTTTTTGCTTTTGACGTATGCTGCAATAAATCTACTCATTGTGCGTTTCAATGTGATATGCGGTAGCCACGCGGTGAAAACATTAGTAGTAAAGTCCCACATGATTTTTGTCTGGTTCGCCAATTGTTGGCTGTTCTTGACACTTTAATCGGCTGTAGATTTGTTTCCTCATCCATGTGTAGCCATTAACAGTTATTGGGTTGTTTTGTTCTTCAAACTTGATCAATGGAATCCACGCTAACGGGAAAGGTTATTCCATAAAGTTAAGATCATTGATGTTAAGGGTGATAGTTAGACACTCTCTCTGCGTTTTGCGGGCATGATGCAGCCTTGCGAGAACACACCACATAAAACATTTGTCGTCTGTATTCTTTATGTTTAAAACTGCTCTTTTTGCAACTAATGCTGGAGGTAGTGGAATGTAAGACTGCTAAATGGCGCATATGTAGCCTGTTTCAATTGATCTCTAAGACTTTCGCCTCTGACAACCAGAGACTCTCATTTGGCTTCTTCAGCAGACATCAAACTGTATAAGCAGTTGGTCTGCCCACCAGGTGTTAAGTCATTAGAGGAAAGAATATAGTTGCTGTTTAGTTGAGAAGATTCTAGATTTTTTCATTTATTGTTACATAGTTCGATTAAAAACAGCTAACATTACTTTAACGGTGGGTCTATGATAGTTTACCGGAACTGATAAATAGATTAGCAAACATTCCGTAGTTTTGGATTAATGACTTTAAATCAATCTCATTCATTTCTCTTTATAATTTCTTGCATTTCATCTACAAACATCTTATTACTTTAATATTTAAATTTTTTATTTATATATTTATTCTAAATCAAACTATTAAAATAAACACACCAAAATTAAAATCTTTATTACTCAAATATATAATTCCTAAAACACCCAATAAAAACCCAATTTAATAAAAATATATATAAAAATCTCCTATAAACCATATAATAAACAAAAAAAATAAACTAAAAAAAATATTCTAATTATAATCCCCGTTTTTCCCTTTTTTTTTTTAAATCCTTTTTTTTTTTTTTTTGGGGGGGGGGGGGGGTTTTTTGTACAAACTTGAGCGGGGGGTGGGGGGGGGGGGGGGGGGGGGGGGGGGGGGGGGGGGAATTTACTTTGTCCTCCGCCTTTTCTTTGAAGATCAAACTTTTGTCTTTTGTAGTCATCAAAATCAGCCTGTTAAAAACGAGTAGATTCTTCATCCGTGTTGTTTGTGGGCCTGTGTCGTGAGTGTTTATTTTTAATCTGCTTGTGAAGGAAAGTTCAGTTTAGCTGGTATCAGTTGAAGACTTTTGCTGTGTGCTTTTGGTGTTTAGTTTTTATTTTTTTTGTTGCTGCTCCTACAGTATATGACACAGGCCGAGAGCTAAAAGACATAACCTCCTTGAGGTAATGTGCAGGTGCGCCTTTGCCTGATTGTATGAGAACTACACTTGTTCCTGCTGATGCGGCGCTTATTGTCGATTGTCCAGTATTAACATAAGTATCAGCATTAAAGGCTGCAGAATACCTTCGTTTGCTTTGCTGTATTTTGAAAGGTCCTGCTATTGTTTTGTTGCCATTTGTGTTAATGTTGGTTAATAAGAAGGTTTTTTTCCGGGGGAGTTTCTACTTTCTCTTCTCTTGGCTATCGGGGCTGTAGGCACATTTGGGAATTAACTTGAAACAGACATGCTTGTTTTAAATATAATAAAATATTGAGTTTACTACTTTTTTTAATATCTGTTATCTTTCAATATTCTCAGCTGGCTTAATTAATAAAATATCAGAATGTACTTTATGTGGTTTAATCGACATCTGTTTCTTTCTCTTTGATGGTTTATTATCGTTTCTTAACCTACTCTACTCACTTCCTTGCGAATCATTATCCTTGTTGTCTTAGGTCCATCACATTTAAACCGTATTTTGATAGTTAAATAATCGTAAGCCATAAAACTCTGTGAAGATTGAGATCTTTAGAACACTCTAAGGTATTGCTGTTGGACTTTATCCCCTCCCACCCCCAAAATATTTTCTTATTTCGTCAAAATGCTGATATGGTCTTAAGCCCGCTAGCGTAGGGATGTGGTTAGGACTCTTACCTCAATCGTACATTGTACTTTCGTTTTTTGGGATTATTTAAACTTGTCACTTGCTCTCTTTTCTGATATGTGTTCTTCATCTTACACACAGCAATAATATACCTTTAAGTGATCTTGCTGCGACACTAAGATTAATATTCATATTGTGTCTGCCTTGCTTTTTAGGATATGTTGTATGATAAACGCACAAGCCTTCGTAATATATTTCTAATTTTGAACTTATATTGTTGCTCAATCAAACCTTGCTAATTCTGAGTGGCTACAACAATCATCAAAACTAAATGTGATGTCAGAATTGCTGGTTCTTTGCTTAGAGTTGTTGATAGTATAACTCGTTTGTATTCATTAAAAGTTAGTTCGTATGACAATGCTGTCTTGTAATTGCTCTTGTATGTATGGCGCATGCGCTTTTAACAATCTCAATAATTCTTATAGGGAATAGAAAAGCGAGTTCCATACGTCAAAATTTACAGCCTTAGGGCTTTTTGTGCTTTTAGCTTTAGGGTCTAAGTTCGGGTCTATGCTAGTTTTTGTGCTTACTTCATGTTCCGATTCTTGACACGCAAGATCATCCCTTTCAGATTCGCTGTAGCATAATTCAGAATAGGTAAAATGTATGTCTGCTTTATGTAAAGATAATACTTTCTTGTCCCTCAAGTTTTATAGATATTTTTTCTTAACGATTGTTATCCGTCCAAATTCTGGACAACTGTTCTGGTTGGGTCTGTTGTTGAAGCGAGTTTCTATTTGAATGTAAGTCGGGCTGAGCCTGGGCACATTCACTTCATTCGCTCTTGTCTGGAAATTTAACAGTATGATTTTGATCCGCATCATTAGTAGATGGATTATTTGGAATCAGTATTTATTTGCCGTTTTTTCCCTGAGCGCAAGGGGTTCTTCAGTTTTCTATGACGCGTTAAGAATCGAGCCATTATTGGGACATTTTTTATAAAACAAAATAAAAGTTTTTTATTTAAAAACATGGCCAGAATTGAAGATGAAGATTTGAATTTATGATTCTTGGAGTCGACATGAGTAATACCCCTTTTGAGCGGCATCAATTAGGGGGCCCCTCATGCGGGATGTATTAGAAGAAGGGCCAGCAAAGCGCGAATTAACAGAAAGTTAGGTCAGTTCATTATACCAAAGTTTAAGTTTAGACTAGTAACAACCAGAAACTATATAACCTGATGATTGTTTGAATCTAATATTAAGATTACCATTTGTATTTTTGAAAACGGTCAAAGGGAGAACGTAGTTCGTTTCGTATTAAACTAAACTCATCAAAGTTTGTAAGCATGTGTACAATAATCAAAGGCTCAGTGCATAACGAAGCGAGCAAAATCGCCTTGGCTTTACTAAACCATAAATTAGATGTAGGAGGCAGTTGCTAAACTTCAAAACATACAACAAGAAACTCCCATAACAGATCAACCGAATGACAAAAACTTAGAACTTGATGATTTAAGTCACAGTAGACAGAATAAGAAATACATAGAAGAGAACTCACTGAGAAAGAAGTAAACAGCATTTAAAAACTATACTCGTTCCCCGCTGCCTACGCATGAAATACAGGCGCCTAATAAGAGAATTAAAAAGCCCTTGATCGTACTTTAAGATCTTCAGAGGAGAATTAATAAACAATTTAGCAAAAAACTGACTCATAACTGATTAAGGATATAGAAAGGAAGAAAAAAACATCGCTGAGGCTAACGCCGCCTAACTTAGGGTGTGATGTTAATGAAGAAATAGATCAAATACACTACATGAACTTAACTGAAAAAAAATCCCGCAAGACTAGAAAGCGTTGTTCTACTACCCGAGAACAATTACGAACTCAAAGTGTGCAGAATAAGAGACAACTTTCCTTTTCAGAATTTTATATGAAACACAACGCTAGCAGAACGAATTAGAACATTGTTTAGAGGAGCAGGGTGTCACATTAGCAAAGCGTTATAACGGCCTTAGATTGGCAATTATGTTTACACTGGTGATGCTATTACAGGTGGCGGTGGTCAAAGGCCAGTGCCTCCACCGCCATCGCTCCATCACCACTGATAAATCATGGGACCCCCCCCCACAGCTTGATCATCGGAGTTTATTAAAAAAATTAGCTTGGTAAAGCTATTAGACTCTTTACAGGTATATATGGTGTATCGTTAGCTGGCTTTTGTTCTACTGCAAGCAAAGTAGTTGGCTTTGTGGCGGTAGACTTATGGGCATTTGTCTCTTATAGTTGGGTTACTATTTAGTAAGATAAAGACAGTTATCCTTAGGCCAGTTATCCAACAACAAATGCTGTCTTTTTCATATTCATGGTCATCGCGAACATTCGTCCTCGTCTTCAACTGGGTCTTGGTGCTTTGGACCTTGGGGATTGGTTGATTAATCTGTGGGTGTTTTTTTTATTGTTATGTTCTATTACTGGACCAGAATTTATTGTCGTTTTTCACAACCTTCTGTTCATTGCCTGCTATTTGATTCATTGTTGTAGTTGATTATTGTTCCTACCTGGAGTCTGTGGTCAGAAGGTTGACATGTATTAATACCTGTGCCACAGCCAAAGTCTTATTTTCGATCTTGCGTATTGTAAAAATTTTGGTACTTTTTATACTTGATAATCTAAATCTATCTGTAGATAAATTATTGGCGTCCTCTAAATTTGCCTAAGTATGGTTTTTGTGCATCTAAGCCTGAAGAAGAATTAGGTTATGCTCGACCTTGTCTGTGCTTGCGAACCTAGCAAACACCCATAACGTAAATGTACGAATAGAGTCATGTATTCGTACTTTTCCGCTTGAGTTAGGCCCTCAGGATGTGTCGAAGTTATATGTTTTTTTCCCCCCATGCTGTTTTTTGCTCTTGCTTCTAATGGACGAGGTGGATACGCCTGTGACTGAGAGAATAGATGTGTGTGAGGATTCTGTCTATTTAGACTTTCTGTGCTCGCCCCACAAATTAAGGGGTGCCTAAAACCTGATTAAGATCTGACTTTTTGTCTAAAGTCTGTCTTAACGTAATATTGTATTTTCGTTACAGATCCTTTCAAAAGCCTTCATGTCTATTTCTGTTGCTGAAGGATTAAACGTTTGTCATTCGGTATGGCGCTTGCAGTTTCAGTCAAATTACGTCTGAAGGTGTCATAAAAATGAAAATCTATACACTGACCTCACCAAAGGATCAGGATGATTTAATGATCAAGCTATACGACTCTCCACACCCTGTTGAGGCACAAAAAACACGGCAATGTTTTAACTGGTTATGATAAAACTGCATCGGATGACTAAAAACCACACTTCGCGATGTAGTCTTTGTTAATTAGGGGGGTTAAGATATCTGCTTAATGGAGTACTCACTTTGTATGGAAAATAAGTGACAGTCTGGGTCTCTGCAATGGTCAAGAGTATCAGTTGCTATATTTTTTGGATTGTAGTGCGGCCCAAACAGAATATTTGGCAATCTTTAGTATATTTGAACGCACTCATTTTTTATTTGTTTTTAAGAATATGTTTGATAACAATAAACAATCAATGGACCGTCTTGTTGTTAGAACTCATGCTCGTTGTCCGCTCTACCTATTGCGGAACCAAAATGGTCGCACTTCCATGAAAGAGTCTTCAATAGTCCTATGGTTTTAATATAACTGAATCGAAAAGAATATATTGCGATATTCTAAAAGGTGACTAATCGGGGCCAAAGTTGACCAGGTAATCATACCTGGATAGGTTATTACGGGTTTTGCTCACTAAATAGAAGCAAAGAGTAACTTTGACATTACTCTCCAAACTTAACAATGCAATATCTTAAAAACAATGTTATCATTCATAAAACTGAAGAAGAAGTAAGTACATTACTTTTTTGATGTAGAGCTTGCTATATATGTAGGCTTTCAACTGCCAATCAGCCTGTTCATAGTTTTAGGGTTACGCCAGACAAAAACTACTTATGAAGGAGAAAATCCGCTCGATCTTGCTGTACATTATTCTCTATGTTTATTTGGATGAGCTAAGCACTGAATGAAAACTTATATGATGGAAGGCCTCAAATGTTTTTTAAAAGCTTTCCGTAGGGAAAGCTGCATATTTGCGATTATAAAATTATACATTTCCAAATTTACAGTTTAAAAGATTGTTTGGGGGAGGGTTTGGATCATTTAATATAAAAATCAAAGGACAAAGCAGGGAAAAGTTGTGATGAAATGCGTAACCTACGCAATTGTTTTGGAAATTAAAATAATAAGCCCTGTACTAAAAATGTCGCGTGGGACCAGAAGGATTCACGGAGTTACATTAACGGCTGTGAGATGTATATATTTAGATTAAAAGACCTCTTTGCAGACGTTGTGGACTTTGAACAGAATGGTGAAATAGGCTCTTTGTATGGTTTTGAGGTACACTTAAGATGGTGATTATAAACGCAAAGAGGTTGGCGACAGTCACAAAAGTTTTCCTAATCTAGAATACTGCGCAATCTAGAAGCAATTTTGTTGGCCAGTATGAATATAAATGAATTCGAAAACTTGACCTCAAATGCACTTAGTTCCATATTTAGAATGGGAATTAAAATTTGAATTATAAGCCCTGTTACATTTTTTAGCACGTCAAAAAAGTTTCAGAAAAGCATTCTACTCTGGCCCTTTACATGTAAGTTTAGGACAGATTGGACACTAGTCGGAAAGAGATTGAAATAAAGCCGTATAGAAATAACAGTACATCCTCCACAGATGAGAAACGGTTTTAAAAAAGATGCTTCTAACAATAATTACAATTCATTCCACTAATGAAATTAGGAGATACGTTACAATGATATTTGAAATTTCTGTCTTTAAAGATGTGAAGTATGAGGTGTGTCTGGGGAGTGGGCGTTAGTTACGTCCTTCTAAAAGGATAGTTCTAATTAGCTGGCAAAAACTTAGGACGTTGAAATCTTAAAGTTACTGTTCGTCATTCTTCACTTGGTGAGGATTATTAAGGTTTAAACATACAAAGCAACAAAAATAATATTAGTCTAAATAGAATCTATCTTACAGAACTATAGGGGTTTAATCTTTCACATTTATGACCGGTAGTGGATTTTATTTTGTCTGTAACAAGTTGTTGACAGGAGCATGATTAAATAACAATAACGGGATTAGATTTGTTCGGGTATAAACTATGGGCTAGTTAAACAGTTATGACTTTTTTTCCCTCTAGTGATTCATTAATTTGTCGGGACAATATATGGGTGTGGAATAAATCAATATTTATCCTTGGACCGGGGTACAAATCAGTTTATTCGTTATTTTATTTGATTCATTATGTTGTTTGTCTGCCAAACACTGAATTTGGTAACAAAGCTTATCATGATAGATGGTTTAGATGGACTGAGGATATCTTATTTGTAGTTGATCCCAGCAATAAACTGAGTGAATGTTTAGAACACTTTTATAGATTGTTGAGGGAATGCAGACACTATTTATTATAGATGACTGTTCAGCAGAAAGAGACATAGTTAAAAAGAGAAACACTTTGTCGAAACTAGCTTTCAGTGGAAGACATGCTGGGATAAGTGTGTGGATTTTATGCCAAAAATATAACTCAGTTTTAAAAGACTTTAGAGAACAGTTAAAGACTGTAGTTTTATTTCACATGAAAGACAGAGACTCATTTGAAGAATGTTTGCGTGAAAATGATGTTATTAAAAATGATCAGGAAAAACATAAGATTAAACAAAAACTGAAATCTGAAAAGTTTAGTAAATTAGTATTAAAAACGGATAATCCTACGCAGTATGTTTGTTTGTAGATAATCGTTATTTTTTGGTTATTGAAGTCTTACTTGTCAGAGAACAGGAAAACACGGATTCTAGGTCGCCCTAGCCCCGAACCTAGGTGAGGGCTAGGGTGAGTTAGAATCCGTGTTTTCCTGTTCTCTAGGCGCTATATAAGTATTCATTATTATTATTATTATTTTTTAATGGAGTCTTCGTCAAACCTTTCCCAACTGTTCATGTACTCATAAGGGTAAACGCCCTTTCTAACTAACGATGGGTCAAAATATTCTTCTGTTACTGAGCAGGACTTTAAGGACATAGCCTGTGACTCTAATGATCCCATCAGGTGTTGCATAGTGTCATAGAAAGACATATTATTCAGATTAAAACACAATGTACTTTTCCGATGACTGTGCAATACATTTTACTCTAAAGGCGCCGGTTACTGCTTGCAATAAAAGATGAGAGTCGTAACCTCGCAAGTTATGAAAGAATATAGGTAATTTCCATGTCTTAGGATCAACCTTGAGTTGAAGATTGCATTTACTGTGTGCTGCTCCTCTGAACTTCCCACTAATGTGATCATGGTCTCTTACTGTTGGATTCGCTGCGTCTGGTGTTAGCTCTAAACCACAAATTCAACAGTGCGTGGCTGACTCATACTGTTCTTGGTCTTCAGGTGTCATCTTAATGTTGGATAAATTCAGATTATTAGAACAGTCATTACGAACTTGCTGCATGCGTTTTAAGAAGTATTCTTCTGCATTAGGCCCTCTATACAATTCTGGCTTTGAATGGACGCCATCAGACCTGGCAACAATGAAGGCAAATGAACAAATCTGATGATTACTCATTAAGACTGTTTTGGAAGTTTCTGTGGGGTTGGTCCTTCATAGGGAACGATGAGTGATTCGAAGTCTGCGTAAACAGCATATGGACTCGTTTGCATCCATTTCGAGTTCTTAAACAAACTGCCTTCTCTCGGCGTAATTAGTTCTGTATTACAGTCAACTGGGCTAATACAATGTTTCTTATGTTCACTTGCGGCTTGAACCGATGGAATTCTTGTTAAACATTTTCTACAGAATTCTTGTTTATGACCATGCTTTGAAGTATGCACCAATAATCTACTCATTGTTCGTATCAATGTGTAATGGTGAGGCAACTCTGTTGGCGAAGACATCAGGAGTAAGTCCACATGATCTTTGGTTGGATTGCCTATTGTTGGACTGTTTCCTGGACACTCTGATGGGCAAAAGGGTTTGGGTTTCCTCAGACCATATGTATACGATAACAGTTATTGGCTTGTTGTGTTCTTCAAACTGATCAATTTTGTCTAAGCTAACAGGAAAGGATATTCCACTGAAGTTAAGTTCATTGATGTAAGGTTGATAGATAAACACACTCTCTGCGTTTTAGAAACGTGATGCAGCCTAGCAAGAACGCACCACATAAAACATTTGTTGTCTGTATTCTTTATGTTTAGAACTGCTCTTTTTGAAACCAATGCTGGGGGTAGCGGAATGTAAGCATTGCCTACAATCGGCACATACTTAGCCTGTTTTAATCTGCTCTCTAAGACTTCACCCTCTGACCAACCAGAGCCTCTCATTTTAGCTTCCTCAGAGGCACATCAAACTGTGTAAGCAGTTGGTCTGTCCAGCCAGGTGTTAAGTCATTATAGGAAAGAATAGTCTGCTGTTTAGTTGAGACTCAGACTTCTAGATTTCATCATGTATTGATGTATAGTCGATTAAATCAATTAACCTTACTTTAACTGGCGGTTCTATTGTTAGTTTACATGAAACTTGAGAAATAGCATGTACAGCACTTGCCTGCACGTTCGCTGGAGCAATAACTTCCAAATTGGTCTCATTCAGTGCTCTTGACAAATGTTCTTCCTTTAAATATTCATCTAACCAAGCGTCAGGACTTGAGTTTCTGTTCTAACTCAAAATATTTATTCAAATTAAAAAACAACAACATCGTCTTCAAAGTTGTCTTAGTCAGAATCAATATCATCGGTCTTTTTGTGCTTGGACTCATAAACTAAAGTATACACGCCCTTGGTGTTGTTAATGTGAGCTGTTTAGAACAGAGTTTAATGTCTCGTTTACTTTTTTTAAACATTCTTTTTTATCTGATCGGTGTCTGGTTGTTGAGAAAAAGTTACCCTTGCCTTTTTTTGAAGATCAAACGTTTGTCTTTTGTGGTCCTCAAACTCAGCCTGTAAACGACTAAATTCTTCATCCGTGATGTTTGAGTCAACTAGTGCTTTATTTATTATCAGTTTTAAACGAACTAAGTTTAGCTGTTATTAGTTGGACCATAGCTGTGTGCTTTTGGAGTTTAGTTTTTATTTGTTTTTTGCTGGCAGCACTTACAGCTAATGAAAACACGCCAACAGTTAAAGACAAACCGCCTAGGGGTAAAGCTGCCGGTGCACCTACGCCTGTTGCTAAAAGACCTACACTTGTTCTGCTGATAGAGCACTAATAGTCGATGCTCCAGTATTAACATATGTAACAGCATTAAAGACAGCAGAATACCTTCGTTTGGTTTTGCTGTATTTTGAAAGGTCTTGCTCTAGTTCTGTTGCATTTGTGTAATATTTGTTAACCCATGATCGCCTTTAGTCAGTCAGCTGACGCTGTAATAAAAGTGCTTTTCCAGTGCCTATGGGCATTCCCCTGACGTCATGCATTTTTCTTGAATTTTCATTCGTTACTATTTCTATCAACGGACTCAAATAGAGTTTGCGTAGAAAGCCTTATATGTCTGTAGTCTAAAATAATATGTAAATGACCACACGTGAGGGAAAGCCCATTTATTCTCATCACTGACTGGATGACCAGCCAGCACTTTGTGTCTCGCTTGCAAAGATGGCGCGCAACTTCGACAAGCCCAGCGACCAAATCAACGTATTTACACAGCTGAGCAGGCTCTGCTGATGATTTTTGACAAACACAATAATCTTTTATTCAACGACTCACTCGAGCATGAAGGTGAGATGATGATAGTGGTGGAATTGCCGACCATATTCGTCAGTTATTGAGTAGGGCTCTGTGACCTCATGTTGTGTGTTCAGCTGACAGCGTCGAACGAACCAGCCTAGTGTGTACTCTGCACTGTGTGCCAGCGGCCAGATGTGAAAATCAGTGCGAGAGGGGAGTGTGGCCTGCTCGCGGCGTGACACGGGGCAGACGGAAAGGTTAGGGGAAGATAGGGGTGAAAGAGAGGGTTGAAGTCAAGCAAGGTGTGTGGTGGGGAGAGGGGGGCGTGGTCCTGGACTGGTCAGTCTGCATCGAGTGTGAGCGTCTTGATAGACTTTCAAACTGTTTACTTTCATTTACAGGTGTAGTGTGACAATACAAACTTTATTTCAACTTTTTGCTGTGTGTTCTTGTTTGGATGTGAAGATGTCGTGGTAAATACATATGTTTTTGATCGTGCAAAAAAATCTATCCAAATCTAAATGCCTAAATACTTTTTTATTATCAAAATTAAAACAAAAGAAGCCAGATTCAAAATCTTCATTCAATTTCCTTCAAAAATGATATAGATTTCATTTTTCTATCTTTTGTAGTTTCTGAGCAAGAATTTGTTGTTAATTATGACCCCCAAATCATGAGATGTCCCGGCACCAGGGGAACACCTTTGTTTGTATTATTGTGAGGCACTGAATGGGTTAATCTGAAGTTTTTATGTTAGGGCTTTCTACTATCTCTTCTTTTGGCAACTCTGTCGCTGTAGACACTTTTGGATAAACCTGAACGACATGGTTTTTTTAAACAAAAAAATAATTTAGTATTGTATATCTTTTAATCTGTTATCTTGAATATTCAGCTGCGCATCAATTAAAAACAAATAACAAAAAACGGGTTTATCACTCTCTTTTTCTTTATCAATTTGATTGGTTTTCCGTCTTTAACAGTTCCCCCCACTTCCACACTGATTATCCTCTGTCGCCTTAGGTAAATCCATAAACAAAATTTCTTTGTTAAAAAATCATCAAGTCGAACACTGTAAGGGTGTAAATTTTTAAACAAAGGCTACTGTTGGACTTCTACCCCTCCCCCTTTCAAAAATTTTCTTTTTTCCCCAATATGCTGATAAGGTTTACCCCTACCGTAGATTTGGGTTGGGAACCCCCTAAATTAACTTGTACTTTCATTTTTTGGATTAAAAAATTTTTCTTTCCTCTTTTGAATGGTTCTTATTTTCACACAGCAAATAAAATACCTTAAGTGCCCTTTGCTGTGGCACTAAAAACAAAAATTCCATTAGGGGTCTGCCGCTTTTATTTAAATTTAAAATGATGAATTCTTCTTCGCGCGTTCGTCAGACGGAACCCCGATCCCGACAAAGGGCGCCGTCCGGGGGAGGCCCCTCCAAGATCCGTAGAGTTTCTCCCTCATGGGTTGGTCCAGGCCGTCTCGCTTCGGGTTAGGTGTTTTGGACATTTCTGTGGGAAGTGTTCCACTGTCTTTGGGGGCTGTCCCCGCAGGGGCACAAGCAGACTCCCAAATGGGGGAACCTTTTGTGAACTGTAAAGGGTAGCCTGGAGTGGCCGCCTCAGCCCAAAATGTTATGGTTGGCCTGGGTAGGAGGTAGTGGGGACTTTTGGGTTAAAATTTGGGATGTAGCAAAGGGCCCATCTTTTCCTCTCTTCCCCTTGATGATCGTCGGGCCCTTTGCATGGGAATTTTCCCTTTTCCCTTTTGTGGCTGCTGCCCTTTCCTTCCCGCGGTCGCCCCCTCATTGCCTGCTTGTTGAGTGTGGGGGTACCAGAATGACGGTTAGTTCATTGGCCTGCTGCGTCTGGAAAGTGAGGATGGGGGGTTGGGGTCCTTGTTTTTTTGGGATGTACAGCCGCAGTCTGATAGGCACAGAGAAGATGAGACTTTGGGTATGGCCTCCTATCGCACACGTGTCTCCGCTGCTGTCTGCAGTGCGTCTGCCTCATTTTTTAGTTCGTGGAGATTTCCAGTGGGGTTGGCTTGTGGCCGGGGTTTTCCATCCTTCAAGGTAGGAAAATTCCCTCCACCCCGTTTCGGGTAGCCTCCCTGCTCACCGTCCGGTATGCTCGTCCACGCTCCTTGGGATAGCCTGTTCCATTGGTCAGAGCTAGGGGTTTCTTCTCTGGTCCGACTGTGTCCCTTTGGAAAATGTTGGGATTGTCTCTCTGATTTCCCGGGAAAGGGGCCCCTTTCTCCAAGCGGGACAGAGCTTGTGTTGGGATCGCTTTTTTTTCCCTTGCAGTAGCATTGGGGTCCTGCTCCGATCGCGAGGGGTGTGCCAAAACTGCTGTCTTTAGTCTGCATTTGGGTTGGCTCTGACTTCTTTTAAAGGGGTGATTTTTTTCACCTTTTTAAATTTGGCATTGGGTGGGGATTATGGCATCTCTCCCTTTTAAAGGGTTTTGAAGACCTCAGATTTCCAGGGCTTGGTTGGGTTGTTTGAAGCGCCATGATGATCCTGGAGCCGGTTCCGGGACCGTGAAACTTTGTCAGGTGGTTTTGGCTGCTGTCCCCCAGCAGCGTCCCTATTCAAAGAAGGTCTAAACGTCCAAGGGTCAGTTTCTTCGGGTGTTGTGGTGGGCTCCCCAGAAGTTCCTGTAACTTTTCCCAAAATCCCCAAAGGTACCCGGCTCTTTCTGTGCACTTGTTGATTGGTGTCCCCAACATCCGGGGGTAAAATGTGCCCTAAGTAATGAGTGACTTATTTTGGGAGGCTGACCATTCACAGGGACGTGCACTCTTTTCTTTTGTAGAGGGAAAAGAGGTGATGGGGTTTTTTTCGGGCTTTGATGTGGTTAGGGGCACTTTTTGTCCACTCTCGATTTTCCCCGGGGCTTCCGGGACCCTTACAGGGCGTTGTTATGTACGGGGGTCAGAGCACCAACATGGCAAATCGCGCGTGTTGCCCCAGGATCCTGCGGGGATGTCATCGGATGTCGTTCATGAAATGATGAAAAGCTAGGGGAAGAACCCCCCTTGTGGAACCCCTTTCCCTTTCGGGGTCTTCTGTCTGCTTTGGTCCCTTTCTGTTCTGTACCCGGCTTTTCTTTGGTCGGTTTTTGGCTGACCAATTAAACAGAACCTGAATACTGTCTTGTGCTCTTCACTTCAGCCCATTCTACCCACTTTATCAAAGGCCTTTTCCGGGCGATAAAGACTTACTGGTTGCTTTTTGTCTTGTATGCATCCTCCACTTTTTCGCAATGAAGCACCGGGTTTCAGGGGGATGGGTGTTGCCTAAATCCTGCCTGCTTGTAAGATGCCCTTTTTCTCCAGGTCCCATGTTAGCCTATTTGACTCCTTCCATGACCCCCATGCAGGGCAGACCATGGGCAAGCTGTTGCCTTGGTTTTGTTTTTTCCCTTTTCTTGAAAATCGGGATATGATAGCATCTCCCCATGCCTGGGTACTGAGTTTTTTTCCACTGGCGTTAAAGAATTGAGCGGTTTCTTTGCGAGGCCCCAAAATGTTGTGCACTCATTTGTAATGCCATAAAGCCCTGGCCCTCTTTTGCATCTGCTTTACCCTTCCTTTCATTTCTTCCTGAGAAAGTTTTTTTTCCCATCACTTCTTCCTCGTGTCCAGTTTTTGTGGTTTTTCGTTTTCAAACATTTCCTTTCCTTATTTTTTGGGGATTTTGATTTACTGCCTTTAAAAAATTGTTATGGGTGGTCTACAGCCGTTTTCCGGAGGTCCCCCGTTTTTTCTAGAACTGGGAAGTTGACGTTCTTTCATGTTCTTGCTTTGGCAAGTTTCCACACCTTGCTCCATCCTTCCCAAATTGAGTTTTTTCTTTTTTCCTCTCCATTTGGGTTTTATTGTTTGCCTGGTGAAGGCCTTTTTTACGAGCAGTTTTTTTCCTTCAGGTGTTTTGTTTTTTGTTGATGGTTCCTTTCTGCCTTTTCTTTTGTTTTGCTTGACTTCCAGCTTTTTTGGGTTCTTCATCCAGGGGGTCGTATTTCTTTCGGCTCCTTTTGGGATAGTTTCATGGCTTTTTTTCAGTTTGCCGCATTGAAGGGCCCTTTGGGTCATGTTGTTTTTCCTTTTTTCTGACGAGTATTGTTTTGGGGCGGCTACTTCGTGGGGAGGGAGAAATTTCCCCTTTTATTTTTTCTGTATTTCCCACCGGGGCAGGGGTCTGAAATCCTCAGGTGGGTTTGGGGTCGAAGGAAGTTTCACTTTTGTGATCGCTCCTGCCATAGTCCAATACTTTTTTTTGGGTGCGTCGCCAGCAGTTTGTTGGTGGCAAAGGCTGGGCTAGTGTTTTTGACGATAGCACCTGCGTGAGAAATGTTGGGGGTCATCTGCTTGATTCAGTAGATTAGTTGTGGTAAATCTACAACCTCTACCTCCTCCCTCTTGAGTCTGTTTCGTTGGTCCCCACTTATGGGTGGTATTAAAGTCCCCACCACCAGGCGCATTCTTAAAAATCCATTGCTTGTATGAGAGCTGCGATAAAGGGTATACTGAAATATCAATACTAAAAGGCTTGATTACTTTAAAGATACCCATTCCCTTTAAAATAAAATCCTATTGTGGTTTTTCCCAAAATCTGTTTTGCAATCACTAGGCGTTGGGACTGCAAAGCTAGAAAAGATTGCTTTTTGAAAAAAAGCATGTATTCATGTTTCAAAACTCTAGGTATAAGAATTGATTTTTTTTTGGGGCCCCATCTCCGTGTATAAAGTGGAATGAAATAACAGACAGTCTTGAAAAAGAAGGAGCAATGAAACGCTAAAAATTTAAACCCAACCCTTGATTTGCCCTTGTAAAAATCCCAAATTTTGGAAAGACAACTAACAAAATTTTAGAAAAAAAATTGACTATTTTACCATCGTCCCCTAGGCACATTGAAGTTTAATTTCTAATTAAGGCTGAATACCGGAACCTAAATATTCTCGGTTTACTTGTGTGCGGAAAAAACATTTCCGTACCATCTTTTTTTTTGAAGCTCAGTGTTGACCTCGCCTACCGGAAAAAGAATTGAGATGAAAAACTTGATAATGTCAAACTTTCATAGGGTTCTGTTTTGCTGAAATTGCCAGGTTTTTCGCATCACAGGTTCAAAATTTTTTAAAAACGCAACTTGTGTCCCTTTTGGGGTATTTCAAAAAAGTAAATATGCATATTTTAGATGGGGGTTTGAAAGAACTAGATAAGTGATGAGGTAAAAGTTTGTTTTTTTAAAAAGTTTTAAAATTCATCTGACGATGAAAAGATATAAACAACCTCAAATGAACAAACTGAATGGGCAGTAAAAAATTGTGGGCCGGTACCTCTTACGTAAAAACGAAGGTTTCTGTAAGGGGGTTCCTGGACAAAACAACATCAATGTCCTTTTTGTGAAGTCTTTCAGCAAAGGGAGCTTCTTCTTGGAATTTTCCCCAGCTTCCCTGCATTTCCCCCAGGGCCTTGGCCCATCCCCCCGTCAAAGCCGTCACTTTTACCCGGACACCCCCCGCTGGCTCAAACCTTGAAACGGGGCAGGGGGGCCCCCCAGGCTTGGTTGGCCCCCTTTGGGGCACGGGCCTGGCACTTTCCACACTGGGGGGTCCACAAGGGTCGAGCACCATTGGAATTCCCCAAAGGTTGTCTGTCATGGAGCGGGGTCGTTGTCTGCCTTTTACGCCCCTGCAAGTCGGGCCAGCCATCCGACTTCGGCTCTTGCCATTTATCCCAGGGCGGGGTAAGGCTTGGAGCAGTGTAGGCGTGTCCACCCCGTGGTTCTGCACAGAATCCTTCCTTTTCCGGGGGGGCCTTTACTCCTCCATCTGGACTGGTCTACCCTGCAGCTTTCCTTGATTTGGGGAGGCCCAGATAAGTTTTAGAATAGGGCCAGTCGCCCCCTCCCGTGCCGCGTTTGTCACAAAAAAGGTTGGTCAACCTGCCCCATGTCCCCCCGAGGAAACATCCACATTAAGTGGCGAGAAGTGCGACTACGGTTTCACCCTTTTTTAAAAAGAAAAAGGGGTTCGAGTCTAAAATGAGAAACCTCTTTTTGAATTATTGCAATTTTTACTGAATTGTTGCTCAATAGCCTTGCTAAGTTTTGGGTTGCTAACTTAAACTTAACGAGATTCAAAAAGCTGTACTTTGCTTTCGGGGTCTGTGACGATAACACGTTTGTATTCATTAAAAGTTTTTTCATAGGGCAAACTGCCTTTAAGCTCCCTTTAAAGTTGGGGCTGCCTTTTTAAAAATTTAAACCCAAGGTAAGGGGAAAAAGTTTTTTATACGCTAACCCTTTACTTTTACCCTCTTTTGCAGCGGCGCCTATTCTGTTTTTAGGCTTTATTATTTTTGATTCCTTGAACGCAAGATTCCCCTTTTTATTTGCGGTTTGCCCAAAATCAAAAAAAAAAAAAAAGTCCATTGGGAAAAAAAAAAAAAAAAATTTCTTGCCCCCAAATTCATATTAATTTTTTTAACAATTTCCCGCCCCGTTTTGGACCTGTCCTGTTTTGGGTCTGTGCGTTCGAGTTCTTTTTGAAAGTAAAATCGTGCGGCCCCGCCAATCATTTCATCGCTCCCAGGTCTGGAAATTTGACAGTAACAATTTATCTGAACAATAGAGATGGGTTATTTGGAGCAATAATATTTTTTATTTCCCTTTACGCCCCAAAACGCTCTTTTAGTTTTATGCGGTCAAGAATTTAACCCTATCTGTGCATTCTTTAAAGAAAAAAAATAAAAAAATTAATTATTTAAAAACATGGGGCTTGGGGTGGAAAATAAGATGTTCTTGATCCTGGAGACGACAGGTGAAAAGAAACCCCTTTGACAATCCCTTTCGCTCGTTGCACCATTTCGGAATGAATTAACATAAAAGGTCGGATCATTTTCAAAATTTAGGTCAACCCCCCCCCCCCCCCCCCCCCCCCCCCCCCCCCAAACCCCAAACCCCAAAAAAAAAAACCCCCCCCCCCACCCCCCCCCCCAAACCCCCCCCCCCCCAAACCCCCCCCCAAAAAAAACCCCCCCCCCCCCCCCGAAACTTTAAAAATTAAATAAATGGGGAAAAATTTTTTTAAGAAACGAAAACCATTTTTTTTCCGAAAAAAAAAAATAAAAAAACCCCCACCGTTTGCCATGCGAAAATAGTGGCAATTGCGGTTTAAGAAGATCAGGGGAAATTAAACAATTTTAAAAACGGGAACTTAAAAAAAAAAAAAAGAAAAAAAAAACTCGTTTAAAACATCCAAAAGGACATTTTAAGAAAAATAAAAAAATACAGATCCTGACAAAAAATACAAATTAAAATTTTGTTAAGAACCGAGAACAATTACGACTAAGGAATAAAAAGAAAAAAAAAATTTTACTGAAGACACACAAAAAAGAAGAAAAAAAACCTGTTTTGGGGAAAAAGGAATCCAATAGAAGGGATAACAGCCATTTGCAATAAGTAATGGTTTGGGAAAACACCCCAAAGTTTTAGGCCCCACCCCCACTAACAGTGAAACAAGGAAAAAAACAACTTGATTTTGCAGTTTATTGAAAAAATTGGGCCCTAAAACCAAGACTCTTTCCCTGGAAAAAATTAGGGTTTCCGTACTGCTTTTGTCTAAAGCCAAGCCCAAAGTTTGGCTTTTAAAAAGGGCCGAGCACTTTGGGCTTTTTTCTTAATAGTTGGTTCTTTTAAGTAAGATAAAGAACGTAATCCTAGGGCCCCTTAATCAAAAACAAATGCGGCTTTTATATTCATGGTCATTATTTCTTTTTTCTTCAACAGCCTTTGGGCTTTGGACTTGGGGGTTGGGGTGACTTATTCTTGGGGGGGTTTGACTTGTTTTTTATTTTTTGTAAATTACTGGCTCGAATTTATGCGTTTTTTTTTCCCACCTTTGTTCATTTCCCCCCCACAAAGGGTTTCATTTTTGTTTTTTTATTGTTCCTACGATCTGAGGTCAGAAGGCAGTATTAAAAACCAGTGCCAACAGCAAAGTTACTTTTTGATCTGCGTATTGTAAAAAAAAATTTTGGAACCTTTTAAACTTTAAGGGAAACAACTGCGAATTAATGGGGTCCTCTAAATTTGCTAATACGTTTTTGTGCATCAAAGCAAAATAGGGTCATTATTTTCGATCTTCTTGTCCCTTTCGAACCAAACAAACCCAAACATAAGTACGAATGGGGGTCGTTTATTTTTCTATTTCCCGCCTAGTTAGGCCCTTAAAAGTGTCAAAATAAATTTTTTTTTTTCTTAATTTTTTTTAAAGGGGGGGGTTGGAAACAAAAAGGGGGGGGGGGGGGGGGGAAGGGGGGAAAAACACCACACCTAAGTTCAGACTTTGTGTTTTGATGTGTGGAAGGGGGAAATCACCACCCTAAAGTTCAAGCTTTGTTTTTACTGAGTGGGAAAGGGGGGAAAACACCACCCTAAAGTTCATACTTGTGTTTACGATGTGGGAAGGGGGGAAAACACCACACCAAAAATTTATACTTTGGTTTACTGATGGTGGAAGGGGGGGAAAACACCAACTAAATTCAAGACTTTTTTGGGTTTTCTGGTGGGGAAAAAGGGGGAAAAAACCCCCACCTAAAGTTATGACTTTGTGTTTACTGAATGGGGAAGGGGGGGAAACACCACACCAAAGTCATGACTTTGTGTTTCGATTTTGGGAAGGGGGGGAAACACCACACCAAAGTTCTGACTTTGTGTTTACTGGTTGTGGAAAGGGGAAAACACCACCCAAAATTATGTTTGTGTTTTTTGATGTGTGGAAGGGGGGGAATCACCCACCTAAATTCATGACTTTGTTTTATGATGTGTGGAAAGGGGGAAAACACCCACCCAAAATCATGACTTTGTGTTTACTGATGTTTGAAAGGGGGGGAAACCCCAACCTAAAGTTCAGACTTTGTTTTATGTTTGGGGGGGGGGGAAAACACCCCAAACCCAAAGTTCATGACTTTGTGTTTACTGATTGGGGAAGGGGGAAATCACCACACCCAAAGTTTATGACTTTGTGTTTCGATGTTGGAAGGGGAAATCACCACCCAAAAATTTTGCTTTTTGTTTACTGATTTGGA
>CM031620.1:51482151-51487151 GCA_018398815.1 Conus ventricosus
ACTCTAATTATTTATCGCCTCTCTTCCGCCATACGGAGTCACGTGAGTATCAGCGCGCGCGCCAGCCAAGAATAGTCAGTTGGCGTCCAGGTAGGCCAAGGATAGGACAGTGAAGACAACGCACAACAAAATTATTAAAGATTCCATACACAGTAATTATAAAATCGACAAAGTTGATAACAACAATCAGTGAAGGTTATATACTTGTATATTTTTTTGTTTATCTTAACATAAAATAACCTAGTTTGAGGGGTAAATACAACATCCTTTTTTGACCCTCGTTCCCTGCTTGCTACATTGCCGCCATCGTGCATGTCCATGCATGGGCCCAGTACCCGACAGGCTTTGTCTTATTTTTATGACACACTCACACACCAGTAGCTCCTAATTTGCCCAAATTTATACTCGACAACAGAGGCGTTATCCAGCAGAGACTGGTAAATCCCATTCTCTCGTGTAGTCAGCAAGAGACTGACAAAAGATCAGCAGAGACTGAACACTGAAAGTCAGCAGAGACTGACGAAATGGCCGAAGAGAGCCCTGAGCGGCAAGAGGCCACGCAGTGGCATTCGCGGATCTGCTGTCACTTGACGCAAAAATGTCTGGCCGCTTAGACAGACTTGAAACCATGCTGCAGAGAATCGCTGGCCAAAGCCATTCGGGTGAACAACAGCCCAACAGTACAAGAAAGCGAGCTTTGTAACCAGACAGTTCAGATTCAGATGACGTAGACAAGTGTGACTCTGAAAACCGGCACAAGGGGAGAAGTTGCACGCAAAAAGCACAAAGGCATGGTCAGAGTCGGAATCTGAAGGGGAGGTAGTAGATGACATGCTCTCAGCTGCCGGCTCTGATGAAGATTTGCTATGGGAAATAGATAAAGATCTTGATGATGGTGAGGAGACAGCACCACCAGTCTCCTCCTCCCTAGAACAAATCATAAACAGACGCTTCCAGTCTGGACTGTCAGAGGACAAACTGAAAGACAGGCTTGGTAAGTATGAAAAGCCAGAAAACTGTGACGCGCTGATAGTGCCATGAGTCAACACTGCAATTTGGAAAAGTCTTCCAGCAGAGGCCAGAAGAGCTGACATCAAAAGCTCACATGTGCAAAAAGCACTGACAAAAGCAGCAATAGCTTTGACCGACAGCACACAAACAATACGCAGGGCTCAACGCAACACTGACTCACAGACATCCAAGAAAATGAAAACAGCCATTGAAAAGAACACAGACAGTCTTGCTCTCTTGGGTCATGCATCACATTAGCTATCACTCAGACACAAACACTCCATTCGCTCACATTTGCAACCCTCTATCACTGGCATTTGCAATGATTCTGTGCCAGTCACAAAATGGTTGTTTGGTGACAACGTGGCTGCTTCACTCAAAGAAATTAAAGAAATGGACAGGTTGGGCAATACTCTTGCTGAGGGAGGGGGGGGATATATCATCTACAAATCAGCAATACAGAGGCGGCAACCCTTTTTTAGGACAGAGAAACACAGGGCAATGGCATACGTCCACGGCCCGATACGTCAAAATGGAAACATCGGGCCGTGGACGTATCGGGTGCTGGCGTGCCGATGTGTCCACGACCCTTAAAGTCCAAGGCCCGTTGAGTCCAAAAAATTGGACACATCGGGTCGTAGACTCAAAGGGCGCTAGTTAAAAAGCCATGTCACTGCGTCCAAGGCTCTTTATGTCCAAGGTCCGTTGCGTCCACGGCCTTCCAGTGTCCATGCCTTTCAATTGTTTACACGTTTCAGTGTGTGTATTTAACCGAGTGTGTGCGACTGTGAATTGTGATGCATATCAGTCATAACTCAGGGGAGCTTACAATTCATCAAGCAGCAACACAAACGTAGTCCGTGCATGCATGAAGAAAAAGAAACACCCGAAGGTGCTGGGGAGGACCCAGAGAAGCACTGTCTTCACCTGTCTTTAGAGCAGTCCTGTACCACCCTTGGAGGCCTGCGCTGTGTTGACGATGGGTACAGGCACGCACAGGACACTCCATTAAGATATCAAGGGACATAACTGCTCCTGAACAGAGGTAAATTAGACTACAGGATGCAGCTCATAACAGCCTTAAAGTAGCATCCCCATGGGTGTACCAGCCCGTATTTCATGACTGCAGAGCCCACCGGCGAAAAACACCACCCTTCAGCTGCCGAGCACACCCCCACACACCCAATCACCCCTGCCCACGGACAGATGACGACAGTGCCACTCCAGACACAGCCAAGCTTTCGCCATACGGTCTTATGTGCCCTCAAAAGAGAATCCAAAGTTGTAGTCTTTCCCACTGTCAACAGGACTTTCCCTGTGGTCTAATTACTTGTGAATCAGACTACGAACTGGCCACTGGTCACTCAGACTGATCACACACTAAGACAACCCAGATTGACCACAGGCCACTTGATTAACCTGACCACTAATTAGTCAGACTGTACCAGAAAAGAGGTCATCTAGACCCAATTGATCGTTGGCCGCTCTGACCCACCAAACTGACCAATATTCTGTGAGAATGAACCCCTCTGTGAATTTAAAAAAAAATGTATCCTTCCTGCCACGTCCCAATTGTCGCAGCTGCCCAAATTGTCGCAGCGACAATTTGGGATGAGCAATACATCCCAAATTGTCGCTGCTGCCCAATCTGTCATAGTTGCGACAAATTGGACCTGAAGTGCATATATTTTGATTAAGGCACTAGACAATGGATATGACTGCACGACTGAGATACTGCGTATTTACATCTCTCCAATGTACAGTAATAGAGATAACCCTCCTCTCTGTGTGTTCACACCCTATAGATCCACGTCTCTATCTCATTGTGTTTACCTTTGTTTGGTCCATGTCTCCGAGTCCACGTGTTTCTGTGTCTCCGTGTCTGTGTAATCACATTTAAGAAAGCAAACCATTCGTGTGTATTCCAAGTCGATTTCTGGGTCATTTGTAGTTATGGAGACATTGACGACAGATGGATACAGTACACAGACAGAGAAATACACAGAGAGACAGACAGATGGATGGATGGATGGATGGATAGATCGATAGATAGAGTAATAGATAGTGGACCTTGTGTTCGAAGACCCTTGATTAGCGTTCCAATCTGGCCTGACAGTATTTATGCAGCACAAAAAGTAGTCTCAATTGTGTTGCCCTTTGTTGGCCCGCACTTTGCATCAAATGTTTCAACTAATACAAAGTGCATCGAACATAAAACCGCACTTTGCATCAATGTAGCAATATGAGAACTTTGTGTTTAACCGTAACTATAATATTTATCATGGATTGAATTGAAACTTGGTAGTGGGGAGGCATTATGGTCCAAGCCAGTTATGGTACAAGCCCGTTCTCTCGCCCAAAATTCTGATAGTATCGGGCACATCTGCGCACTTTGCATCAGTACGATGCAAAATGCGGGGGGCGCCCCAGGCTTTGCACTACATTGATACAAAGTGTGGGACGCCCCGCACTTTGCATTAGTGACACATTCGATGCGAAGTGCGGGCCAACACCCTTGGTATGCCTATACTGACATAACGTTCTGTAGAGCATCAGTTTGGTATTTTAATACATACCAAAGGTGTTTAAACATGAATACCAAATTGGTGCTCCACGAGGCCACACGGGGACGGGATGTAGCTCAGTGGAGAGCACTGGCCTCCAGTGCAGACGGTCGGGGGTTCTCTTCTGTATGAGGCTGTGGAGTTCATCGTCCCCCAGAACTGGTCGGCCCGGTGTCAGTATTATGTGACTGGGTGAGGTAGAAGCTAGAGCTGTGCAGCTGCTATCCCAGTGTGGCAGCACATTCACTTGTCCAATCAGCGTCCCCGATATGCACCAGGTTTACTGAATTTGCACGTGAGACGTTAAACCCTCATGAATTTTCACGGGGCCAGCCCAATTTGGTATTGAGCTACTCGAGTACCAAAATGGTTTTTCCATATCAAATTGGTGCTCTACGCGACAGACCGATTTGTATTAGAATACGAAATTACCACGACAATTTGGGATATATGATTCATCCCAAATTGTCGCTGCGACGATTTGGGCCATACCAACTTGTCGCTGCGACAATCGGGGAAGCTACAATTTGGGACGTAACATGTCACTGTGCGTTCGCCTCTCCGTTTGTGTGTGTGTGAGGGCCTGGAGTTTGGGGAATCGTGTCTGTCTGCGTAAGAGTGATGAATTGGAATGGGTCTTACCTGACGATTGCTTGAGACATGATTGAGTGAATGTGAGATGCGTGGTTTGAAATAGTTAAGACCCGACATCTTTAATTTTGTTATGTCATTCAAAAGTTCCTTCTTTTATTCACTGATTTGATTCCTTGAAGGAAAATATCTGCGTACTTGAGTAAAGGGGCGCGCATGCATACACACACACACACACACACACACACACACACACACACACACACACACACGCACACACACACACACACACACACACACACACACGCATGCACGCACGCACGCATGCACGCACGCACACACGCACACGCACACAACACACACACACACACACACACACACACACACACACACACACACACACACACACACACACACACACACACACACACACACACACTGTAACTTTGATACGAGTACGCTTCGAAAAATTTACAAAGAAATATCGGTTCACAATCAGTGATCATCAAAATCTGCTCCATCTTAACTAGGATACGTAACAGGTAATACAATGTCTTACACAGTTAGTGTAATGCCATCCTAATCAAATGTTTGATTATTTCGCCTCTGCAAAATTGAAGAACTTAAAAAAGAAGGCAAATTACTTGCTCAACAAAGCAATAGTTACAGCGAAATGTCAACAATTTGGTAAAGAAACTGAACTTTGATGAGTAAGAACACTAAATGGACATCTGCCGGAATGCTTGTCTAGTTTGTGGTTTTCAAACTTAAAAATTGATATGCCTTAATGACAGCAAATATAATAGCAAAAATATAAAGATCTCTTACTGCTTT
>CM031620.1:51492151-51494651 GCA_018398815.1 Conus ventricosus
ACCAGACACACCTGATTCCTATTCCTGCGCAGTCAGGGTTCAGGTAAACACTAACATCGTGTTAACTGTAGTGTCAGTCTATCTACCACGGGGATCTAACGAGCACAATTCTGAATGGTTACGATCTTTTCATTTAAGACCAGATGAGAACAATAGATATCTTGTAACTGGAGATTTCAATGCTCATTCCCCGTTTTGGGAAAAGGACTGCCAGTTGATTACCAGTAACCGTTTTATTGAAAATCTCGTCGACTCGTCCTTATATCTTTTGAATGACGGAGAATAACACGTATTCCTGACAACCCTAAGCACAAGCCAAGTGCAATAGATCTAACTTTAGTATCTCCAGATCTTAGCACCACTTTGTGATTGGCAAACCCTCGATGACACACTAAATAGTGATCATATTCCAATCATTACTACCTTCGAAACTACAAGGCTTGAATCAATAGATTTGACAAAGGAAAAAGTCCCAAAATATAATTATAAATTAGCTAACTGGGGTAAATTCACGGAATTACTAAAAACTTTCTTCGTCGACACAAAAGAACTTGATACAAAAACTATTGACGACCTATATGATCGGTTTCAGAATGCTATGCTTTCTGCCGCGAATCAGTCAATACGTATGATAAAACCTGTTAAATCAAGTTTAAAAAAGCACACAGGTAATGTCTGGTGGAATGAGTCGTGTGAAAAAGAGAAAAAGAAGAAAAACATCAAACTGAGAGAATATTTACGAAGTAAAGGAGAAGCGCGTGCTGAAAAGCTTCTTGAGAAAAAAAGAGCCAAAAATCATTTTAATTACATCACAGCACAAGCAAAACAACAATATTGGTCTAACTTTTGTAAGAATGAAATATCCAATCATAAAGATTTCCAAAAAGTGTGGGGAAAAGTTAAGAACAATGAAAAATGGAGTAAACTTGCCAAGGTGTCCAGTCAAGCTCCCAAACTCGGATTTCCCATCTAATCTAGAAAAGGCCGAAGCTTTTGTTGACATATTCGCCAAAAATGGCAGCAAAGATAGTTTATCAACAGAAAATAGACTGCACAAGAGCAAGAAGAAGAAAACTTCACCGAGAAGAATCCAGACCCTGTTGCAAACCACTATCTAAATGCTCCCATAACAGTTCAAGAAGTAGAAGAATGTCTTGCTAATCTTGGAACCAAAAAACATCAGTGGGCTTAGATGGTATCTCCAATGAAATGCTACGTCATGTCCCACCTAATGTTAAACGCTTTATCTCGGTCTTCATTCAAAAATGCTGGGAAAATGGCAATTTGCCTTCATTATGGAAGCATTCTATCATAGTTCCTATACATAAACAAGGAAAACCTCGAAGTAACATAAACAGCTACCGTCCAATTGCCTTAACGTCGCATACATGCAAACTAATGGAAAGAATTGTCCTAAACAGATTGCTGTACTTTTGTAATAAACATAAAATTATCCCTATAAATCAAGCTGGTTTTCAGAAAGGCAGATCAGCAACGGAACATCTAGTGAAACTCACTACACATGTTAAACAGCAATTCGCAAGACGTAAAAACATCTTGGCAACCTTCTTTGACATAAGGAAAGCGTATGAACAAGTGTGGCATAAACGACTTTTGTATAAACTGAGAACTATTGGAATAAATGGAACCATGTATGATTATGTCAAAGCTTTCCTTCAAAGTAGAATTATTCAATCAAGAATAGAGCATACTATTCCTCCACTAAAACACTGGAAATGGGTCTTCCACAAGGATCAGTATTATCTCCAATCCTGTTTAATATCCTAATTGCAGACATAACCAAAGGCTCATCCAAAGACGTAGTTTTAGTACAGTTTGCTGATGACATATGTTTGTGGATGAAAGTCACTATGAAAAGAAAAACCCATTAAGATTCTTAAATTATATAAAGATCAAATATCAACATGAATTAAACAATATCAGTAGTTTCTTACATGAAAATGGATTGACACTGTCGGCAGAAAAAACAAATCTAATGCTTTTTAACTCTGGATATGACCCAGACAAACTTCCACAATTTTACCCTGAATGGATCGGTCTTACAATACGTCAAATCTGTTAAATTCTTAGGAGTTTATTTAACATCAAAACTTTCATGGAACCAACATATTGATCATATTTTGAATAAAGCAAGAAAAAGTTTAAACTTTCTAAAGATCATAAGCAAACAAAAATGGGGACAAGATAAAGAGAGTTTAACACTCCTGTCTTCAGCTCTTGTGCGGTCTAGATTGATTTATGCTCAAGAAGTATTCTTCAGCGCTCCACAGCATCTACTTAATAAGTTACAAAGTGTAGACTGCAAAGCATATAAACTTGCTCTTGGAGTTCCCACACATACCTGCAACATTGGGACATACTATGAAATTGGAATTTTACCTTTAAACGAGTTTCGAAAAGTGTCCTCCACCAAATTTGTTTTAAAGAACCTTTCACAAAAAAGTTTCTGTACAAATGAAGTATCTCTAAATTCAGATAC
>CM031620.1:51507151-51514651 GCA_018398815.1 Conus ventricosus
TTTCATGTAGAGTCGGTGCATTCTGAATGTTATCTGGTAACATCACGACTGTTGTCGTTGGTGGAAGATGGCTTTGTGATGGGGGGGGGGGGGGGGGGGGGGGGGGGGGGGGGGGGGGGGGGGGGCGGGGGGGGGGGGGAGGCGAGATGATATCTTTGTTTTATTCATTTATTCATTTGTTAGATTTTTTACTATATGAAAGCAGTACTTTGGATGGCATGGTGGGCAATTCCCTCCCACCTTTGCGCCCCACTTTTTCATCTGCAGGTGTGTGTGTGTGGTGTGTGGTGGTGTGTGTGTGTGTGGTGTGGGGTGTGTGTGTGTGTGTGTGTGTGTGTGTGTGTGTGTGTGTGTGTGTGCATGTGTGTGTGGGGTGAGTGTGTGTGTGTGTGTGGGGGTGTTGTGTGTGTGTGTGTGTGGGGTGTGGTGTGTGTGTGGGGTGTGTGTGTGTGTGTGTGTGTGTGTGAGAGAGAGAGAGAGAGACAGAGAGAGAGAGAGAGTGTGTGTGTGTGGGGTGTGTGTGTGTGTGTGTGTGTGTGTGTGGTGTGTGTGTGTGTGTGTGTGGGGTTGTGTGTGTGTGTGTGTGTGTGTTTTGTGTGTGTGTGTGTGTGGGTGCGTACGTGCGTGTGTGTGGTGTGTGTGTTGTGTGTGTGTGTGTGTGTGTTGTGTGTGTGTGTGTGTGTGTGTGTGTGTGTGTGTGTGTGGGTGTGTGTGTGTGCTGTGTCGTTATCCTCATCAAGCTTTCTCTGCCCATTATTTCCTTCTTTTGCTATGTCTATGTCCATGGAGTGGTTCCGTTTTAGACAAAAGAAGAAAATGGGCACATTTAGCAATGAACATAATTATGCTGCATGTTTTAACTTTGACCAATGTTGTATTGTCCACATGAAAGATGTATGAACGAAGAATTGTTTCATTTTGCGGTTGAAATATTGATGCCATGTGGTCTTTAATCCAAACAGAATGAAGGCCTCCATGCATGACCCCATTCATTGAATTATTTTTGATTGATCGCAGAGAGATGTTTAGGGTTAAACATTAATTCATTGTGATGTTATAAAATGAATGGTTGATGGATATTGTTGTATTCCCCTGTCTGACTCGGTGGGTCCAATGCTTGGTGGTGTTTTTTTGCTTGTTGTTTTTTGTTTGTTGTTTGTTTGTTTTTTTAATAGATTATCGACGGGCCTTGTGATACTCTATACTAATGATTAAGTTGACAGATGATCTGGTTGATTAAAGAGGCTTAAGGTTACGCTTTTTTCTCTTTAATGTGTAATACTAAATGTTTAAATCAATTGAGCGCTAAGAAGGTTCATTAAGCGACGCATTAATCGAATTGGTACTTCTTCTTCATAGCTCATGTTTCGACCTTATTCATCTGAAACGAAGATAATACGTTGGGCAATACAGTTGAAACTGCCTTTCGTTTACATTTAGTATTTTTAGCGTGCTCAGCCAATGTTATTGTTGTGAAGGAAATGATGTCTTTTTGCACCCTCCATTTCTTCTGCTTCTTCTTCTTTTTTATTTATTTTTAATTTTTAATTTTTAACCTTTTCTTTTCTTTCTCATACCCTTTGTTATGTGTCCCCTCCTCCGCATTCTTGTCCCCTTCCCCTCCCCCAATTCTATTCATCCTTTCCTGCGAGAAAGATCCCATCCGACAGGAAAATTGCTTTATTGATAGAAAACTCTCTTTTCTTGATAAAATTAGAGATATTTCTAACATTGTGAGAATTGGTGATACTGTTACTAGGTTTGCTCCTACACGCACACGTGAGCTAGTACGCGAGTGCACATACACGCGATTGCTCGCTCCTGGCTTTTTCCTCTGCCGCCCTCGTCATTATCAGTACCCCTTCTCCCTACCTCCTACCCTCCCCCCCCCCCCCCCCCCCCCTCAACTCCCATAATACCTCTTTCCTCCGTAATGTTGGTAGAAATTTCTTTCTGTGGCACATGACCAAAGAAAAAGAAAGAAAGAAAGAAAGAAAACAAATTGTATCCGTCCTGTGTTCCCAATTGCGGAACTTAACCGGTAAGGTTCTGGTTTGTTGATTTACTTACTTTGTTTTTGTGTTGGTCATTTTTGTCAATTTTTACCATTTTGTCTGTTTAATTTCTTTTTTTTTTTTTCTTTTTTTAGTAGTAACTGTCATAATGTTGTTGTCCTATTGTTTTGGTTTCATAAGTGCTCGTGCCCGTCGGTCACCCACTGGCACCAAAAGGATGTTTTACACATATTGTTTTCTTTTTTTTCTTCGTATATTAAGTTGCATTTGTCCGAGTTCAACCATGGCATCTTTGACAACTATAAAACAAAAGAAAAATGCAAAAGTATAATGGGTAGCCTGAAATATTGTCTCTTAACTGCCAGGGTCTTGGGAATTTTGGGAAAAGAAGGGATGTGTTTCAACATTTGAGAAAAGCAATACTCAGTGTATTTTCTGCAGGATACGCATTTCACGAAGAAATTAGAACGCCAATACGAGCTGAATGGGATATGAGTGTGTTTTCTTCTAATAACAGTAGATAAAGGGGAGTAGGTATTTTATTCAACAATAATTTGAGTTTAAAATAGAGAAAACAATCAAGGATACAAAAGGAAACTATGGTATTGTCCTTTTGAATACGTTGGGAAAACAGTTAACATTAGTGGATATTTATGGCCCGAATAGAGACGATCCTGCTTTTTTCAGGATATACAAAATAAAATAGAGGAACTTGTCAATTCAAATATTATTATTGCTGGTGACTGGAATTTGGTTCTTAACCCAGCTTTAGATTACGATAACTATAAAAAATATTAACAACGCCAAAGCCAGGGATGAAGTAATTTTAAATGATGTCTAAATTTGAGCTAGTAGATATATGGAGGGAGTTTAACCCAGAAGTTCTCAGATACACTTGGCGAAGGTCAAATCCACTCCAGCAAAGCCCCCTAGACTATCTAATTGCTTCTGAAAGATTAATGGGAAACGTAAGTAACTCTGACATTCTTTTTGGGTACTGCAGTGACCATTCGCTGGTTACAGTTAAAATTACCTTTAAACAGGTAGAAAAAATAAAAAGTCTTTGGAAATTCAATTTAACATTATTAAAAGATTACACATATGTACAGTCATAAATGATACAATAGAGAATGTTAAAAGTCAATATGCAGCTGTACCATATGAGAGAGAAAACTTAAAACAGATACCAAATGATCAAGTTCAGTTTTTAATATCAGATCAGCTATTTCTTGATACGCTGCTGATGGAAATTAGACCCAAAACAATTACATACAGTATACGTAAGAATAAAGACCTGAAAAGGGTGAACAAACCTTAGAACATGAAATACAGTCCCTTGAGGAGCAATCTGCATCTGAACGAAGCAGACAGAACGGCCCTAAATGAAAAGAAAACCCCGTTGGCAGAAATTAGGAAATCTAAAATGGAAGGAATTCTGTTGAGATCAAAAGTAAGGTGGGCATTGCAAGGGGAGAAAATAAATAAGTATTTTTGTTCTCTTGAAAACAGACATTATGTGAGTAAGCAGATGTTAAAACTTGTGAAGGACGATGGACAGTTTTATCAGAAACCAATGAAATGTTAGAAGAAACTAAAACTTTTTTTCAAGAACTTTATAAAGAACGTGGGAAACACAAGATATCAATCTGGATAAGTTTAAAGAAACAATACCAAATTAAACAAATCTGAATCTGACAACTTAGAGGGATTTTATAACAAAAGAAGAAGCAACAGAAGCATTAAGGAATATGCGAATGATAAAAGTCCCGGCACAGATGGATTTACGGTGAAATTTTTTTCAAATTTTTCTGGAAACAACTAGGGATTTTGTTTCTCGTTCTTTAAACGAGAGTTTTTGTAAAGGGAAATGTCAATAACACAAAGGGAGGGCGTAATAGTATGTTTACCCAAGGGGGACAAATCTAGGGAATTCAAACAATATTATAGGCCAATTTCATTGTTAAATGTAACCTACAAAATATGATCAACATATATAGCTAACAGAATCAAAACAGTTTTGCCAAAACTAATACACGAAGATCAGACAGGATTTAAAATCTGGGGGGTATATTGGGGATAACTTGAGAATATTGTATGATATGATATACTATTTGGATCACAAAAATATACAAGGACTACTAGTTTCCATAGATTCTGAAAAGGCTTTTGATTCAGTTAACCGGAATTACTTGGTGAAAGCCATCAAAAACTTTGGTTTTGGTGAGGATATTTGTAAATGGATTAGTACTTTTTATAAAAACATTAAAACACACGTAATTGTTAACGCAAAATGTCTGAAACTTTTCCCAGTAAAAAGAGGGTGTCGTCAAGAGGATCCTCTAACACCTTATCTATTTGTATTATGTGTAGAGGTTATTAGCATGCAAAATCAGAAACGATGAGAAATTAAGGGAATAAAAATATCAGAAACAGAGCTCAAGATAAACCAGTTTGCAAACGATACGTTTTTTCACTCTACAAGGAGATAAAAAATCTTACGAAAAACTTTTCAAGTCATTATCAGAATTTGAACATATTTCGGGGTTAAAATTAAATTTTTGAAAAAACCTGTAATGTATGGTTAGGACAGAAGAAGGACTCGAAAATAGTGTACCTAGTCGAAAAACACATGATGTTGAATCCAAGAAAGTTCAAAATTCTTGGAATATGGTTTACAAATGACCTTTCAAAATTAAAAGAGCTTAATATATCAGACAAGTTTTTGGAAGTGAAAAGGTTGTTCAAAATTTGGTCCAAACGGATGTGCACACCATTAGGTAAAGTTGCAGTCCTGAAATCTCTTATTTTGTCAAAGCTTGTATACTTGTGGTTGTTGCTTCCAAACCCTTCTGATGACGTTATAAAACAATTACAAAGCATGTGTTTTGAGTTTGTCTGGGATGGGAAGCCCGACAAAATTAAACGAAATATGCGGTACATGATATTGAAAATGGGGGGCATAGGGAATACCAAATATTTATGCTTTTATGCAAGCACTGAAATTGTCCTGGATAAGAAAATTGGTAAATAATGATTCAAAGTGGAAGACCATTTTAGTAACTCAATGTCCAGAAGTTAACAATATAAAATATTTTTGGGTCAAAGAGATTCTTGTATAGTAAATGCAACAAGTTTGGAAAGACGTATTTAAGTCATATGACAATCTGAGCATTCATGTAGATTTAGATAACAACGAAGAAATTATTTCAGAACCTGTCTTTTATAATGATAAAAATTCAAAGTTAACCATTTCCATTTTTTTCTACAAACCATGGGCAGAGAAAGGTATATTCTACGTAGGGGATATGATTGACGAAAATGGCAACTTTTTAAGTTATGAAGCCTTTACAACAAAGGTGGGAAGTCATTTAAATCCTCTACACTATTTTGATGTGTCCGTGCAGTAAAAGAATATGCAAGGGAAAAGAAACATAAAATTTGAAAATAATTACAAGAATGAAAATTGTAAGTTATTGAAAATTATAACAAATGTCAATAAAGGAGCTAAGATTTATTATAATATAACTTCTCGATAAGTTATGTGTACCTAATATTAAGTCTTTCGTGAACTGGGAACTCAAGCTACATACTGCTGTAGATTGGGAAATCGTATTGAAAATTGCGAGAAAAATAAAAGAAATAAAATTCAGGTGGTTCCAATTGAAAATTTGTCATAGAATTCTTGTATCCAATATCATACTAAACAGAATGGGTTTGAGGGGTAGCGATAGATGCAGTTTTTGTCAAATTGAGAGAGATAGTATACATCACTATTTGTGGTACTACACTACTTCACAAGAATTCTGGAAAGAATTAGAAAACTACATGAAAGCAACGTGTGAAAATAGTATCAGATTGTCATTTAATGTTTAGCTGGTTTTGTTTGGAACCAATGAAAACACGAAAACAGACCAATCATTTGATGTCATTTTATTATGGACGAAATATTTTGTTTACACTTGCAGAATTAATAGTGTTAAACCCAGATTGTCAGGGTTTAAAATTGAACTTAAGCATCGATACAATATAGAAAAGTATGCACATATGACAGAAATGCGTTATCATGTCTTTTTGAAAACTGCTACCCTACCCTTGCTCTATGCGAAACACATAAACAGTCTTTCATTGTTGACATGACACCTTGTAAAATGGTAAAGACACACATACCCCAAAAAAAGAAAAAAAAACATGCTCCTGTAATGGATCGACACACAAGCCATGAAATTTGAGCGAGCAATACTTTGTGAACATGAAATTGTTTTTGTTTTGTTTTGCTTCTTTTCTTCCTTTTTCCCCTATCCCACCATGCCCGAGGCACCAAGCACCCACCCTTTCAGGGTGTGGTGTGGGGGCTATTGGTTCCCTCCCTTGTTCGTTTTTTTTAATTTTTTTTATTTTCATAGCCTTTGTTTATATATTGTAATTGGTATATACCCTTGCAGCTTTTTAATATTTCATTTAATAATAATTGATATAGTGTAATAAGTTTACATTGTAACATGCGAATTATGACTTTTGAATTTGACACTTTTGTATGATCTTGACAGCACTAGTTAAACATTGTATGTAAATGTATTGTTGATGTAACATGTGTATTGAATGGAAATATAACCTTCAGTTCAAGGGGGAAAAGAGAGAGAGAGAGAGAGAAGAGAGAGAGAGAGAGGAGAGAGAGAGAGAGAGAGAGAGAGAGAGAGAGAGGGTGACTAGTGTGTTTTTTATTGTTGTTTTTATTTTGAGAGATTAACAATCACCAAATCTAATGGAAGTCAAACCCTTTGTGGCGCATGGATATATTTAGGGTCGAAATAAATGTCGATTTTGTTATACATTCATTCAACTTGACTACTACTTTTCTCCCCCCCCCCCCCCTCTCACCCTCCACCCCCCCCCCCCCCCCCTCCCCCCCACCCCCACCCACCCCCCGCTCTCTCTCTCTCTCTCTCTTGACGTTTTGTATTGACTGTATGCCACACACACACACACACACACACACACACACACACACACACACACACACCACACACACACACACACACACACACACACACACACACCACACACGTACACGTACACGTACACACACACACATAATCATATTTTTTGTTGTTGTTGTTTTTTTTTTTTTTTTGTTGTTTTTTGTTGTTTTTTCCCCGTCTAATAACACTTATAGTGAATAGACGTTAAACTAAAGAACTAACTAACACACACACACACACACAAACGCATGCGCGCGCGCACGCACGCATGCACGCACGCACGCACGCACGCACACACCCCCCCCCCCCCCCCCCCCCCTAAAAGATAGCAGTCAGCCCCGTTTCTGTCTTTGTGTGTCGGCTCCACGGAAAGCCCCTGGGCATTGTTCTTTTACACGACGTGCACGTGTTGTGCCTATTACCAGATTTAGGCGGTGGGATTTTAGAAGAATGTTGGAGGCGTGTGTTAGCTGGACAGGAAATCACGTTCTGCAGGTGGTCACTGT
>CM031620.1:51519651-51533615 GCA_018398815.1 Conus ventricosus
GCTCTTAAAACAGTTGAGGGCCTTCCATCATGTAAGTTTTCATCAGTGCTTAGCTCGTCCAAATGAAATAGAGTAATGAATGTAATGCAAGGTCGAGCGGATTTTCTCCCCATAAGTAGTTCGTCTGGTGTAACTCTAAAACTATGAAAGTCCGATTGTTAGTTGCAAAGCCTAACATTTTAGCTAGCTCTTTACCAAATAGTAACCTACTTCTTCTTTTTCGGGTTTGAATGCTAACATTGTTGTCAAATTTGCATTGTTAAGTTTGAGAGTAATGTCAAAGTTACTCATTGCTTCTTTTAGTGAGCAAAACCCGTAATAACCGTCAGGTATGGTTAACTGGCTAACTAAGTTTCCTCTTATGTCATTTTTTAATCTTATTATTCTTCTTGGATTCAGTTATATTAAACCATACGACTTTGTAGAATATTTCGTGGAGTGCGACCATTCTGCTTCCACAATTGTTATCAATAGCATGTTCTAAAAACGAAGGACGGTCTTGAGTTGTTATTGTTACAAACATTTTTTAAGCGAAATAAAAATGAGTGCGTTTAAATATACTAAGAAAAATATTCTGTGGGGGCCGCACTACAATCTTAAAAATATAACAACTGATACTCTTGTCATTTTTGTGACCCAGACTGACTCTTTTTCATAAAAAGGTGAGTACTCCATTAAACAGATATCTTAAACCCCTATTAAAAAAAGACTACATCCCCAAAGTGTGGTTCAGTCATCCGATGCAGTTTTATCAGAACCAGTTAAACTTTGCTGTGTTTTGTGCATCAACTGGATGTGGAGTATCGTATGCTGATCATTTAAATCATCCTAATCCTTTGGTGAGGTCAGTGTACAGATTTCATTTCTATTACACCTTCAGACGTATTTTCACTGAACTGCAAGCACCATTGCCAAATGACAAAACGTTTAATCCATTCAGCAACAGAATAGACATGAAGGCTTTTGAAAGGATTTGTAACGAATTCAATATTAAAAGGAAGACTTTAGACAAAAGTTGGACCTTAATCATGGCTTAGGCCCCCCTTTATTTTTGGGGCGTGCACAGAAAGTATAACTATGACTGGAATCCTCCGTATACCTCTTTCTCTTCAGGCACAGCTGTTCACCTTGGGTCCATTTGAGCAAGAGCATAAAACAGCATGGACAACATTTATCTTAGACACATTGAGGGCTAACTACAGCAGGAATAGACGAATAAACGACTCTATTCGTATTACGTTTGGTGTTTGCTAGGTTCGCAAGCACAAACGAGATCGAGCATAACTGATTCTTCTACTGGTTTGGATGCACAAAAACAATACTTAGCAAATTTAGAGGACGCCATTAATTCTACAGATGATGTATCTTTAAGTATTCAAAGGTACCAAGATGTTTTACAATACGCAAGATCGAAAGTAGACTTTGCTGTTGGCATGGTTTATACATGCTGCCTTCTGACCTCAGACTCCAGGTAGGAATAATAAAACTACAATAATGAAATCATTAAGGCAGGTAATGAACAGAAGGTTGGAAAAAAAAGACATACATTCTGGGCCAGTAATATTACAAACAAAAAAAAAAAAACACCAAGATTAAGTATCCAATCCCCCAAGGTCCAAAACCAAAGACCGTTGAAGAAGTTAAAAAAAGTAATGACCATGAATATGAAAAGACAGCGCTAGTTGTTGGATTAACTGGCTAGGATTACTAGGCCTTTATCTTACTAAATATTAACCCAACTATTAAGAGAACTAATGCCCATAGTGCTCGGCCATAAAGCCAACTACTTTGCCTGCAGTAGACAAAAGCCAGCTAACGATACTCCTAATATACCTGGTAAAGAGTCTATAGCTTTACCGGCTAATTTTTTTAATAAACTCGCAAGATGATCAAGCTGTTTTTTTACCCATGATTTATCAGGAGATGGCGATGGAGGCACTGAACTTTGCCCTCCGCCACGCCCGTAATAGCCATCACCAGTGTACTTATTGCAAATCCTAAGGCGTTTAACGCTTGCTAATGTGGGCTCCTTGCTCTCTAAACAGCGTTCGTATTCGTTCTGCTAGTGTTGTGTCTTCATATAAAATTTTTTGGATAGTTTCTCTTATTCTGGCCGCTTGAGATCGTAATTGTTCTTGGTAAGTAGACAACTCTTTTAGTATTGCTGATCTTTGTATTTTAAGTTCTTTTATTCTTTTGGTTATTCTTTTTTAACAGCGAGCCCTAAGTTGGCGTCATCAGCCTCAACGAGTTTTTCTTCTTCTTTTTTATATGCTCATCTAGTTCATCCACTTTTGCTAACTTTTTGTTTAATTGTCTCTGATGGTTTCTCGAAGAATGATGAAGGGCCACTAGGTCTTGCTCGGGTATCGGGGGTGAGGATAGTTTTTTAAGGCTGTTTCATCTGAAAAATTGGTGTTTCTGCTTGCCTTATTTTCCGTCCGCTGTTTTGACTACTTAAATCTTAAGTTCCATGTTTTGTATTTTTGGTTTATCTGTTGGGAGGTATTGTAGTGTGTTTTGAAGTTAGCAACTGCCTCCCTATTCTTAATTTGGTTTAGCAATGCAAGCGATTTTGTACGCTACAGGGTTTTTGTCTAATTTGTACCTATGGACTAAAAACTTGAGGGGTTTCGTTCACGCGTAAGCTTAATACGTTGTCCTGGCTGGTTTTCACATACAAATGGCATCATCATCTCGAGGTCTAAATATTAGGGTTAAAATACTACGGAGGTTCAATGCTTAATTTTGGTACCAATGATCTAACATGGCTTTCTGTTTAATTTCCCGTGCAAGAGATCGTGGAGGGCGATGTTTGTATCAAAGGAGCCGTTTCATTCACCCATGTTGTCTCCAGCATCTAAAATAGCTAAATTTCATAGTTAAATTCCTGCCTGTTTTGGTTAAAAATATTAACTTTTTTATTTTGTTTTATAAAATGTTCACAAGCATATGGCTCCGATTCTCGACCCGCATAGAAAACTGAAAGAGCCCGGGGAGGCCGGGAGGGGAAATAAACGGAATTATTCTTGTTCAAATTATATTCCATCTACTATGATGCGGATCAATTCTTATGTTAGATTTCCCGGCCTAGGAGCGGATGATTGTGATCTGTGCCAGGCTCTGCGGCTTACTTTTCAAATAGAACTCAAATCAGAAACAGACAAAACAGGCGTTTGTCCAGAATCTGGGCGGGCCAATCGTTAAGAAAATTTCTATAAAACTTGAGGGGAAAGAAGTATTTTCTTTACACATGTCAGACATATCTATAACCTTTTGATCTATGGCTAACCGCGAATGAAAGGGAGGTTCTTGCATTACAAGGAATCGGGAATATGAAGAAGCCTTAAAACTTAGTAATAGGCGCCCGAAGTCCCTGCAGATCGCTAATAAGCAGCAAATCAAAAAGGTTTAAAAATGGTCTGTAAGTATGCGTTTGGTAATCGCTTTTCCATACCTTAGATTTGGAGTTTGTTAAAGCGCATGCCCCATACTTCAAGGAGCGTTAAGGAGCGTTTTAAAAGACAGATTGTCATTTTCTGAACTAACTTTTAAGGAATTGCAAACGTGTTATCAAATCATCAGCACCGAAGCAAAGTACAGCATTCTGACATCCGTTAGAGTTTGACGTTGTTAGCAAACCTTATATTAGCAAAGCTGATTGAGCAACAATATTAGTCAAGATTAGCAATATATTACGAAAGAGATCTTCATCATTCATACATATCCCAAAAGGCAGGGCAGACCACAGACTCTATATGGAATTTTAGTTTTAAAACACCACAGCAAATTCGCTTAAGGTATTTTATTGCTGTGGAGATGGAAGAACCCATTTCAAAAAGACAAACTGAACAATTTGTTAAATCTAAAATAACGAAAGTGCAATGTACAATTGAGGGCAGTCTAACAAATTTACGCTAGCGGGCTTAAAACCTTATCATATTTTGATGACATAAGCGAAAACTGTTTGGAGGCGGGAGGGTAGAAAAAAATAAAAAAAAAAATCCAACCGTTGACCTTGTGTCTAAGATCTACTTCTTTCACAGCGTTAGCTTGATCATTATTTAACAACAAAATAAGGTTTATGGATTGACCCTAAAGGTTCGACAGATGATATCAAGTTGTATAGAAGTGGGAGGAGAGATTAAAAAAACATAATTAAAACATTCAATTGATTAAAGAAAATAGAGGCCGACAAACCACTTACGTGTATTTGTTTTTATTATATGATGCGCAGCTTGAATATTGAGATAACGAATTAAAAAAGTGCAGTATACTAAAATATTTTTTTTTATTTTTAAAAAAGCAATGCCTATGATAATTAATCAAGGGTCCCTAGAGATGAGATAGTAGGCAATTTGCTGCTATAGAAGGCAACATTGACCCCAGGGTCGTTTGCTGCAGCTTGAAGTAAAAAACCTTTAGATTAACAAACATTACACAAATGCAAACAAAAAAACTAGAGCAAAAGCCTTTTTCCAAAATACAGCAAAGCCAAAACGAAAGGTATTCTGCTGCCTTTAATGCTGTTACCTATTGTTATTTACTGGAGCATCAACTATAAGCGCCGTATCAGCAGGAACAAGTGTAGTGTCCATCTTAGCTTCGGGACTAGGCGCACCTGCAGCTTACCTCTAGGTGGTTGTTCTTTAGCTCTCGGCCTGTGTTCATTAGCCTGTAGTTGTGCTTGCAAAAAATAAAAACTAACTCCAAAAGGACACAGCTATGGTTCAACTAATAACAGCTAAACTTCGTTCCTTCCATCTGAGAATAAATAAAGCATAGCTGACTCAAAATCACGATGAAGAAATGTAGTCGTTTACAGGCTGAATTTTTTAATGACTACAAAAGACAAAAGTTTGAGTTGAAGAAAGGCAAGGACAAGTTTTTCTCAACAGCCAGACCCGAACAGTTAAAAGGAATGCTTAAAAAAGTAAACGAGACATTAACTCTGCTCTAAACAGCTCACATTAACACGCCAAGGGTTGTTATACTTTAGTTTATGAGTCCAAGACAACAAGACCGTTGATATTGATTAATTATTTTTTGATTTTAAATAAATATTTTGAGTTAGAAAAGAAAACTCAGCTGGATAAGATATATGAAGGTCCAGCGAATTGTTTGAAGCAATGCAAGAAGATTTATAGAGAGCACTGAATGGATATTGATTTAGAAAGTCATTAATCCTGCAACGTACAGCAAGCGTTGTTCATGCTATTTTCAAGTTCCAGTGTAAAACTACATAGGACCACCCAGTTAAAAGTAATGTTAGATGTTATAATCGGATCTTTGTAAACCATAAATGAAGAATCTAGAAGTCTGGGTTCAACTAAACACAGATATTACTTTCCTCATAATGACTTAACACCCGGTTGGGGCAGACCAGCTGCTTACACAGTTTTGATGTGGGGACCGCTGAAGAAGCCAACTGAGGCTTGGTTGGGTCAGTGGGCGAAGTTCCTAGAGATCAGATTAAAACAGGGCTAAAGTATGCGCCGACGTAGGCACGTTTACATTCCATTACTCCAGCATTAGTTGCAAAAAGAGCAGTTTTAATACATAAGAATTTCGGAGAAAACCAAATGTTTTATGTGTGTGTGTTCTTGCAAGGCTGCATTACCGTTCAGCAAAAACGCAGAGAGGTGTGTCTAACTATCGCCTTACATCAATGTCTTAACTTTAGCGGGTATCCTTTCCTGTTTGCGTGATTCCATTGATCAGTTTGATAGAACCAAATAACACCCAATAAACTGTTAATGTACTCACATGGGGATGAGGAAACAAATTACTGCCCATTAAAGTGTCAAGAACAGCCAACAATAGATAAGGTGATGCAGACAAAAATATGTTGACTTACTACTGATGTTTTCACCAGCGGGGCTGCCAACAGTACACCATTGATTACGAACTATTGAGTAATAACTAATGCAGCTACTTCAAAAGATGGGCACAAAAACAGAATTCTGCAGAAATGTTTATTTAAGGTTCACATTGTTCAAGCGCAAGCGGAAAACATAAGATAGAACATTGTATCGACCCAGTTTGCTGTAATACAGAAACTAATTACACCCCCACCCGGATCTAAGGTTAGTTTAAGAAACTGGAAACGGCTGTAAAATTCACCTACGTAGTTTTGTACGGAAGACTTTGAGTCGTTATTGTTCCTTATGAAGGGCCAGCGCGCCACAAAAACTTCGAACAGTCTTAATGTGTAATCATAAGATTTGTTCATTTTGCCTTCATTTATTGTCAGGTCGGTTATGGCGCTCATTTCAACGCCTGAATTTTATTACAGAGGGACCAAATGCGGCTAGAAGTTTTTACAGCGCATGCAGCAAGTGCGTTATGATTGTTCTATTATATACTGAATTTATCTGAAAATCATGATGACGCCTGAAGACCAACAAACAGTGATGACTCAGCCACACATTGTTGGATTTTGCGGTTTAGGCCTCTCATCAGGCGCCAGCGAATCCGAAGGTAGGAGACATGATCCCCCCCCCCCACACATTTTTTTAGCGGAAGTTTCAGAGGAGCAGCACACAGTAAATTGCAATCTTCACTAAAGTTTGATCCTATACATGGAAGCTTGCCTGTATGCTTTCATAACTTGCGTGGGTTGGGTTTACTGTACTCTCCATCTTATAATGAAGGCAGTAGTTGACGCCTTCAGGGTAGCCATGCATTGCACGTATCAGAAAAGTACATTGTGTTTCCTTTAAATAAATGTATTTTTTAATGACTCTTTGCAACTCTGATGGGATCATTAGAGTCACACTGGCCATGTCCTTAAAGGTCCCGTCCAATAACAGAAGGATTATTTTGACCCAACTCTTGTTCTAGAAAGGGCGTTGACCCTTATGAGTACATGACTTGGGAAAGGGTTTGACGAAGACACCACTTCCTCCAAGGCGCGTTCTTTTCTAGTTCAGAGGAATAAGACATCAGTGCTTCTGATTACCAAGCATGCTCAAGATGGTGGCAGAAGTTAAGTTGTAAAACGTTGGGTGACTATCATGGACTCTAACATTATTGATGGCATGATGTATGTTGAGGCGGATATTTTTGAAAATTATAGAATAAAAGACCTGTATGAGAACATTATTAGCCTGGATTCACGCATTAACATTTCTGTGCCGTGATGAGCTGGGATTACTTTCTTAAAAGTTACCCTGGAGTACAGATTGATTTATTGTCTGACCTACCAATGATTCAGGATGATTGAAAACGGATTGCGCGGAGGAAATTAGTATGGTGTCGACATTATGTAAAGCAAACAACAAATACTGGACGGACTATGAATCCAAGTTAAAAGGTTCTAACTATCTCATGTATTTAGAACGCAAACAATCTGTATGGATGGGCAATTGCGCAATCACTTCCATTAACGTAACTTTAAAATGCTCACAGCCAAAGATCCAAAAAATTAATTCAAAGGAGCATTAAGTGGTTGAGCAGTTTGGCGAGGTGTCAAACAGCGTGATTTACATTCTAGAAGTTGACTTGAATATCTAATGAACTCTATGACTGCATAATGACTATCCATTTGCAGCGAAAGACTAATGATGGCAAAACCAGAGCCGCCTCCTAATCTTGTGCCTAATCTTCGAGGCAAATAAAATTTATGTCTGTCATTACAGACTTCTACAATTTTTATAAGACATGGTTTAAAGTTGACAGCAGTTCATCGTATAATTGCTTTTCGATCAAATAACAGTTCATGAAACCATACATCATGAAGAACTGATATCAGGAAACTAAATCCGCGATGCTCTCAGAAAATAGGGCTTTTTCAAGCTGATGAACAAACAGCTGTTTCGGAAGACTATGGAGAATCCGCACAAGCGTAAAGATGTCAGTTTGGTTTCACCAGAGAGTACGAAGCAATTAAAGCTGTCTTCAAAATCCAATTTATCAGGACTTCAGAAGATTTCATGATCAGCTTTTTTGGCATTAAGATGAAAAAAAAAGAATGTCAAAATTGGACAAACCTGTTATTTATCTGGGTAAGTTTACCGTTTTAGAAATTATCAAAGCATTTAATGTTAGATTTCTTTTTGACTACTTTAAGCCCCTATATTCCTGAGTCAGAGTGCTTTACCAGATTACAGGGGATAGTTTTGTTATAGATATCCCTACTGACGACATCTATAAAGACATGGATTTAGAAGTAGCTAAAGGGCATGCGGGATGGTACGAAACGTCCGATTACCCTAAAGATTCGCCTTTGCATTCAATTACCAACAAGAAGGTTTTAGGAAAGATGAAGGATGAATTATCTGGAAAGGTGATTAAGGAGTTTGTTGGGTTAAGGTCAAAAATGTACAGTATTTCGTGCCAGAGAAAACCATTAAGAAAGCAAAAGGAATATCTCGCAGTGTTGTGCAGTCAAACATATCGCATGACAACTACAAAGAAGCATTGTTTGACAATAAGACTTTTCATCATGACAACGTAAAACTGCGATCTAATCTACATGAGATCAACACAACTGTTGTAACAAAGAAGTCATTAGATAGAACAAACACAAAACGTGTGTTTGTTAATCCAGAGTTTTCATATGCAACCGGACATCGGAGAACCGTAAATTAATTAAAGCGGAACTGTGTCTGGCGGGATTATCTGCAGTTCTTCTTTCACAAAAGATCTTTGGGGGGCTGGTTGTTTTGTCGTGTCAGTTTCTCGTAAATAATACACGGGCGGATTCATTTTTACAATTCTTTTTATTTCATATGGATCAACGCTCCAAACTGGATCGGTTGCCCTGATGCGAGTGTCCCCTTCTGCTTCCCCCGGCAATAAAAGTACCTTACTTTCAAACCAAACGGCAATAGTTTGCTGGATGAAGACTCTCCTTCAACAACATTTATTGTTTTTCTTTTGATTGCTTGTACTGGTTTTAGCCCTTTAAATTCTTCATTATTCATTGCGCGCAAAACTGAGGGCAGTCTTCTAACCCATTCTGTGTTGCGAGAATTGTCAATCAGCTCTCTAATGATACTGGTAGGAGAAAAGTCTTTCAGATAACTGTTTGTTATAGTTTTCAACTAAAGCCTGTGATCTGTGAACTCCTGGAATGCCTCTTTTAATGGTAACTCTATGTTTTAACAATAATTGATTCACTCGGCCTTTAAATTCTTTTCCATCGTCGACTTGAATCATGCGAGGATAAGTTAGAGGGCCTCGTTGGTATATTAGTTGTATGGCAACAGCAACAGCAGAAGCACTCTTTTGTGTTAATGGTTCTGCATCTTTGTATCTTGAAGCTATGTCAATGACTGTGAGTGCGTACTTAAATCTTTTTCGTCTAATCGTATCATGGGGTAAATATAGAAGATCCATTTGATGGGTGTCGTTCGGTATTGTGTTGACAAAGTGTGGTCTCTGTATTCGTCCAGGTGCAGGTAAATAAATTTGCCAAATCGCTTGTTTAGATAACCATTCCTTTGCTGTTTGTTCACTGACTCCCGCTGCTTGGCTTAGCTTTTTTATTGCCGTGATTCCCTTCCAATATCCTTTTGGCGAATAATAGATTTTGTTCATTTTTATTCAGCCAATATTATGCGCAACAAAATACACAACGGTCATACCAAAGACGATAAACACGATTTCTTGCATCTTTTGTTTTTCTGATGGCTGATAAAAGTCACTGAATTTTGGTGGGGGCAATGTCTCGATTGGTTTGCCTGTTACAAGATAATACTCTTTTATCGCTTGGTCAACGTCTTTAAATGTGTAAGCTGCATGTCCTGTTTTTTCAGAGTATCGTTAATAAAAATCTAACTGCTCAATTCTCTGCTTTTCATAGGTGTCTTGTGCAGCTGCTAGTTGCTCCATAGCTTTGTTATGTCTTTTTCTCTCGCCGTCGTCCCATAGTTTACTAAATGCGTAATTACTTCCGCTAAAAGCAAGCGTATTCACTACTGCCCCACCTATCATCATTACGAGTGAAGCCATTTTTTATAAATGTATTTTTTTACATATTTATATTCTCTGGAATTATATCTTGCTTAACTAGAAAATCTTTCATAGCGAACGAAGCTGTTTATAACAGCAATCAGCTTTGCTAAATCCTCAAAGTCTAGTTTGCCAAAATCTGCCGGTTTAATTTTTAACAGGCTTTTACCAAGCATTGTGTATCCTACACTTAGGCCCCCAATAACAGCAGAATGGTATACAAGGTTGGCGACAGTTTTTTCGGTGCTCATTTTAAAAAATAAAATAATTATAATTAATAAAAAACATGAACACCGATGATCTGCTAGAGCTACAGAGCGGCCTAAACCTTCTTGGACTTACAAATGAAGAAGTTGATGACCAAGCTATTATGCCCAAAAAGGAGAGGTTGTATTCTTTGGCAGCATGTGGAAAAACAAAACAGTTCCTCGGAACTGAATTCAGCATAGAACAGATTCAACAGATGTCGCCGCAAGACATTATAAAGTATCACAACAGGTATGAAGCGCAGCTGGGGTCTAGAATGGTAAAAAGTGTCGGGCAAATGGTTCTTAGTTTGTACACTAAACTAGTTAGTAAATTTGCCCCCATTGATTCTGAACAAAACTTTATGTATGATTTAACGCAGGATCCAGTTTTAACAAAGTCATTAGAGTCTCTAAGCTGTGATCTATATTACAGATTTGGAACATTGTTATCGCCACTAATCATGGGATTAATTACTTTTAATCATATAGATTTTATTTCCCTTCAAAATGACCGAGCCAGAAAATCAGCAGAATCAGAAAACACTAAATCAGGTGGAGAAAGTAACCAAGCCAGAAATCAGCAGAATCAGAAAGCACTGAACCAGGTGGAGACCAGTGAAAAGCATCCTCATCCTGGGCGTGTTAAAGCAGGAAAAAAATTAGCAGAGTGGAACAAACAACAAAAATTAAAATTACAATCACAGAATATAACTCATCATGAAAACATAACACCACCAACGCCAGAACAAGTTGATTCAATGCCAGCTATAAAAACTCCATGTGATTCAAGACCTACAGCACCAAAGTCTTCATGGAATATTGAACTTAAAACTGTTGCCATTTTTGGCGCCCTTGCTGCTGCTGGGGGTGGTTATTACTGTTATAAAATATATAAACAATGGCAACAAGAACAAAAGCAGTCAAAACAACCTGAACCACTAAATACAGAAAACAAAAACATGCCAAACCCGCCAACAACAAAAGATCGTTTTGATCCATTTGAAATGTAATAATATTTTAAGAACTTAATTTTAAATTTTTTGATAAAAATAGATCATGGCGTATTATAAAATGATGGAGTCAATAAATAAAGACATGGAGTCTATAAAAGACATTTCCATAGACCAGAATTGTAATCATGTGGTTGCTTAGGATGTAAGAACTTCATTAAGATTTATGCTGACCAATCTCGCGCCGAAAACGCTGAGCAAAACATCCTCAGTGATGACGCGTTTTTTGAGGCGTGTGTGTACTATATTAGACATCTGCTGTTTAAGACAAAAACATAGATTGTATTTTTTTGATAAGATAACTTAAATAAGAACTTGGTTGTACTTAAAGGATGACTTAATTACAATCTTGAGGTAACTTGAGTAAGAACTTAAGGATGACTTGAGGACAACTTGAATAAGAACTTAGAAGTGACTTGAGGATGACTTGATTAAAACTTAATTAAAGAACTTGAGGTGACTTGATTAAAAACTTGAGACGACTTGGTTAAGAACTTAGAACGACTTGATAGCAACTTGAATAAGAACCTATAGCAACTTGATGAAACGTAAAATAAAAAACACAATCCATTGGGGAGACAACTCCTATTATTCTAAAGGGTTGCTTTCCTTCGTGCAAACCTTCAATTATTGGCTTACAAAATTATAGAGCTGGGTGGCGACGCATTTGTCACTTACTAGTAGGCGACCGCCCAACGCAAATCAGCCCGTGTCAAATTACACAAAATTACCTAGCCAGGGCAGCAACGCGTGCCAGTGATCCAAAAATCTAAGTAGCCCCCTAATAATATGTAGCTACATCCCGTTGAGTATTTAATTCATCAAGAGCAGCTTTCAATTTTGTTTCATTATCAATCAATGATTTTAATTTTTGTCCTTCTAGTTTTACTCTTTCTTCTTGATTCACTCTTTGTCTCTTTATCTTTCTCAACTCTTTTCTCTATTTTAAATGGAATACTGGCCAAAAACTTTCAACAGTTCTTGGTGTTCCCGATGTTGTTGCATGATCCAGCATTTTGAAACTAACTGCATGTCTCCAAGAACCCGTAACTATAAACAGGTCAATACCTTTTTATATGTCAACACCATGAAACAATGTCAACACTAAAAAACAATGTCACAGGTCATAGCAAAAGAAACAATGTCACGCGACTAGAAATATGTCACGCAAGGAAAACTAAGTCACAGAACTTGCTTTGACATTATTACTACTGTTGCTTGGCTCTCTTGTGGTGTGTGAATAGCGGTTCCGTGCACTCTGCAGACCGTGGGCTGTCCCACGGAGCTATAAATGTAAGTCTGTGGGCTGTCCCACCTGCGGAGGGTTGTAGTTGGGTAATTACAGGTATCACAGGGGGCCAACGCGGACTGACGCCGACTGACACCACAATCCACAAACCCTTGCCAAGTTAGAAGACACAACAACACAAATTAAATAATCGGGTGTCGACCTAATAACGGGTCTCGGTATTTCCATGTCTGTGGAGTATTCTGGCAGTGTAGGAAAATTTCCTATTGTCTGTCTGTCTGTCTGTCTATCTACTTCGTTTTTATAAGATTTATTATGTTAGGATAAGTGTGCGGATTTTAAAAGACTTTAGAGAACAATTAAAGACAGAGACGCATTTGATGAACTGAAATCTGAAAAGTTTAGTAAATTAGTTTTGAAAACGGATAATCCTACACAGTATGTTTGTTTGTAGGGTCGTTTTTTTTGGTTATTGAAGTCTTACTTGTCAGAGAACAGCATTTTACCAAATCCTGGGTCACTTCGTCCAAAACTGGTGTGATCCGAAAATCGTCATGTCCGGCCACGTAGTAAGTAATCGGATAGTGCAGAGTCCTTAGGTAGGCCGGCAACTAGTAATTAAAGGCTTACCTGCCCCACCGTTTGTATATGGGGTGCGTTCAGCGGCTGCTGCTTTTCCCCTACGTTACACTATGGGTATGTTCAGCCACTGCTGCTTTCCCCTACGTTACTCTCTAAAAAGTTTAGTAGATTAGTATTGTAGGGTCGTTATTAAAGTCTTACTTGTCAGAGAACAGCATTTTACCAATCCTAGGCGCATCCGCCCGAAACTAGTTGAGGGCGGATGTGAGTTAGGATTGGTAAAATGCTGTTCTCTGAAAGGAACAAATCGTGTCACATCTTGGATTCAAACAAATGTTCGTTTCCTTTTACATTCCTGGGCGGAACATTTTTTCACCAGAGACAAAACACAGAATTGAATCGTCAATATCTTTTAAATCAGCAAACGTTTAAAACAAGTCCCACACACAGAAACAGCTAACCAAACTAATTCAAACAAACAAGCAAAAGCAAAAAACAAAAACAAAAAAAGACATTGAACTCAAACAAATGATGACAAACATTATATTACAATCAAGTCATTAACATAGATTTTGAATAGTGGCAGCGCACTGTCGAGCGTAATTATCATGTACCATTTGACTAATTGCCTCCACTGCAGCAAAACAGGTCTCTGAGAGTTTTCGAAATCTGGAAGTAAGCAGAAGATGCACAATGATATTGGTTGCAGAGTTCATACAGGAAGCAATCCACAGAAACTTGTACACTACAACCAGTGTTTTGTGATATGTTTTAAATGAAAAGTATTCTGGTGTAACACCCCAGATTGCCCCCGTCTCAGAATGCCCCCCCCCCCCCCCCCCCCCCCCCCCCCCCCCCCGGGACTCTGGTACATGGGTACCCACATTTCGAAAGCCCCTCCCCCCAATTACCTGTTAC
>CM031620.1:51537488-51558245 GCA_018398815.1 Conus ventricosus
GACGTTGAAGGAATCTACAGTCTCGGGAGAGAGAGCTAAAACATCAGCTGCAGCACTACCATTCAACCCTTCAAGACCTCAGCGCACTCCTCGTGCCAGAGACAGACTAACCATCAATCAGTGGGGCGCGCGACTCTGGTCTTCACCGGAACGCATGCAGGCAAGTCAACCTCCTAGCTCCTATGCTGGGAGTGGTGCTGCAAGTTCACCCGCAGCACCCGAATCTCTGCTGGAACCTATACAGGATTCATGGACATTACACAAGTCAGTTTCTGATTCCATGGCTGTGTCCAACAAACACAGGTCATCGCCTGAAGACAAACCTGAACCAACATTGCATGGTGTGCCATGCAGCAGTACCCCTTTCCACACCAGACAGACAGCCCCGAGTGATCCTGATGCAGACCCTACAGCTCACAAGTCAGAACCAGCAGTGCGTGGTGTACCATACAGCAACACCCCTCCCCACACCAGACAGGCAATGTCTGGCGATCCTGGTGCAAACTCGGTGTCCCATCTCTACCCATCTTCATCACTGGACACCTCGACCTTTCCAGAAACCACGGCAACCAGCAGCCAGACTCTGGTCAAACAGCTGAATGATCCCTGGACTGATGCTGACATGATGGATAGCCAGTCCCCTGTGAACATTAGAGCTGAATCTGAAGACCAAGAGGGAAATAATGACATTGTGACACATGGTGGACACGGAATAAGCTTATCACCTGACTTGTTACAGATTCTAATCATGTTATTTGCTGATGACGTCGTTCGTCTTTCCCACACCATAGTGGGTCTTCAGCACCAGCTGAACGTATTAAGTAGCACTGTTGACAGACTCCAACTAACCGTCAATGAAGAAAAATCTAATATAGTAATATTTAGAAAAGGGGGCCATATCGCTTGTCGAGAAAAATGGTTCTATAAAGGTGTCCAGCTAGAAATAGTAAACGAATATAAATACCTCGGAGTAATAGTATCTACAGGTTTAACGTTTCATACTTACTGGAGGATATGGCTCTGAAAGCGAAGAGGTGTGTTTTTAGTGTTTTGAAATTTATATGGTCACTTGGAGAAAATAATAATAAACTTTTCTTTAAAATCTTTGATTGCCAAATTTAACCTATGTTAATATATGGATCTGAGGTGTGGGGTCTTACAGCAGATCATACAGTTATTGAAAGAGTTCATCTACTAGCCATTAAACGTCTGCTAAATGTGAGTATGAAAACAACAAGTGCACTTGTGTACTGTGAATCTGGGAGATACCCACTTTATATTCAGACATCTGTAAAATGTATCAAGTATTGGTTAAAACTAACCCGTATAGACGAAAGCCGTATTCCAAAGAAATCTTACAAAATGCTCTATGATCTGTTTTGCAACGGTAAGAAGAACTGGGTAGCCAACGTATGCTTTACTTTGTTTAGATACGGCTTTGGTTTCGTTTGGGAGAACCAAGGAGTTGAAAATGGTAAATATTTTGTGTCCATCTTTAAGCAAAGACTATTTGATTGCCATTTATGGGATATTGACTCTAAAATTATGGCAAAAGAAAGATTCAGGTTCTATTCTTCGTTCAGGCAATTATGTGATGTCCCGACATATCTATTCACTGTTAAAAACCCTGCTCTCATAAAACATTTGTCAAGAGTCAGACTCGGTGTCTTACAGTTAAAACCCCACTGATACAGACATTCTAAACGGAAAGAAAATACGAGCTGTCCTTTTTGCCCTAATTCTGAAGAATCAGAATCACATTTTATATTGGTTTATATTGGTTTGTACTTACTATAAAGCTATCTGAGAAATGTATATCCCACCCAAATATTGTTCCCACCCAAATGCGTTTAAATTAACCCTTTTGCTTTCTGATACAAGAATGTGTATGCCCCTTGCCCTGTATCTGTCTAAAGCATTTACTTCCACAAATCAATCTTTATATGATGTTTAATGATCAATTTTTGCAGACTTATGAACATGCTACTTTCGTCATCCTTCCTCCAACCGCCACCACATCCCACCCAATCCCTACCCCACCCCTCGATCTCTCCTATCCCTTCCCCCTCTTTTCGCGATTAAAGACGGTATCGATTAACTTTATTCATGTTATGTACGGTATTATGATATGATTTCCCTTTGTTACCCCCCCCCCCCCCCCCAACATGGGCAGAAGGCCTAGCTCAAATAAAATTTTGTCTTTGTCTCGTCTCTCTCTCTCTCTCTCTCTCTCTCCTCTCTCTCTCTCTCTCTCTCTCTCTCTCTTCTCTCCTCTCTCTCTCTCTCTCCTCTCTCTCTCTCTCTCTCTCTACAAACAAACAAAACAAATTCGCTTTACTTTTTTCCCTGACAGAGTGACGGTGGCAGTCATAACGCTGTCATACCTAGTGCCCCTGATGTTATTCCTGCCCTGCTTCTTTGCTTTCTCAGTGGAATGAGAACAGATCATTCGACCAATCGCAGCGTCGCTTTCATGCAAAACATTCCATGGTTTCCTGTAGACAGTAGGTTCGTTGTAGACGCCATTAATTACGTTGACCTACTCCTCAAGCCAACCCTTTTTGTCACGTTGATCAGGTGCTTCATCATCACCATCACTCATTTACGTCGAGCCTCTCTAAAACAACAAGAAATAACTGGCAAAACAGCCAGTGATGCAAAGGATGTGGACCACAGAATCACCAAAATGATGTTGCTTATCTGCTTTGTGTACAATGTCTTCATCTTCCCCAAATATTTAATTCCCTTACACTCTGTTTTGTTCCAGAATACTTTCCATTTAAAACAATCATAAAACACTGGTTGTAGTATACCAGTTTCTGTGGATTGCTTCCTGTATGATCTCTGCAACCAATATCATTGAGTATCTTCTGCTTAGTTCCAGATTTCGAAGAACTCAAGAGAACGTCAATATGCGGTTCTAGCTCAACCGCCCCTCATTAAAATTCGGGGCGCTCGCCCTAGAACCCGCATATTGACGTTCTTTCACAAGCAAGTCCTTCAACAATGAATAAACGGCTAATAGGACGCATTGACTCCCCACCTTCTAAGTGTCCTTTAGGACACACACAAAGGCTCTAGTCAGATAATCCTATACACGTTCTCTTTCATCTAATTCATCAAGGACAAAAAAGTACGATACATTGACTCTCCACTTTCTAAGTGTGTCCACCTCATTAAAATTTCGGGCGCTCGCTCTAGAGCGGCATATACGCGTTCTCTTATAAGCAAGTCCTTCAACAATGAATAAAACGGCTAATAGGATGCTCAGGCTCTACACTTTCTAGACGTGCCCGTTAGGGCACACACAAAAGCTACAAGCCGTATAATCCATTACACTTTCTCTTTCAATAACCAAACAAAATAAAACAAAAGGAGTTGTTTGCCCTGGGATTTTTGGTGGTGGTGGCTGGCCTCTGGTCTGGAATGGCTGACACCAGTCTGGATGGGGTTAACTTGACCCCCACGACTTTGCTCTCACTCGAAACTCGAAACCATGCACCACCTTGCGAGGGAAGCCCAGCCTTGAACTCAGCAACTCCAAACTCCGAAAGTGTGACGCCTGCGGTGGCCAACCGACCACCAATAGCGAGCAGTTAAATTCTTATATTTAAGCTTACTTTTGGTGGCGGTGCAATCCGCGTATACAGGGAGACCACTTCATTACTACTTTTCGTGATGCAATCGATAAAGCTGTGTGTGCGAGAGAGCGACCCTCCAGACAGGTGGACGTTGTGTGCTGCGCGAATGTCGTGTGTGTTCTGTTTAGCGGGCACACACTGACACCCAGCCGAGGCAAAACACAAGGCTCACACAAAGAGAAGCAACTCTTCAGAATAAGAGAGGAATTTTTTTTTCTGTTTTGCTTTGTTTTAAAATAACATAACTTTTACAATGTTTTTTTTCAAACAATCACAAAAGTTATTAATCAAGTAACCTCTAAGTTCCTGCTGAAGCCATTCCAAGTTATTAACTAAATAACCTCAAAATTCTTAATCAAGTTCTTAATCAAGTTCATACTCAAGTCACCTCACGGTCACCCCATGTTCTTAATCAAGTAATCACAAGTTTTTAATCAATGACTTCTGAGTTCTTACCTTAAGTCATCCCAAGATTGTAATTGAGTCATCATCAAGTACTACCAAGTTCTTATTCAAGTTAACTTATAATTATTTATTAAGTTCTTGAAATATTATTGCATCTGAAATGGATCAAAATGAAGTCTTGTTGTTGGTGGTTCTGGCATGCTTTTTTGTTCGGTTTCTGTATTTAATGGCTGAGCTTTTTGGACTGCTTTGGTTTTTGCTGGCGTTGTTTATATATTTAATAATCGTAATATCCACCCCCAGCAGCAATGACGCTGAAAGTGACAACTGTTCTAATCCCAATATTCCATGACAACATTGGTGGTGTTGTAGGAGACTCTGTCTCTGTAGGTCTTGAATCAACTTGTTCTTGTTCTGGTGTTTTTATAACAACTGGCTGTGGCTCTGGCACTTTTTCATTATGAGTTATATTCTGTGCTTGTAACTTTAATTTTGTTTGTTCCACTTTGCTATTTTTTTTTCCCTGCTGCAAACACGCCCAGGATGCTTTTTAGTGGTCACTTTCTCCACCTGATTCAATGTATTCTGATTCAATGTTTCCTGATTCTGATTCTGCTGTTTTCTTGGCTTGTTCATTTTTAAGAGAAATAAAATCTATATGATTGAAAGTAATTAATCCCATGATTACTGGCGACAATAATGTTCCAAATCTGTAATATAGATCACATCCTAGAGACTCTAACGACTTTGTTAAAACTGGATCCTGAGTTAAACCATACATAAAATCTTGTTCTGAATCAATGGGAGCAAATCTACTAACTAGTTTAGTATACAAACTAAGAACCGTTTGACCAACACTTTTTACCATTCTTGACCCCAGTTGCGCTTCATACCTGTTGTGATACTTTACAATGACTTGTGGTGACATCTGTTGAATCTGTTCTATGCTGAATTCATTTCCAAGGTACTGTTTTGTTTTTCCACATGCCGCCAAAGAAAACGGCCTTTCTTTTTTGGGCATAATAGCTTGGTCATTAACTTGATCATTTGTAATCATAAGTTCAGGAATGTTTAGTAGATCGCCGCTATTCATGTTTTATTTTATTAATTATGATTATTTTATTTTTTAAAATGAGCTCCGAAAAAAACTGTTGCCAACCTTGTATACCATTCTGCTGTTATTGGAGGTCTAAGTGTAGGATACACAATGCTTGGTAAAAGCTTGTTAAAAATAAAACCGGCAGATCTTGGCAAGCTAGACTTTGAAGACTCAGCAAACCTGATTGCTATTATTACAGCTTCATTTGCTACGAAAGATTTTTTAGTTAAGCAAGGAATAATTCCAGACAGTATCAATACTTAAAATTATTATTTTAAAAAAATGGCTTCAGTTGTAATGATGATAGGTGGTGCAATGGTGAATGCGCTTGATTTTAGTGGAAGTATATTTCGCATTTAGTAAACTGCAGGATGACGGCGAGAGAAAAAGACATAACAAAGCTATGGAGGAACTAGCCGCAGCACAAGCCGCTTATGAAAAGCGAAGAATTGCACAGGGACATGCAGCCTACACATTTAAAGATGTTGATCAAGCCATAAAAGAATATTATCTAGTAATGGACAACTCTGTTGGCGGTGGCAACCCTGTTGGTGGTGGCAACTCTGTTGGCGGTGACAAACCAATCAAGACCCCACCAAAATTTAGTGACTTTTATCAACCATCAGAAAAACAAACGATTGCAAGAAATATTATTTATTGTCTTTAGTATGGCCACCGTGTATTTTGTTGCACATAATATTGGTTGAATAAAAAATGAACAAAATCTATTATTCACCAAAAGGATACTGGAAGGGAATCGCAGCAATAAAAAGCTAAGCCAAGCAGTGGGAGTCCGTGAACAAACAGCAAAGGAATGGTTATCTAAACAAGCGATTTGGGAAATTTATTTACCTGCATCTAAACGAATACAGAGAGCACACTTTGTGAATACAACGCCAAACGACATCCATCAAATGGAGCTTCTATATTTACCCCATGATACGATTAGACGAAAAAGATTGAAGTACGCACTTACAGTTATTGACATAGCTTCAAGATACAAAGATGCGGAACCATTAACACAAAAGAGTGCTTCTGCTGTTGCTGTCGCCATACAACTGATATAGCAACGAGGCCAATTAACTTTTCCTCGCATGATTCAAGTTGATGGTGGAAAAGAATGTAAAGGTCAAGTGAATCAATTATTGTTAAAACATAGAGTCACCATTAAAAGAGGCATTCCAGGAGTTCACAGATCCCAGGCTTTGGTTGAAAACTTTAACAAACAGTTATCTGAAAGACTTTTCTCCTACCAGTATCACAGAGAGCTGATTGACAATTCTCGCAACACAGAATGGGTTAGAAGACTGCCCTCAGTTTTGCGCGCAATGAATAATGAAGAATTTAAATTAACAGGGCTAAAAGCAGTACAAGCAATTAAACGAAAATCTAAATGTTGCTGAAGGAGACTCCAGTTCATCCAGCAAACTATTACCATTTGGTTTAAAAGTGAGGTACCTTTATTTACCGGGAGAAGCAGAAGGGGACACTCGCATCAGGGCAACAGATCCAGTTTGGAGTGTTGATCCATATGAAATAAAAAGTATTGTAAAAATGAATCCGCCAGTGTATTATTTACGAGAAACGGACACAACAAAACGACCAGCCCCTCAACGATCTTTTGTAAAGGAAGAACTACAGATAATCCCACCAGACACAGTTCCACTTAATTGATTTACGTAAATATATTTGAGTCTAAAATGGAAGCCCAGAAGGAAGAATCCTTACATGAAACTAAAATGGAAGTACGGAAGGAAGCAAGATTGGTGAAGGAAGAGTCCTTGAAATTAATGCAAGAATTGTTTCATTATAATCGTGTTACATGTATTAGAGAAATATTTAAGAAGACTGACGATCTCGTGCTAGAACAGCCAGACAATCGCTCACAACCCAAAACCACAAATTTTGATTTTCGGATATGTGATAAAGAATATCTTGAAATGATACAAAAATCGAACACATTTAGCAAACAAGAATAATAATATGGTTGAATTGGATAACGATATAGTTGCACTTATGATAAAAGTTGAGGAAAAATATAACTCCCGCATGAAATATATAACTATACTGTTCTCCAGTGCCCAGTTGCATATGAAAACTCTGGATTAACAAATACTCGGTTAGTGTTTGTACTATCTAATGACTTTTTTGTTACAACAGTTGTTTACGTTGTCATGATGGAAAGTCTTATTGTCAAACAATGTCTTCTTTGTAGTTGTCATGTGATATGCCTGAGTGCACAACACTGCAAGATATCCCCTTTGGTTTTTATGTTTTTTTTCTTGGCTTGAAAGACTGTACATTTTCGATCTTAAACCAATGAACTCCTTGATCGCCACGACAGATAATTCATCCTTCATCTTTCCTAAAACCTTCTTATTAACAGTTGTATGTAAAGGTGAATCTTTAGGATAATCAGATGTGTCGTACCATCCACTTGCTCCTTTCGCTACTTCTATTTCCATGTCTTTGTATATGTCTTTAGTAGGGATATCTATAACAAAACTGTCTGTATCTGTGTAAAGTACGTGGGACTCTGGATACAAGGGTTTAAAGTAGTCATAAAGAAATTCTAACATCAAACGCTTTGATAATTCTAAAACAGTAAACCCAATAAAACAGGTTTGTCCAATTTGACTCTCTCTTTTCTTCATCATTATGCCAAAAATCTGATCATGAAATCTTCTAAAGTCCTGATAATTAGGTTTTGAAGTCAGCTTAATTGCGTCGATCTCTCTGGCGACCAATCTGACATCTTTACGTTTGTGCGGATTCTCCATAGTCTTTCCAAAACAGCTATTGTTCATCAACTTGAAAAAGTCTTTTTTCTGAAGCATCTGTGGATTTAGTTCTGAGATCAGTATTCTTCATGATGTATGGTTTCATGAACTGTTCTTGATCAAAAGCAATTATACGATGAACAGCTGTCAACTTTAAACCATGTCTTAAATAAAATTGTAGAAGCCTGTAGTGACATACATATTATTTTTTGCCCCGAAGATTAGGCACAAGTTTAGGCGGTCCTGTTTTTTTCATCTTTAGACTTTCTGCTGCTAATGGGTAGTCATTATGCTGGTCATGGAGTTCATGAGGTTAATCTAAGTCAACTTCTAGAATAAGACCTCTTTTACGATCAGCTGTAAGAGTATGCAGTTGTTCTACAAAATTAGGAATGTCTCCCGCAGAGACGCTACTATACATTTTAAAGTTACGTAATGGAAGTGACTGAACCATAGCCCATCCATACTGATTGTTTGCATCTAAATACATAAGATATTTAGTCTTCTTATCAGGATCATAATCATCTAGGTATTTGTTGTTTGCTTTACAGTAATGGTGCGACGCCATACTAATTCCTCCACACAGCCCGCTTTCAGTCATCTGAAGCATTGGTAAATCTGACAATAAATCAATCTGTACTCCGGTATATTTTAAGAAAGCGTCCCAACTCATTCCGGGCGCAGAAACATAATGAGTAGGATCCAGACTATAGTGTTTCATGCAGATCTTTCTGTAATTTTCAAAGACGTCCGCCAACAAACATACGTCTGCCATTAAGTATGAATCATGATAGTCTCCCATTGTTTTACTCATCGACTCCTGAGTCGTCTCCAACGTCTGCCACGCATCTTGAGCATGCCGGTAGTCAGAGTCACTGATGTCCTTTCCTTTAAGACTAGAAAAGAACGCGCCTTTAGGGGGAAGTGTATCTTCATCAAACCTTTCCCAACTGTTCATGTACTCATAAGGCTAAACGCCCTTTCTAACAAGTGTTGGGTCAAAATATTCTTCTGTTACTGGGCAGGACTTTAAGGACATAGCCAGTGACTCTAATGATCCCATCAGGTGTTGCATAGAGTCATAAAAAGACATGTTATTTAAAGTGAAACACATATACTTTTTGATGACTGTGCAATGCATTTTATCCTGAAGTCGCTGCTTACTGCTTGCAATATAAGATGAAAGTCGTAACCTCGCAAGTTATGAAAGAATATAGGCAGCTTCCATGTCTTAGGATCAACCTTTAGTTGAAGATTGTATTTACTGTGTGCTGCTCCTCTGAACTTTCCACTTATGTGATCATGGTCTCTAACTTTAACAGGAGACCCTGTCTCTACATCGACATCGACATCGACTCCAAAGTCGTCACCAAAGTCGTCTCCTGAATCGTCGGCGTCTACACAGCGTAGACTTAATCAACAAATCCAACAATGTGTGGCTCAGTCATAGTGTTCTTGGTATTCTGGTGTCATCTTGATTTCAGATTAATTCAGATTATTAGAACAGTCATTACGCACTTGCTGCATGGGTTTTAAGAAGTATTCTGCAGCATTAGGTCCTCTATATAATTCTGGCTTTGAATGGACACAATCCGACCTGACAATAATGAAAGCAATTTGGAAGTTTCTGTGGGGTTGGCCCCTCGAAGTCTGCGTAAACAACATATGGACTTGTTTGCGGATGTTTCCAGTTCTTAAAACAAACCTTACTGCCTTCTTTGGGTGTAATTAGTTCTGTATGACAATCTACCGGACTAATACAATGTTTCTTATGTTCACTCGCGGCTTGAAACGGATAGAATTCTTGTTAAACATTTTCTACAGAATTATTGTTTATTACCATACTTTGAAGTATGCACCAATAATCTACTCATTGTACGAATTAAAGTTTAAGTGGCGCGCCCATTGCATCGATTCCTAAGTCGTCTGAAAACATTAAGAGTAAGTCCACATGATTTTTGTCTGGTTCACCAATCGGTGGGCTGTTTTAGACACTTTAATGGGCTGTGGATTTGTATCCTTATCCCATGTGTACACGTTAACAGTTATTGGACGATTCTGTTCTTCAAACTGTTCAATTTGATCTTCGCTAACAGGAAATAGTATGCCGTCAAAGTTGAGCTCTTCGATGTAAGGACAATAGTTAGACACTTTCTCTGCATTTTTGCGGACGTGATGCAGCCTTGCAAGAACACACCACATAAAACATTTGTTGTCTGTATTCTTTATGTTTAGAACTGCTCTTTTGAAACCAATTCTGGGGGTAGCGGAATGTAAGAATTGCCTACAATCGGCACATACTTAGTCTGTTTTAATCTGATCTCTAAGAATTCACCCTCTGACCAACCAGAGCCTCTCATTTTAGCTTCCTCAGAAGCTACATTAAACTGTGTAAGCAGTTGGTCTGCTCGATTAGGCGATAGGCGGTCTCTGACGGTAAAGTCATTATAAGAAAGAATAGTCTACTGTTTAGTTGAGACCCAGACTTATATATTTTCATTATGTATTGTTGTATAATCGATTAAAACAGTTAACCTTACTTTGACTGGCGGTTCTATTGTTAGTTTACTTGGAACTTGTGAAATAGCATGAACAACGCTTGCCTGTACGTTTGTTGGAGCAATAACTTCTAAATCAATTTCATTTAAAGCTCTTGACAAACCCACTTCCTTGTCCAAATCATTCAACATTTCTTCAATACTTTCATATATCTTGCCTTCCATGTTGAGTTTCTTTTCTAACTCAAAATATTTATTTTAAATTAAAAAAAAAAACAATTACATCGTCATCGACACCAGGCTCGTCTCTAAAGTCGTCTTAACCAATATCGACGGTCTTTTTGTGCTTGGACTCATAAACTAATGTATAAACTCCCTTTGGTGTTGTTAATGTGAGCTGTTTAGAACAGAGTTTAATGTCTCGTTTACTGTTTTCAAACATTCCTTTTTTTATCTGATCAGTGTATGGTTGTTGAGAAAAAGTTACCCTTGAAGATCAAACTTTTGTCTTTTGTAGTCCTCATATTCAGCCTGTAAACGACTAAATACTTCATCCGTGATGTTCGAGTCAACTAGTGCTTTATTATATTATCAGTTTGAAGGAACTAAGTTTAGCTGTTATTAGCTTAACCATAGCTGTGTGCTTTTCGAGTTTAGTTGGGTTTTTTGGGTTTTTTTTTTTTTTGCTAGCAGCACTTACAGCTAATGAACAAAGGCCAAGAGTTAAAGACAAACCACCTAGAGGTATAGCTACCAGTGCACCTACGCCTGTTGCTAAGAGACCTACACTTGTTCCTGCTGATAGAGCACTAATAGTCGATGCTCCAGTATTAACATATGTAACAGCATTAAAGACAGCAGAATACCTTCGTTTGGTTTTGCTGTATTTTGAAAGGTCTTGCTCTAGTTCTTGTTGCATTTGTGTATTGTTGGTTAATCGGAAGGTTTTTATGTTGCCAACTGTCTCTTCTTTCGGCGACATCGTCTCCAGACCCTGTCGCTGTGGGCACATTTGGATAAACCTGAACAGACATGCTTTTTTGAAATAAAAAATATTTTAGTATTGTATATCTTTTAATCTGTTATCTTGAATATTCAGCTGCGCATCATATATTAAAAACAAATATACATTAACTGGTTTATCACTCTCTTTTTCTTTAACAATTTGAATGGTTATTCCGTCTTTAACAGTTCTCGCACTTCCATGCAACTGATTATCCTCTGCCGACCTTAGGTCAATCCATAAACCGTATTTTGTTGTTAAATAATCATCAAGTCTAACACTGTGAAGGTGTAGATCTTTAGTCAATATGCGGGTTCTAGGGCAAGCGCCCCGAAATTTTAATGAGGGGCGGTTGAGCTAGAACCCGCATATTGACGTTCTCTACTCTTAGAGACCTGTTTGCTGCAGTGGAGGCAATTAGTCAAATGGTACACGTTCGACAGTGAGCTGCCACTATTAAAAATCTATGTTAATGACATGATTGTAAATATAATGTTTGTCATCCTTATTTGTTTTGAGTTGAATGACTTGAGCTTTTTTTGTTTTGTTTTTGTTTTTTTGCTTTTGCTTTTTTGTTTGAATTCGTTTGGTTGGCTGGTGTGTGTGTGTGTGTGTGTGTGTGTGTGTGTGTGTGTGTGTGTGTGTGTGTGTGTGTGTGTGTGTGCGTGCGTGCGTGCGTGCGTGCGTGCGTGCGTGCGTGCGTGCGTGCGTGCGTGCGTGCGTGCGTGCGTGCGTGCGTGCGTGCGTGCGTGCGTGCGTGCGTGCGTGCGTGCGTGCGTGCGTGCGTGCGTGCGTGCGTGCGTGCGTGCGTGCGTGCGTGCGTGCGTGCGTGTGTGTGTGTGTGTGTGTGCGCGCGTGTGTGTGACTTGTTTTAAACGTTTGCTGATTTAAAAGATATTTGACGATTCAATTCTGTGTTATGTCTCTGGTGAAAAACAAATGTTGCGCCCAGGAATGGAAAAGGAAACAAACATCTGTATCAATCCAAGCTGCGACACGAGTTGTTCCTTTTCGCGGTCGTCGTCTCTTTACGCTCATTAACAATTAAGGGTGCTTTATATGTTTCCTTGATTGCGCAGTCCGGTCAGAGCCAATGTATGCCAGTAGTATTAAACTGGACCAGCCGGGTTGAACACACGCGCACACACACACACACACACACCACACACACACACACACACACACACACACACACACACACACACACACACACCACAAATAAACAAATATATATATATATATATATATTATATAATATATATATATATATATATATTATATATATAATATATATATATATATATATATTTTAACAAACTAATAAATTCCAAGGATAAGTACCGCGCACCGTTCCAGCAACTTACAGAGCAGCTTGGTGTTGCAATGGCTGCAAGAAATATTGAATTATAAACAAAGCTTGCTCTTATGTCTTAGATTGACGAAATAGGGGGAAATAAGCATTATATCTACAGTGGTAGAGGGATTCTGCCTAACTAACAGTATGTGCTTGAGTGGGTGAATGGAGAAAAATAAAATAAAGGCTTCTAAAAATGAGCCTTCAGCAAGCTTATAGTCTCCAAGGGGGAGACATCCTCCAACAGGGAGGGAAACTCACTAACAAAAAACTCCTGGTCATATGCCGATATTTCGAAACCTGGTTGTTTATCTCATGACCGCGGAAAGTGGTAATTTGACTCCTCTGCCCTTTCAGTTTAAGAAGAATGCAATCCAGAAAAGGTGGTGTGCAAAACCGTAGTATATTTGTTGAGTTTTCAAAAAACCAACCAAAGGTGCCACTAAGAAGCAAAAGAAAATCATGAAAGAGCAAAACAAGCTACATTTTCTTGTGAAAAGTTAGAAAATAAAATATAAAAAGATATCCCTTAAGAACACAAGTGCTGAGGGTCAGTTCTTGGAATGAATCCGCAAGGGCTAAAATACAACAAACTAATAAATTCAGGATAAGTACCGCGCACCGTTCCAGCACTTACAGAGCAGTTGGTGTTGCAATGACTGCAAGAAATATTGAATTATAAACAAAGCTTGTCTTATGTCTTAGATTGACGAAATAGGGGGAAATAAGCATTCATATCTGCAGTGGTAGATGATTCTGCCTAACTATCAGTATGTGCTTGAGTGGGTGAATGGGAAAATAAAAAATAAATGCTTCTAAAAGTGAAACCTTCAGCAAGCTTATAGTCTCAAGGGGGAGACATCCTCCAATAGGGATGGAAACTCACTAACATATAACTCCTGGTCATATACCGATATTTCGAAACCTTGTTGTTTCTCCTCAGTGACCGCGGAAAGTGGTAATTTGACTCCTCTGCCTTTTCAGTTTTAAGAAGAATGCAATCCCAGAAAAGGCTGGTGTGCAATACCGTAGTATATTTGTTGAGTTTTCAAAAAACCAACCAAAGGTGCCACCTAAGAAGCAAAAGAAAATCATGAAAGAGCAAAACAAGCTACAGTTTCTTGTGAAAAGTAAAAAATGTAAAAAGATATCCTCTTAAGACACAAGTGCTGAGGGTCAGTTCTTGGAATGAATCCGCAAGGGACTAAAATACAACAAACTAATAATTCAAGGATAAGTACCGCGCACCGTTCAGCAACTTACAGAGCAGCTTGGTGTTGCAATATATAATATATATATATATTATATATATTTTTATAATATATATATATATATATATATATATAATATATGAGAAAAAAGGGTCAAACTGACCTGAATGTGGTAGCTCGTCCTGAAGTTGAGATTTGATTTCCCAACGTTTCGAGCCCTAGGCCCTTCTTCATAGGGAGAAAAGTAAAGAATGAAGAAGAGATGAGAGCAAAACCGAGACAGAGGTAAACTAACAAGATGCGAAGCATATAAACGTACTCCCAGTTTTCCAAACCGCTTATAAATCAGCCAAGTGCTTTGTGAGATAAAAAATAAAGGCAAAATAACGGTTTTCACGGTTATTTAACCGATGTACTTTTTTTGAAACGGTATTTTAGTCCTCACTGGGCTAAAGCCTGTGTATACACCAAATTTCATCCAAATCGGACAATATGTCAAGAATAACGGTTTTTAACGGTCAGATTTTGAAACACTACATGGAAGTGCCATTTGTGTGTGATGACCTTTCTATATACAAAATGTCATTAAAACCCACCAATATGCAAAAATAACGGCAAAATAACGGTTTTACGGTTATATAACCGATATACACTTTTGAAACCGGTATTTTAGTCCTCCAGGGCTTTAAAGCCTGTGTACATCCCAAAAAATTCCATCCAAATCGGACAATATGTCAAGAATAACGGTTTTTAACGGTCAAATTATGAAACACTATATAAAGTGCCATTTGTGTGTGATAACTTTTCTATATACCAAATTTCATTACAATCCACCTATATATAAGAATAAGGGCAGAATAACGGTTTTTAAACGGTTGTTTAATCCCTTTTTTCAGCATTACATACATACCGACAGAGGCTCCCATTTGTCACAAGATCATCCAAACCGCTATAAATTGGGGACGTACTTTTTTGAGATATTCCATAAAGACAAAAATCGTTACAGGCTGTTACAGCCGTTTTGTAACGGTTATAATGGGGTTAAACTAAAACAAACGGGCATTATTCCTGACCCTTCATTTAAAAATACCTACAAATTTTCAGAAAGATCGGCCAAGTACTTTCTGAGATATTCCATAAAGAAGAAAAACCGTTACAGGCTGTTACAGCCGTTAGTAACGGCTGTAACGATAAACTAAAACATCGGGCATCATCCTTGACCCATAGAAAACATACCTACACATTTTCAGAAAGATCGGCCAAGTACTTTTTGAGATATTCCATAAAGAAAAAAAGGCGTTACAGGCCTTTACAGCCCTTAGTAACGGCGGTAGCGGTTTAAACTAAAACATCGGGCATCATCCGTGACCCGTCATGAACATACCTACAAATTTCAGAAAGATCGGCCAAGTACTTTTTGAGATATTCACAAAAAAGAAAAACCGTTTCGGGCTGTTACCCGTTAGAAAGGGGCTGCGGGAAAAACTAAAACATCGGGCTCACCCGTGACCCAAAATGAACTCCCTGCAATTTTCACAAAGAAGCTTAGTCTTTCTGAATTTCCGGGAAAAGAAAAAGCTTTTACGGGCCCGTTCAGCCTTAGAAGGGTTTGTAACGGAAAACAAAAACATGGGGCATCACCTTGCCCCCATAATGAAAATACGTACAAATTTTCAGAAAAGTGGGCCCAAGTGTTTGTCTGGAGCGAGTGGAACACTTTTTGGCCCGGACACACACACACACACCACACCCCCACCACCACCACAACACCCCCACACCCACCACCACCACCCCAAACACACCCAAACACACACACACACACACACACACACACACACACACACACACAAAGGCTTTTCTTGTCCGTTTCTAAAAGTACTCCCCTGTTTTTAAAACTGGGGGTAAAAAAACAGTAAAAATTTAAATAAGGGGGAAAAAGCAAGAAAAAAAAAGGGGCATTTTTTACTGGAAAAGGGGGACGTAAAACGTTGCTGAAAAAGAAGAACAAGATGCAAAGCATATAAACTTATCCATTTTACCCTAATACGCGCGGAATTCCATAAAGGTAAAAACCGCATGGGCTGCTGAAACCCGTTAGTAATGGACTCGAAACTGGGCCCCATCGTCTGTGCCCTAAAATTTAACATACTTACACATTTTGAAGGATCGGCCAAGAACTTTCTGAGATTTTCCCAAAAAAGAAAAAACCTTTTATGGGCCGTTAGTAACGGCTTAACGGAACTAAAACCGGGCTCATCCGTGACCCATAGTGAAAAACCCTACTATTTTCAGAAAGTCGGCAAGTATTTGTTCAATATTTATAAAAAGAAAAACCGTTCCCGGGTACAGCCGTTGAACGGCTATAATGGGGTAAACTAAAACATCCGGGATCATTCTGCCCCCTAAGGGAAAATACCTGCTAATTTTCACAAAGTCGGCCAAGTTTCTTTCTGAGATATTCCAAAAGGGAAAGGAAAAGGGGTTACAGACCGTTACAGCCGTTAGTCACGGCTGTAACGGTAAACAAAACATCATGCTTATTCGTACCCATTTTAAAACATACTTAAAAATTTTCAGAAAATGGGGCCCGGTACTTTTTGAGTATTTATAAAAAAGAAAAACGGTAAGGCGTTACAGCCGTTATAAGGGCTGAAACGGGGTAAACAAAAAACTTGGGGTCATCCGAGCCCCTAATGAACTCCTGCTTTTTCAAAAAGATGGGCCCAAAGTACTTTCGGATATTCCTGGAGAAAAAGAAAACTTTACGGCCCTTACAGCCGTTAGTATGGCGGTAACGCTAAACTAAAACATGGGGCCATCATCCTGTCCATAATAACATACCTAAAATTTTCAAAAAGATGGGCCCCTGTTTTTTTTGGACGGGGTGGGAACATTTTTTGACACGGAAAACAGACCCCAGAAGACAGACAGACAGACAGCAGACACTTTTCTTCTTTCCATTCTAAAGTACCCCTTTTCAAAAACGGGGAGTACAAAGAGAGAGGAGAGAGAGGAGAGAGGAGAGAAGAGGAGAGAGAGGGGGAGCGGGAGAGGAGAGGAGAGGAGTGACGTGTGTGTGTGTGTCCCGAAGGGGGCTTCAGGGGGAAAAGAAGAAGTGAAAAAAAAGAGAAAAAAGGGGAGAAGAGGGCCCCGGGCTACTAAAGGGGGCCATCAATCTGGTGTTGTGCCCGAGGCTAGATGGGTTTCCCCGCGGTTCCGTGGGATTCCCTTTTTGATTGCGGGATGATTGTCCCTGGGTTCTGTATACAGCTGCAACCCTTTGCATGCGTGTGCTGTGCAGTGGGGTGTTGACTTTGGCCCACGGGTCACGTAGTTGAGCTGCATTGGCGAAATGCTCTGAGAATTGCTCTTCACGTCCGGCGGCTCACCCCCCGTAAAAGTGTGGCACAGTGTGCAAGTAAACTGTCGCTGACTTGCAGATGTAATTTGACCGAAGTGAATGGCCCTGTGGGCCCACAAAGTTGTGGAGGGAGGCATCAATGTGGGGGGACGGTTTTTTAACCTAGCCCGCCACACGGGGTACATCCGAGGGGTGGGGGAGGGGGGGGGGGGGGGGAGTCAAGATTACCAGTCGGTGGCAATTCTGGCCCTCACAAGCTTCTTCTTCTTCTTCCTCGTTCGCTTCCCATTAGATGAGCTGCCCGGAGTCCGCGATGAAGGCTACCGTCCACTGCAGCTCCTCCAGGGGTGCCGTGCAACTTGGCTTCCACTGCTGTCTGTGTTGGCCAGTACTTCCTTCTGGATGTTGCATGCGTCATACAGTCTTGAAGGATGTGGTCTGTTGTCATTAGTCCCTCACTACAAGGGCACTCTTCACTATGTCCAATGCCAAATTTTGTGTGCATGTGTGGTGCAGGCGATTGTGTCCAGTCCTCAGGCGGAAGATCTTGACCTTTTCCCGTCGTCCCAGAGACTGTTATGGCTGCCTCACAGAGTTTCTCGCTTAACTCGGAAGTTGGTGGAGTATTTTCCTGTTGGGATTGCAATTTCTTCATCTCCGTCTTTGTATTGGAGGAAGATTCCAGCTCCACCATCCCTCGTTGCTTCTGTGGCGGAGCCATCTGTAAAGACATAGGTCCAGTCTTCCTAGGGTTACTGGTTGCAGATGCACTCCATGGCCAGGGCTTTCCTTTGGGTGTCTGACTGTGTTCCTCTCTTCTCCACTCCGGGAATGCTGGTGACGACTGTTGGGAACACCTGCCTCTTCCAAGACGGGTGGGTGACATTTGCTGCGAAAGGCTTTGCTTCGTGTTCCATCAAGACTGGGATTTGTCTTTCAAGGCATCTTGACTGGTGCATGAAGCTGCCTCTTTTCAGCCGCTCTTGGTGGGTCTGCTCATTCTGTCGTTCATTGGATGGTTTTCAAGGCGTTTGAATTTTGCTGCCTGGATGAGGATCTTTGTGTCCCTTCTGTCCTCCAATGACTGCAGCCCAGCGGTCTCCTCCATCTGCCTCCTTGGGAACACTTGAGTGGAAATTTTTATTATGAGTATACGGTCTCAAAGAAAAATGAAAATATTAACATTCTAGTGAACGATGTGAAAGAACACCTAGAAAATTCATATCCTAATCACTTTAAAATTATACTGATGGCTCAGTTATAGACACAGCTGACAGCGGTTCTGGTTTCGTTAATCCAAGTCTGAATATAGGAAAACATTTTCATCTCGGAAAGGGACTTTCAATATTCACTGCAGAACTGTATGCTATACTGATGGCTTTATTTTGTGTATGTAGTACTCCAATATCCTTTTTAGTGTGCTGTTTTGTGTTGATTTCAAGTCTGTTTTGCAAGCACTGCAAACTTGGGATTGTAAGGCCAGAAAAGATTTACTATATAAAATAAGGTACCTGATACACTGTATTATGTCTCAGGGTATAATCGTAGACTTCTGTTGGATTCCTTCACATTGTGGTCTTAGAGGGAATGAAATACAGATAATCTAGCTAAACGTGGTGCACAAAACTGTTCAGAATATGTGCTAAATTTGCCATTACATCCTTCCAAGTGTGAAATACAGTTCAACCTGGAACACTACGTTTACAAAACCTTTTTCTGTGAAAAATGCTACCCTGCCTAGCTGCTCACGCCATCTGCTAAGATCATCACAAAATTAAGGTGAACACATGGAAGACCAAATTTTCTCCTGAAGTTGTGTGTCTGTGGAAAATTCATCTATGTGCATCCCCCTTTCTTTTAAAGATTGTCCAGTTTTAACTAAAATGTATAAGCGAAAGGTATCAATCTTGACAAATATGAAAATGAGAGTCAAGTTCTTCTGACTCATGCATAATTGAGTTTGCCGCCACTTTAGCCAGTTCTGATGTAGCTAAACTATTATGAGGGTCCTTAACTGATATGCTGTTTTCTTTTTCATAAGTGTATGCAGAGGGTGTGTTGAAATGACTTAAGTGGGGTTTTTTGTTTGTTTTTTTGTTTTTTTGTCCCCCCCCCCTTTTTTTTTTCTCCGTCTAATATCATCTGCCGGATGAAAAGACGTAAAATTAAACCACCACACCACCACCACCACCTCTCCTCCATCTTCAGAATTGGGGTGGATCTCATAGCCCCAAATTAACACGCTGAGTTTGGGTTCGTATCTTGTTGAGATGGTCAAGTTTGACTTTGCGGGCCGATGCCTATGCTGATGCCCCGTACTCAACTACAGGTCGGACTCTCCCGTGTAGAGTCTCTTCAGGATACGTTCGTCACCCCCCAGTCCGTCCTGCAAGTTTCCTCATGATCGCCAGTCTCAGTTTGGCCCTGCTACAGCATCTGGTGATCTGCTGTTTCCAAGTGAGCCTGGCGGTCAAAGGTCACTCCCAAGTAGGTAGGTGTGGGTTCCTCTGCAAGTCTTTGGTTTTTCAGAGTCAGCGTCGCCTCTTGCTTCTTGCTGGATAGGCTGAAGACTGTGTGGTTGTTTTGCTTGAGTTGCCAGAAACAAACCTTTCCCTTGGCCCCAGTCGTGATCTTATTGAGCGCAGTTTGGAGGGGTACCTGTGCTGTAGTGGTGTTTTCTTCAGAGCACCATAGCACCAGGGCATCGCGTAGATCACTCCTCTGACCCCTCTTTGGGAGATCTCTGACGATGTCATCTATTAAGATGAGGAACCCGCGTTGGGGAAAGGACCCCCTCATTGTTGTACCCCCCTGTCTCAGCACCTTTTTCTTTCTCTTTTGGTCCTGAATCTTTACTCGGTTTGGCGGTTGTGTAGGTATGGGTGATCCAGGTGTACATCCTCCCAGACACACCACATCGCCGTAGTTTAAGCCTGAGTCCGTCCTTCCAGACTTTTTCAAACGCCTTCTCCATGTCAATCCAGACAGCAAGCGTGTTCTTCTTTCTTGGAAGGCGTCCTCAATGCTTTGCGTGAAAGAATATGATCTGGCTTCTGTTGATCTGTGTTGGCGGAAGCCCGCCTGTTCAGGCTCAGCAGCTGATGCTCCACAAGGTGCCAGACAAGCCTTGTGTTTTACAAGTCCTCCCCTCAGCTTTCCTGAGCACTTGTAAGGGGGGTGGTGGGTCTGTAGCTGTCAGCCGTCGACTTGTCCTTTCGCTTTTTTTGAATGGGGATCATGTCTGCTTCTCTCCACACTGTGGTACTGACCCGTCTTCCAGCTGGAGTTAAAAAATTTTTAGAAGGACTGCCTTGCTCTTCATCCCAAGATGCAGAATCATTTCATTGGTGATTCCATCTGGCCCAGGTGACTTATCGTTCAGAAACAGTTTTTTCCCATAATCGA
>CM031620.1:51559245-51561745 GCA_018398815.1 Conus ventricosus
AAATTGTACGTTGCTTTTAAGACTTTGAAAACGCGTTTGATTCCATAAATAGAAATCTTCTTTGGCCAGTCATGATTAAAAACGGTATTAGGGGTAAACTCTACAGATGTATCAGGAGCATGCATGACGTAGTTAGAGCTAGAGTTCGTTGTGGCGCTAAACTGACAGATTTTATTAACTGTACAGCTGGGGTTAGGCAGGGTGATGCTTGCAGTCCTGTTATATTTTCGCTCTTTATACTTGCAACGGGAGAATCCAGGAGTTAACTTCAGGCGCCTGTTCTTCCCGTACCGGGAGCTACGGGGATCTGTCCGTAGGAATTTTCCATCACGCAGTTATCACGTGTGTAAACACGCAGAGTCGCAGACAGTAACTAGGAAGACTCAGGCATGGTCTAATCATGTGTTGGCACTATTTTGGGGTGATGGAACCGCGCGTGTTCATTGAGAAAAGGGGAAAACACAGCGAGTAAGTTTGTGAATGAAACCGACCGACTTTCACAATGGCTGCTTTGGCGTCTGCTACTAACGACGAAGAGATGATCGACTACTCGCAAGAGGAGTTGGATCAAATTATTGGAGAAGTAGAGAAATTTGAAAGAGAGATGGAGAATGAAAGTGATATTGAAGTAGGTAGTGGTATTGAAGAAGATGGTGATGTAGAAAGCGACCCGGAGTACGATGTTCCGCTCGCTGTGCTTCAAACAACGTGGCGACCAGCGACACGTGGCGTGGCAGAAGTGCGTCAGTTTCAGGAACCCACTGGGCCCGCTCACTCGTTACCCAACACTGCTACACCACTTGATTTTTTCTTTTTGTTTGTACCTCTTTGTTTTTTTAAGACTGCTGCCGATGAAACACACAGGTATGCAAGACAAAAACAAGCCGCAAAGGGCGAACCTGACCCTCTTTGGTGCGATACCACACCTGAAGAAATGCGAGCCTATATCGCGGTCTTGATTATGATGGGGGTAAAGCGTCTGCCACGTCTGTGGTGCTACTGGTCCGATGACCCAGTTTTCAAAGATGATTGGATCAGTAGTGTCATGCCGAAAAATCGCTTTTTCAAGTTGAATCAGTATTTCCACCTTCGGGATTCGTCCAACACACCTGGGCGTGATCACCCTGATTATGACCCCTTGTTCAAGGTGAGACCATTTATCAATCTTATTCTCCCTTTGTTCAAAGCCAATTATTGTCCCGGCCGTGAAATGAGCATTGATGAAGCGATGATAGGCTTCAAGGGTCGCATTTTCTTCAAACAGTATATGCCAGCCAAGCCAACAAAGTGGGGCATCAAGGTGTGGGAAATGTGTGACGCTACTACCGGCTATTGTGTCGCATTTGACATTTACACTGGTCGTGCTAGCCGTGAAAACACGAATATCAGTCTGGGGCATGAAGTAGTAGACAAACTAGCGTCACCGTACTACAACCAGAACAGGCACTTGTATTTTGACCGCTTTTTCACAAGTGTCCCTTTGATGACACACCTGGCTGTAAATGGGACATATGCCTGTGCGACAGTCAACCGTAACCGCAGGGGACTGCCACAGGAAGCCAAGACGGCCAAACTGAAGGAAAAGGGAGACCTGATGCAAATGCAGAAAGGCTCACTGATGGCTACTGTCTACAAAGACAACCGTCAGATTTACCTCCTGAGCAGCAATCAGCCTCCAGGTATGACAACAACGGAGGAAAAGGTGATGCCGACTGTCATCGCTGCGTACAACAAGTACATGGGTGGTGTTGACAAGTCAGATCAGTACCGTGCCTACTATCCTGTCGGTCATCAAAACAAAAAATGGTGGCGGTACGTCTTCCACTCGTTGATCAATCTGTGTATTGTTCAAGCCTTTCTCACCTGGGAAAAGTCACCACACGCTCAGCCCCCAAAGAAGGTCCATGATCACCTGTGGTTTCGTGTTGACATCGCTAAACGACTTCGTGCTGGATTTACTTCCGGAAAACGCAAAGCTGGGCGAAGCAAGGCAGTACCAGAACCTCCAATCGCCAAAGACTCTATTGATCACCACAAAGTGGAGAAGATTGAGGGTAGGCCTCGGGTGTGTCGTCAATGTGTCAAAACTGGCCGCTTGACACCAAAGGGATATCAAGTGGAAACGTCATATAAGTGTTCTTTCTGTCAAGTGCCCCTTTGCTGGCCCAGGAATGGTTGTTTTCGCGACTATCACGATCAAAACGTAGCCCAACAGTAATGCAGCTGTGATGTTTATTTTTGTTTTGCATACCTGTGTTTTTTGGTGACAGTTGTGACTGTGACATTTAGTAGTGAGTAGTGAGTGTGTACAGTGACACTGTGCTGTGCAACTGAAGACTGTGGACATATGTAATCAGCTGTAGTTTTTTAGAACTGCAAAGGCTGACGGAAACACCACAACATATAGTGTTGGGAAGTGACTGAGTTCAGTATTGTGTGTGACAAGTGACAAGTTTTGTATGACATTGGTGGGACAACCAGTGGGACCTGTACTGCCAGG
>CM031620.1:51569245-51572176 GCA_018398815.1 Conus ventricosus
TTGTGGAGGGGGGGGGGGGAGTATATGTGTGCGCGTGTGAGAGAGAGTGAGAGAGCAAGAACGAGAGAGAGAGAGAACTCAGAACACAGAAAGCTTTAGTGTACATCGGCCTTGGGCGACAATACACGTACAAAGCGAGGGGGGGGGGGGGGGGGGGGGTTAGGAAGGGGGATGAGTTAGCATATATGTGTTGCAAACAGAACAAAAAGCATTGCAATAATAATTCCCCAAAACACGTGTAAAAAGATGATACATTATTCAGATACGTTTAGAGTACACGAAATTACAATACAAATGAACAATAAATCATTTCATTCCATTTCCAATACAAATGAAGTCAGTCATTTCAAGGAAAACCAAGGTAGTGGTAATTGTCCGCATTTAATTTAACAACTAAAAAATTTGACTTGATCCTTCTGTTTATGGCATGAAAAATGTACCTTGATAGGCTATGTCGGGTGCGAAGCACTTGACACCTTAAGAAGCAAAGGAAGAGGACAACTGGCGAATTAGTTGAGGAATTTACTCCTTAGGTCTTGATAGAGGGAGCATTAAAATTTAAAAAAATGTTGTCATTCTCGACTGATCATGGCAAAATGGACACGCTTTGCCCTTTTTCTGTTTTACTATAGCGATGCAAGTTGTTATTCAGTGAAAGCAAATTAAACCTGGTTCGTGTAATGGCAACGCAAAAAAACAGTACGTATTCGTATCCAAAAGATATCTTTCCTTTTCAAAAACAGACATAAATTACATAAATTCGTAAGTTTCACGGTTCGTATGGTGCAGTCCATTCTTTAAATGAACTATCAACACGCCTTTGTTTAAACACATTTAGGAACATTTTACGTCTCCAACACCTTGTTGTAACCAAACAGAATTAAAACTGTTGAACACAAGATTTCTCTTACCCTTGAGACCCAGCACTGTTTTCCAGATCTGTCTAATTCCAACAGCATCAATATGCTTTCTGATGTAAATTTTCAGCTTTTATCTGTAAAAAATCTAAACCGTATCGTAAACAAGTGACGTAGGAATTAATGTATAAAGGATATCGACCCAAAACTCCGTTTAAAACCCTTTTGTTTGGCGTAATTCCTGGAACACCTGGCGCGCGCGTGTGTGTGTGTGTGGGGGGGGAGTTTTGTGGTGCGTAAGGGGGGAGAGAGAGAGAGAGGGGAAAGGGGAGGAGAGAGAGAGAGAGAGAAAAGGAGAGGGGAGGAGATGAAGAGAGAGAGAGAGAGAGAGAGAGAATGCAAATGCGAATTTGGTTTTTTTCATAAGGCCATGACCCCTTATGAAGGGGGGGTGAGTACACAGAAGACATCAACAATGAACTTTTTCATGAAATGGACATATGAAATGCACGATTACGAGGTCTAATTTCTCTGAACTTAAAAGCTTTTTACAAGAAAAGTGATAAATTTTCCCGCATCGCTGTGTTTAGAGGATGTTTCACCAACAAGCAGAATTTAAAGACACAAGGGCATTTGTAAAATTTGTTGGGAATAAATTTTTTTTCTAATTTTACTAAGAGCTGGGCAGCATTAAAACAAAATGTACCCCCTTCCTTAGGGAAAGTTTGCATAAAAAAACATATCGTTTTGCTTCATTGTGTTTTTCTGTATCTATAATGTGCACTGCTATCTCTGAAATCCCAGCCTAAATCTCCTTGCTATGTATTTCAAATGACTATTCCTTTTCAAACAAAAGGTGTGTTTTTATTTCATTGTATTACAACACTTTCCCGAACATATGAAATCTTTTTACTGTTTTGAACATGATCATGGCCCTTTTTGCCTCTGCCATCAATTAGACGTTGACGAAAAAACACATATAAAATCCCTTAACATTGCCAACGCCCTGATTCATCCACACTTCTCCAACACCATATTCGTATAAAACATGTGCGTACATCCGAAGCCCAATTTTGCTTTCCTTTCTATTAATTCAAAACCCAAAATATTATATTTGCCCTTTTCGAGGTTAAACGACACTCATCCCTTTGAAGCAAATTAAACCAATATCGAATACACTGAACAGCCCGAATTTAAATATAAAGGATATCTATTGGTTTCACCATAAACTAAATCATTGGGTGTACACATGCTTACACCCAAAAATTTCTTTAAAGCAAATAAGTGCACAGATTCAGAAAATAAAGCAGCTCTGTTGAGTCCCCCCAGTTCCGAGCCATACTGTACAACAGGTTGCACATGACAATCAAATATTTTAAAAATAAAGTCAACGAATTGTTATTGATTTGACGACAAATTTTTTTCATTATGCCAAGCAGACCCCTCTTTGCTCTGTGGGAGATCCTTGCAAGCAGCAGTAAAGCTTAACGAGTGGAAAAAAAAAATCCCTAAGTATTTATACACGTTTATACCGGCATTGAAAACACCATTTATATGTCCATCTTTCTCCCCCGCTCCCGAAAAAAACACCTTTCTGAAACGCCATGATGTTACTTTTGTCCTTTTTAACGTTCAAATGAAGTGCCAGTGCTGAATTTCTTAAGTTATTAAGCTGGGTCTGAAGGCCATGATGGTTTCAGATAAAAGAACAATATCATTGCCAGTTTAAAAGAATTAAAAAACTCAATGCATCATAAGAAAACGTGGCACCATGTTCCATTTTTCAAAACTTCTAGGGCCAGTTCATTTTATAAACGATGAGAATAATATGGGGCGCCCATTGTGGGGGGTAATCAAAAACGGTCACACACGTATGTTCTCATCCCAGCTGATGCATTTGTGCCATAGTGTTCAAATGCTTCGGCTGTTTGGATGATCCCTGGAGTCTTTTAGCCAGGGTACGACAACAACAACAACAACATATGGGGGTGCACACATCACCCTGTTTCACACCAGCAGTACAGTTATATATTCAATCAGTTGGGAGCCCACCTAACCCTACATTTAACGTTGT
>CM031620.1:51580317-51615317 GCA_018398815.1 Conus ventricosus
TCTCTCTGCACGCGTATGACGAGAATGCGCGTTTTGTATACGAAAATCGCGCTATTTGTATGCAGGAAACATGCGCGCTAATTGTACTACGCGCGTCAGTTGACAGTCACTTTAAGCAGATCCCAGAGAACAGTTACGATACTCCAGGGACTTGATCTATAAACTCCCAGTTTATGGATAAGTGTTGTAATAACACATACTGTAGTACATTTTGAACATGCAATTGTTAACTAATTGCAGTTCTTATTATAAAGTTTATTTGAAAGAAAAAAAAAAAACGTGGGAAAGGAGTTTAGGAATAGCTAGCATGCTAATACTTACGAGAATATTCAGTTAAAGAGAATTAACTCTCGCTGGTTGAGGATACTCTAAGGAAACATGCAAGGATTGATGGGATGTCTACCGGAGGAGATTAAAGACAACTGGAAAACATTGTCATCTTGTTCAGCCTTGCTTATTGCGTGTTGAGAATATTACAAAGTCAACGTAGTCTGAAATCGAGTGAATTTTTGGAAGAATAGGTAAAGTTTTCCAATCGAAATATGGTTGTTCGAGGTTCATATTCGCATTGGTTTACAGCTTTTTGGTTCTGCAATTTTTTTTTAGTGAACGATGTTACGAACTTCTGACACCATGTAATTTACTTGCAGAAATACCGACGACGCGTTTGCTTACTCGTTAACGTTGCCAGTGGTTTCCAAGTCGAACTGCTCTTCACAGTTTAGTAGTAGTTTTGCAGGCCAGAATATGTAACATGTGACTCTGAAAATCGTTACGTGTTTTAGTTCTATTGTCTTTTGCTTTGGCGTCATTTGAACTTTATGCGTCATTTGTAATTTCTGGATTTTTGTCACAGCATTTAGGCCCCACTCTTTTCGTCTTCCTTTCATCCCGCTCGTAGTTTCTCTATAGGCCTGGTTGATGTTGGAAGTGTAAGTTGAGGATGTCGGCCTAATGAGGATTCGGTGGCATCTGCATGAGTAGGTCTACTTTGTGGAATAGTGATGCCTGCCTGTGTCTGACTATTTACACAATTCGATTGTTCTAAGTTTGTCTATCTGGTCTTTTCGATCTTTAACTGTAATTTCAGTGATGGAGATTCAACACACAACGTCGTATCGTTTGTTCATATTTCCCCGATTTCACTCACCTTGTCCTTTTGATAATTTTGTTGACTAACCTCCTTGGGCGTTCCTTCGGAGACATCGACTCCAGAATGGATACTGGTCATCGGCGTCTCCGCTTATTGCCACAGGCGTCGCTTCAAAGCGTCTTTTCTCAAACTATAATTATGCCAATCCACTTATCTTAACATTTTATGGTCTTTGTTTGGGTGTCGCATGAGGCAAACAAATGCTACACTTCTAGGTCTGATAGACCTCATAATGCTTCTCTGTGTACACCACACACACACACACACACACAACACACACACACACAACACAACACACACACACACACACACACACACACACACACACACACCACACACACACACACACACACACACACACACACACACACAGAGGGAATACAAAGCCCAAACGGTCTCAAGCACATGCTTAAAGCGGAGGATGCAAAGGATGATGTTAAAGATGAGGCAGTAGCAGAAGCATTTGGCAACAGATTCTGCATCCCTCTAGATTTTGAACTGTTAAAGACCCTATGCCATATTACCAAGGCGCACTAAAAGAAAAACTTACTTATGAACTGACATTTAATCCTTGCGATTCTGTTGTTCTGTCTGAAGACCCTTTAGCTAAATGCACAGTTAGTGACATTTTCTTTGAGTTCGATGTTGTTACTAACCCTGAACTGGCTAGAACAATCTTAACCCGGTATAAAAGTAAAACGGTTATTTATTATGAAAGAGTTATCACTCCACTACAGAAAATAGAAACAAGAGAGACACTCTCTGGAACATACATCTAAATCAGTCTCTGAAGTCTTTAAAAGGAATTTTGTTCTTGTTTACTGAAGAAACAACTCCTTTTCATAGAGAATCAGAAGCGTTTTATAATCCAAAAATTGAGAAGGTTGACTGTGCAATAAATCGCAAGCCTGATCAGTTGTATTCAGGTCGTGGACATTTACCTCACCAACACTTTGATGAAATAAGAAAGTTGTTCGCTGGAGGTAGGCAAAGGGATCCTGCAGTTGATCGTGTATGCAAAAAAAACTTCGCCTTTATGATGTAAGACTCGAAGACACTTAATAACTAAATATGGGCTGTGGCTGGATTTTAGATCCACATTTGACAACAGATTGTTTGGAAGTGGAGAAAGGGTAGGGCAAGATGGTATAAAAATGAATATTCACAAGAAAGCAGACGGAAACGCCCCAATACAAATGCATGTTTTTATGGTTTGTGATGCTCAGTTAAACCCTGAAGAAAACAGGCTAAAAGACGTGGCTTATTAAAATGCAGAAGAAATAACCTATTAAAAACAGATGGATAGTTTGAAGTTTCTGCCCAAAGATGCGCACTGTTCTCTTATCTGCGGGATTACTGGGTGTGGGAAAACTGTCTTCGTACTTGATTTGTTACAAACAATATACAGGTTTCATTACGAGTACATTGTTATATTCTGCACAACATTAACCACAACAAGTCTTACAAAGAAAGGAAGTTTATTTGGACAGACGAGAATATATTTTAGTTGATCCTAGCGACAAGCTAAGCGACTGTTTAGAACATTACTATAGAGTATTTGAGGGAACTGAAACACTGTTTATTATTGATGACTGTTCCGCTGAACGAGACATTGTAAAAAAAGAAAAGGTCTGTCAAAGCTAGCCTTTAATGGCCGCCACGCCTTTAGTTTCTGTGTGGATCTTAACAAAAATACAATGCTGTCTTAAAGACTTTAGATCGCAGTTAAAATCGGTTGTATTATTTTACACTAAGGATAAAGATAGTTTGAAGAATGTTTAAGTGAAAATTATATAATAAAGGGACAAAGATGAGCTAAAAAAAATAAAAGACAGTTAGAAAAAATCTAAGCACGCTAAGCTATGCTTACGGACTGACCCCCCAGTTCAATACGTTTGTTTATTATAATTTGTTTATTATCGATTGCTTAATAACAATTTGTTTATTATAATTTTAATATTAAAAAGAATGTCTCGAGGGCCAGAATCAAAAGTGCAGCTAGCTCCTAAATGCGTTGCAGTAGAGCTAAAAGACCTAGCAGACACAACTGAGTTTGATCTGATAGGAGTGCCAGGAAATGTTTATGGATTTGAGTACACAGATGATGGGGTTTACAAACGAACAGAAATTGAAGACAAAAAAAACGACAGCAATATCCTGCCTAGAAGAGATAAGAAATTTAAGGCAACGATTTTGGCCAAACATGAATACAAACTTCATAAAAGAGAGAATGCTTGGGCGTTGCTTCCTGAAATTGCTTGGAATTTAAAGTTTGAACTACGAAGCCTAATGTATACTTTGATAAGAAAAACAATTTTAGAAAAGCCTTAAATGCAGGACCCATCTTGTTAGCCTTGTTCCAGGAACACAACAGAAAAAAAAAACAGATTGAAATAACTAGACAGGGTTCTGAATATATGCTACAAGAAAGAAGTCCTTAGCTGAAGTGGGGGGATGACACGTTGGCTTAGAATTTACTCCAAAGCTACCGTCACTTACCTAGGCAAATGACGATGATTTTTTGCTTATTTATTACTCCGAGGGAGGGCGATACTAGTTTGCCAGAACATACGTTAATCAGAGGTATACAAATAAAGGCTGAACATTTGGATGCCCCTCTTAAGTCGTTATTGCAATTACTAAAAAACGGAGATGAAATAAACACCATTGTATCATCTGACAAGGTTACTGTGATGGTTGACAAAACCAAACTAACAGTACTCGACTTTATTTATCATTAAGTATGTTGATTGTATTGCGTTTTACTCTGTTAATGAAGTGCTGCCAGCAGAATTAATAAGAAGAAGATATGTACAAGATTAATTTTAAAAATAATCTTAATTAAAAAATGGAGGTTCAACAGTTTTAGATTAAAGCAAATAACTGAACTTCAAAAGGAAATAGAAAGCGACTTGGATAAGTATAGGGCTACTAGGAAAAAAGTATGCTGAAGCTTTAAATACTCTTTCTTATGTAATTACTGGCTCATCAGCTGTAGCTAGCGTAAGTGCTGGGTCTAGTGTTGCTGTTTTAGCTACTGGGGTTGGAGCGCCAGCCTCTTTAGCATTAGGAGGCCTTGGTTTAGGTTTAGGCGCTGTGTCTATGATTGTAAGTGCTGTTTTTAAAAAAATTAACTCTTAAATTACAAAACCACACTGCCATTGTAGCCCTAGCATCAGCAAAACTTTGTTCATAAAGATTAAGAATAAGCAAATCATTACAGGATGAAAACATTACAGACGAAGAATTTCAGAAGCTTATGCTGATGGTGAGGATTATAGACGGCAAAAAATTGAACTTCAAAAGGAGTGGAGAAAGACTGTTACTTCACAACAGGTAGACACTGATGCAATTAAAAAGAACATGAAAAACAAACACATGATTAGTTAAGCCCAAAATAGGCCAAAAAAAGTTTAACAAAAAATAAGTTTGGCAAAAATAATACTATTTTTTTGTTAACTCACTGTGTTTGGCGGGACAACTTGCAGCTCTTCACGAACAAAGGATCTTTTAGGGGCAGGCTTTTTAGAAGAGAGAGTCATCTCTTAAATAATATACGGGAGGGGTTGTTTTCATGATTCTTTCAACTTTATATACACTACGCTCCATATAGGATCTGTGGCTCTAATTCTAACATCACCTTCTGCCTCTCCAGGAGCATACAAGTATCTTACTTTTAGTCCAAACGGCAAGAGTTTTTGAGTCCCTGCACATCTTCAGTAATGCTATTTTTTTTAATTGATTGCGTTTACTGGTTTAAGGCCTGTTGCTTTAAATTCTTCATTGTTCATGGCACGTAAGACTGCTGGCAATCTCCTAACCCATTCTGTGTTGCGTTCTCTATCCATAATTTCTCTGTGATATTGATAGGTAAACAGGCGTTCAGCCAGATTCTTATTAAAGTTTTCTACTAAGGCTTGTGATCAATGGTGCCTGGAATCCCTCTCGTAACTGTAACATGCTGCTTTATAAACAGCTGGTTTACAGAACCTTTAACTCTTTTCCATCATCAATTTGAATCATCCTAGGGTACTTTAATGGGCCTCTTATGTATATTTGTTGTAAAGCCACAGCCACAGCAGTTGAGCTTTTATCTGTTAAAGGTTCAGCGTCTTTGTATCTTGAAGCCATGTCAACAACTGTCAGAGCATACTTAAACTTTTTCTTCTAACTTTGTCATGTGGAAGATACAGCAAGTCCATTTGGTGGGTGTCATTTGGAACTGAGTTAAAAATCTAGGCCTTATTATTCTTTTGGGGGCAGGCAGTATATTTGCCAAATTGCCTATTTTGAAAGCCAGTCTTTCGCATCTGATTCAGACACTCTAGCAGCTTTATTCAGTTTTCAATATCAGTCTTTCCTTTCCAATAACCTTTAGGAGAATAATATATTTTGTTCATATTTTAACTATCTTCTTATTACATTTTAACTGTTTTTTAATTACATTTTAACTATAATTTTTAGATTGAATATGCGAGAAGAAAGATTGCTCCCATGGCGCCTATAATAAAGCCTATCTCTGCAGTCTTCTGTTCCTCAGATGGTTCATAAAAGTTAGACTGTTCTGGCGGTTGACGATGTTAGAAACTTCTTTCCTGTCACTAAGTAATACTCATTCATTGCGTCATCAACGTCTGTAAATGCGTGCTCTGCATGGCCCCGTTCTCTTAACTTTTTATTATAAAGTCTAAGTGAGCAATTCGTCTTTTCTCAAAGCGTCTCTTGCCTTAGCTAAATCTTCTATTGCCTTGTTATGACGTTCTCTCTCTTCATCGGACGCAATTTACTAACATATAATTGCTTCCAGAGAGGCTAAAGCGTTAACAATAGCTCCTCCACCATCAGAACTAATCCAGACATCTTTTATAAAATATTTTCTTATGAATTAATCTTTCTATGCATTAATATTTTCTGGGATATATCCCTGTGTAACAAGAAAGTCTTTTGACGCAATCCCTGCATAATTACAACTATAACCTTAACAACATCCTCAATGTCTAACCTTCCTAGGTCGGCTGGCCCTCATTTTAAACATGTTTTTTGCTAACACGCTTTAGCCTATAATAAGACCGCTAATCACAGCAGAATGGTAAATCGTATTGATAATCTTTTTTTCACACATCTTTTTACTAACTAAAAAAATAATTAAAATAATCATATATACGAAAGACTGTCTATGTGCTTTTTTATCAGATAATCTTTTGTTGTTAAAGCTAAAAATAAGGTTGCATCTAGTTTTGGCGAATCTTCTATCTTTCCCATGTTGGGCGGTTTTATTCCTAACAAACATTTTGCAAGGATTGAATATACTATAACACCAACGATAGGCACTGCATATTTAACCACGTTAAACTCATGGTTTTAAAAGTATTATATTATTTTTTATTGTTTTAAAAATGGATTGTGATGAACTATTAAAGTGTGAGGAGCAAGCAGACTACTCCGCAGACCACTGCCATATAGAAAGATTATACTCTCTGGCTGCGTGTGGAAAAACTAAACAGTATTTAGGCACTGAACTAAGTATTGAACAGTTTCAACAACTGTCTACATCAGACGTTGAGAAGTACTACGCTAGGAAAGAAGCACAGCTAGGGTCAAAAATGGTTAGATAGGTGGGGCAGACAATGATTAGCCTATATGCTAAGTTGGTAAGTAAGATGGCGCCGGTTGATTCAGAAGAAGATTTAAATATGACTTATCACAAGATCGGTTTTAAACAAGTCCCTAGAAAACTCTTGCATGTGACATGTATTACAGATTTGGGACGATTGTTATGCCCATTCATCATGGATTAATTACTTTTAATCATATTAATTTTGATCATATTAAATTTAATTGCAATAAAAAAATGAGCGATTAGGAGAAGAAGATTGCAACACCCGCAGGACAGTCTGCAGGAGCAGAATGTACCACAAGTGAATGTACCACAAGTGAGTAATGTTACTAAGTCTAAAAGTCCTGGACGTGTTGAGGCTGGGCGTAAACTAGCTGAATGGAACAGACTGCAAAAAGCAAACCAATCAGCAAAACAAAAATTGTTAGATAGTAATACAACATCGCCGCCACCGCCAACAACAACACAATTAACAACAACACAATCAAACGATAAGATGTATCATTATGTTATTGGGAGCGCTGTTGTTGCTGGGGGTGGTTTTTTAGCATACAAATACCTAACACCATACCTAGCAACAAAGTCACAAGCTCCCACAGTAAAAGAAGAAGAACCAGCTTCTGCAAAAAAAAAGTGCAACCTCCTGCTGTAGACCCATTTTCTATGGAACAGTTTTTAAGAACTAGATAAGTACAAGTTAAGTTAGTTATAGAAAGTACTTTTAATGTTAAGTACAAGTAAATTATAAGTTATGTTAAGTTCTTGTTAAGTTCTTAAGTAAGTTCTTGTTAAGTTCTTAAGTAAGTACTAGTTAAGTTCTTAAGTAAGTACTAGTTAGGTTCTTAAGTTAAGTACAAGCCAAGTCAGTCAAGTTAATCTTTAAAGTTCTCCAATGATCTATAGCATATGCAAACTCAGAATTGACGTAAGTTCTCTTGTTATTGTTAGAGACTAGTGATTTCTTGTTAACAGCAGTTGTGTTTACTTGATGAAGAGTAGAGCGCAGATTAACATTTGTGTGATGAAATACTTTGTTTTCAAAGAGAGCTTGCTTGTAGTTATCGTGAGTCAATTTTTTTTACAACTTCTTTTCTTATGCCCATAGCCATAAAAAGTCATAAATGCACTTGCGCTAAAAACACACCACATAAAACACATGTTGTCAGAATTATGTATGTTTAAGACTGCTCTTTTGGAAGAGGAAGGTAAGAATTGCCAACTATAGGATAGAACTTTGTTTGTTTTAATTTGATTTCAAGGACTGTTCCTTCAGACCAGCCAGAACACCTTAACTTAGCCTCCTCACTTGCATGGTTAAAATGGGTAAGCATGTAATCAGCCCAGTCAGAATTAAGGTCGCAATAGCTAATAACTCTTTTTGTTTAGTTGAAACCCAGACTTCCATGTTACTATCATCAGGCGTTATATAATCAATCAGAACGGCAACAGCACTTTTACTGGCGGGCTCCATCTGAAGAAACTCTGGGATTTTAGAGATAGCATGTGTCACGCTTTCCTGAACGTTTGTAAGGTTAATAATGCCCATGACTACTTCGCAAAACGTATTGCGTAATAGTTTTTCACTACCAAATAATTTCTTACCATCGTATATAGTTTTCCAACTCTCGAATTTTACATGTGGTCGGTCATTTATAAGAGCCCCAATATCTAAGTAAATTAAGAAAATACATGTAAATAAAATGAAAGTAAAACAAGCGCTTTTTATTCAACAACCCCTCGTTGCAACACTTAAGACACATTAACCTTACACTATCGCTGCTAATATTTTAGCTTCTTTCTGAATCACTACATTCCATTTCATCACTTTAATTGCCTTTCGATCAATAGTTCGCTATGATCTTTTAATTATATGTTTACAATCAATTTCTCAAACCCAAATTACTAAAATCAATGTTAGTAATTTCAATGTTTCGACAAATAGTTTCATTACAATCTTTTAAAATCAGATACACTGAGTTCAGCAGCCATTTTTAAAATCAGAAATAAATTTAAAAAATAATGTAAATTCAGCTGTTATTCAATTCCTTTTCTAATCGTCAACCTAAACTGTAATTAAATCGAATAAGCTACTCCTTCAAGGCTGAAAGAAACAGGTCAATATTAACATCTTCAGGAGCCATATTATCAACTAAAATGGCAAACAAACTTTTAAACTTGTTTGGGTCCAGAATCCGGGTAATTTGACTGATGTCCTGCTTCACGCTTCTCGTAAATCTATACGCTCCAAAAAAGATCAGTAATTAATTTCTTCAAACCTGCTCTTTAACTGATCTTTTATCGTCCCCCCAACCTCCTCTCCCTCCTCCTCCCAATTCATAACATATGTTACAAAGCTCGAAACAACTCGGGCTTCATTTTTAAACCAGAATAAAAAACAACCAATCGCTACATTTAGAGCGGCAGCAAACCAATCCCTCCCAAATTTTGGTTTTGGGTATTTTTTTTGAGCTTGTGTGTCTTTTATGTCTAATCAACAAGAGCACAAACCTGGTGATGTGATCTTACATAATAGCAGAGATAAATCGAAAAAAACCAGTTGTGGCACAGAGCACAGATTACCTATATGTTGGGATCAACAGCGGAACATAGAGCATTTAAAACCCACTGGGCCTATCCGAGTAGAGGAAGTAGGAAAGAAAGGAAGGCAGACCACTTCTGTTCACTGGCTGATAACTCTCCCTGCCCTAAAAGATGCTGGCAGCAGGATAGCAAAAGTATCTGCCTTCCTCCATTACACTGACCACATGGCCGCTCTGCATGCGGGAGGGAGAGTACAGGACAGCAGCCGTTCCAGCATAAACACAGGGACATCTCTCCAATACACACAAATGCCGGAAAGGAAATGTAATCAAGTGTGCCCCCTTTGTGTAATCAACGGCTTATCACAAGTCCACCTGGAGTAAACCTGAACAGTTGGCAGAATTTGACACCCTTCTTTTCTTTCAATGATAGCTTAGGCATACACAACTGTTTGACTTGGAAGAATCTCCACAGCTGTCATATAAACAAGCTGAGTATGTTTGACCATGTTAACAGAATTACATACCCAGGTTCTACATCATTTGCATATGTGTGTGTTTGTGTTGTTTTTGTGTGTGTGTGTTGTTGTGTGTGATGTGTGTTGTGTGTGTGTGTGTGTGTGTGGTGTGTGTGTGGTGTTTGTTGGGGTGTGTGTGTTGTGATGCGCGTTTTGCGTCCTCACTAGCGTGCTTGGCGCAAGCGTGTGTGTAAATCCATGCACATGAGAGATATGCTAGAGAGAGAGAGGAGTGTGTGTTGTGTGGGTTTACGTATGCGCACTCAACGCAAGAGCGTGTTGATTGTCGCACACTTGCGTGCCAGACAGCATGCGCTATGTGTGAGCAGTGCATATGTGTGTGCGCGTGCGTTGCTTAAGTGTGTGTTTATGCCAGTGTACCGCAAGCGCGGAACAAGGGGGCATGCGCACGTTATGTGTGTTTGTGTGTGTAGGTGAGTGTGCATGCGTTCATGTGTTGATTTAATGCATGCACACCACCACTCGATCGCGCATGTAATTCCTCATTTGTGTAATGTGTTGAGCTTGTGTGCATAGAAGCGTGTGTGCGCGTGTGCCATATGTGTTTTTGTGTGCGCACATAGAATGTGTGTGTATGCGTGCGTGCATGCATAGGTGTGTGGGTGTGTGTGTTGTGTTGTGTTGTGTGTGTGGTGTGGTGTGTGTGAGTGTGTGTGTTTGTGGAGTGATTAAATATGTGCGTTCACGTCACGAGGTGCCTCTTATGTGGTAGTTTGTGTTGTGTGTTGTGTTGTGTGATTTGTGTGCTGTGTGATGTGTATGCGCGCGGTTTTCTGTGTGTGTGCCTGTCTGTTTGTGTGTGTGTCTGATATAGAGAGAGAGATTGTGTGTGTGTGGGGTGCGTGTGGTGTTTGGGTGTCCTGCAAAGGCACTTGCGTAACAAATAATATCACTACATTGTAAAACAGACTTGATCCTAACATTTAATATATGTTTGCGAAGAGATTAATGTATGTACTTAGTAACTGCCTTTGGTATATTCTGTTATCAAGTTAGTTGTGACTCACCCGTATTTCTCAAATTTTGAGGTAATATGTATTCGTAATTGTATTGATGTACTTCACCCAATTTGATTCACTTTATCAAAAAAAAATTGAGTAAATGTGTCAGAATTCACTATTGGTATTAACCGATACGTGGTGGGTTTTGTTTTCTTTTTGTTTCTTGTACATTTCTCTAGCGTCTTTCTGTTCACTGTTAACAGTGTAATATTTAGTGTTTATATCCAAACCAAAATGTTAACTGTTCATGTTGTTTACTTTTTCTTTTTGTTTGTTTCAGAAAAGTGATTGAATGAGCTGTCAGAGGTGATGAAGCAGAGATTGAAGACAGAAAAAACTGGCACCAGCTTTCTGTCAATATCAACAATAAGCCCTTGAATGCAGCAGAAAGTCAACAGCATGGATAAGGTGGAGGTACCTGCAGACGTGAATTTTTGCTTTTTTTGTGCTACCTTCACTGCATCTGCACAGGAAGCCAGAAGACCTCCGAACCATAAACCTCTGTGATTCAAGGCGAAGAATCTGAAATTAAAGTCCAGATTTCCACAATAATAATCCCCGGCGTCAGTTCATCGAGAAGGCAAATAAAGCGTGACCTGCTGACCTGTGTTACAGGCATCACTATTATCACAGTATCCCAAACAGAATTCTGCTCTGTAACCGACAGCTTCCAGAACCGGAACAAAACAGAGAGCACAGATACTATGATGAGTGACTTGGCGATTTTTTTTTTTTTACTTTATGACACCAAGTGATTGTGATCTTTCATTTGCTTCAAGATGTCGTAGATGCCTCCTGTTTCAAGTGCCAGTGTAAATGCGTGTATTTAGAAACTCAGACAAGTGCAATTCCTTTGGTAATACACCATCATTAATGTTTTAAACTTTTTTTCGAGTGACACTGTCATAAGCATGAACATGAACAAATTTGGCCGCAGATTCACAGTAGTAAATGAACACTGACAAAAGTATTCATTGTAACATAGTCAAATACCGCGGACTGCGTAACAACTCACAAGTAAAAAAAAGAAGACTAACTGCACTTTCATCTTGAACTGAAAACAAGCCATTCTGTGGAATAAGGTGAATACTTCACCTGTGTAGAGTTACTCATTTGTACACCAGTATATGCATATAAAACAAATTCCCCGACTCCAGGCATGCAACTTAATATTTGATGAAAAAAATTGAACTGGGCTGTGCACAGGCCAGCTGCAAGGAAAGGCTAGTTTCCAGATTTGTAGAAACATTTAAGTCATTCTGAATTGTGGTGTTAACAAAAACAGTAAAGTGTTGCGTTGTGAATATCAGACATATCTGGCATCAACGTGAATGTAGAAAACAACTATTAAACGGTGAGATGATTTCTTGTTTTCTGGTTGTAGTCAATTGTACTTTTTATCGGAAAGAATGTGGTGACTGACTGGGCTTTCAGGACGATTTTTTTCGATTTTTTCCTCTCTTGAAAAAAAGGCAAAAAATATATATTATAAATATAAAATAAATATATATATATATAAATGTTATATATAAAAAATAAATTAAAATATATATATATATAAATGCAATATATATATAATATGTATAATGTAGATATATATATATATATATATTTATATATATATATCTAATATAATATATATATATATAAAATAAAACAAACAAAAAACCAACACATATGGCAAGGTATTGTTCACTGTTAAACTATTTTTCAGTCCAAAATAGCAAGTGGACTAAGTAAACCCATGGGTCACAAACATAACTTACTAACGATGCACACAACTCAATGGCATACTTGGGTAACCGAATCAGCTCAACCATAGCCCAACTTGAGGCAGGAAGTTTGTTAACATTCACGCCACAGCATGGTTAGGGAGTGGTATATCGCGCTGTTCTCAACCAAGCAACAGCCAATGTCAATTAGACTGGTGAGCCACCTCCGACTACAAGAAATGGAATCCATAATGTTGCCTGTCTGCTGTGGAGGACGTGCAGATACAGAGGCGGCGCTACATGCAGGCTTACTACTGGAAGTCTGGATTGCTCTCCAATTATGAAGAGCCCTATGTGAGGCAGTTTACAATGCCCGGCATGACTATTATTTGTAAATGTTGTTTTTATGTTTCTGTTGAATACTGTATATGATGCAGCTGAACAGCCTTATACAATTACTACTAAAACATGAACCATGTTAGATTTGTGACTATAGAAGTACCCTGTGATTTCTATCTGCCATTGTTTTAAAAACTCGAAGTCGGCTTTCTCAAATCCTCCAAATTGGAGATTAACCGGTGGCCTCTGAAGAAGCGAATTAAAAAAAATAAATAATCAATTCACTGTATTGCATAAGAAATCAGACAGTTATAAGTGTGTGCGTGACGAGCAGGGCCAGGGTTGGGGATGAGGGTGGGTGTGCGGTGAGTGGGGAGAGGGATGAGGAGGGTGGGTGTTGCGGGGTTGTGGGTGGTGTGTGCGTGATTAGGGGGGGTTGTGGAGGTTGCGGGGGGTGGGAGAGTGGAGTGGAGGGTGGGTGGGTGGTGGGGTGGTGGGTGCGGAGTACCTTCCTCTTTAGTAATATATTTAGCCCAGTTGAGGACCTTTTCTATGCACAGCAAAAATACCGACGCGGACACAGTTCTGTGCCTTATTTGTAAAAGACCCTGTTGCGGACCTTATACTATCCACATCAAAATTTACCGACTGCTCGACACAGTTCTGGCGTAAATTTTAGCCTATTAGCAGGAGCATGCTTTCCTCGTGCCAGTATTGATTTTTCACAGGCCACCAGCCAGAATGCCGCGTTTAACCACACGTCCAACGTAACTTTGTAATATTTTAAAATGAGCATTCTTTATCTCATACAGCTGTAAATTGGAAAAAATCCAAGCTTGTGAAACATGCTTAGTAAAAAAACAAAATGATAATTCCATCAGTTTTCTACACAGCGGTGGTTCAATCCATAAATCAGTTTTCAAATAATTCTCCGCAAAACGTTTTTTAGAATATATTTTTTAAAAACATTTTTTGTTCATTTCAAGCTAATGACCTAAAAACAAAGATTGAAGAAGAGTTATTACGATTCCCATTATTATTTTTTCAGCCCATAAAAGAACCTACTTCAATCGCCACATCAACAAGTTTGCTCTACCAAACAAATACGGTAAAAAAAACATCCAATCACTAACTGTCATAACACGATTTTCCTGCTTTCGTATTCCCAAAACGATATAAGGTTCTTATCTCGATTGGCCGTGGTAGGTTGTTTGAGCCAAGGCTCGCCCCGTTCTAATTTTTTCAAGCTACAAAATCATTTTCCCGATAAATAATTTTTGTATTTCAATATTATTTCTTATAAGATCATCCGAATAACAGCAAATGCTCATTTAGCATTCTGAGAACTAACAATCATTGCGGTCTCTTGTGAAGACAACCAGCTTCCAGGCTTGACTCTGCCATATATAAGTTCATTGCAGCGCTAACACACGTCATCACACGAATCAACCCACTGAAGAATGAGGGAAGCCTGGCATCCCCGTAGAAATGATGTCATAACCCCCTGTCAATTGTTTGAAAGTGCATCACGTTAAGCTCATCAGCCCATCACGTGATGATTAAATAATGCAGTATTAGCTTCAGGACTGCTGTGCCACACTGTGGCATCCCGAAGACATGACCGTATCGTAATTTAATCGATTTTTGCGGTGTCGAATGAACAAAAGCACACATGCTGAGCTGCCGCAGGCAACAATACATACCAATAGATATTGTGAGCCAGTCTGGGGTAGTACAGACCAAGCCATATAAATGATAAAGAGTTTAGTATGACTTTAATGCCCTGTATAGAGGTTAATATGCTGGATCCCGAACACCAAATCTTATCTTGCACGTAAGCTCCCCCCCGCCATTTTAATGTACCGATTACGTCTGATTTTTGGCGAATTTGCATGTTTAATTTTATTAGAACATTGTATAAATATTATATGTACCAAAACTGACATGAGAAGGACGTGATTTGTTAGTGAAATGGGTGGTTTTCGTGCAAAAAAAGAAGGGTGGTGTCGTTAACCCGTATATTTACAGTACTCTTAAGTATTAGCATTCAAACAATATCCTACAACTCTCTTTATCACGATCTTATTAAAAGGTACACTTTAGAAAAAGAACTGCAATTAATCCACATAACATTTCAAAATGTACTACAGTTAGCGTAGAATTTAACACTAAACCATGGGACTGAATGGTTTATTAGTACAATCTCAGGGTATCTAAACCCAATACTGCCCATGATTATTTGTTTGCTAAATTCTTTAGATTTCTCACAAATTACAGAAGAATTAAGGTCCGACATACTATAAACGGGATTCTGTTTTCAAAAAAAAATAATCCATACAAATAAAGAGCAGCACCCTACAAGAGTGCATTGGCAATGAAAGATAACATCATCTTAATTATTGTACTGCCACCACTGTCAGTTGCCATTGCACCAGTAAGGAACATGTTTTGTCCAATACAATCTGCCAAAAGATTACAAAACAAAAATATTTTAAAATATCAAAAATGAGTCCATGGCGTTATCAAATAAACTAACCTCCAAACCAATGTATGACCATTCACGTTTAATACTCTAACAATATTTGTAGAGTAAAAAAAAACGTATGAGTAAAGATTAGTATTAAAGTGAAATAAGAAACGTCTGTAAGTGACAAAAAATAGAGAGAAACAGAATAAATGAGACCGCCATATCCTGAATAAGTTAAACGTATTAATTGTGACCCAAACTATAGAAAACAAAAGTTGAAATTCACGGTTCGATTCTTTGTGGCCGGAAAAAAGAGCCACAAATCGGTATCATAAACAATCAAACAAACAAACCAAAACCCCATATGACATCTCGCAATATTGATACAAATATACAAACATACAAACAGCACTACAGAGTTCATAACATTTAAAGATTGAACAGGCGTTAAGACGATCATTTATATCACTCCATGAAACCTATTTGAAGCAATGTAGGAGCTATCCTGACGTACACATCTGGCACAACCATTCTTGAATTGCGAAAACACAGATCTCAACCTTCACTTTGTATTAAATCACCTAAAGGATTACCTTTCTGATCCAGGCGGATGGCAGCTGGCAACCCCGGTTTTGCAGCATCAGGAGGCAGTGGAGGGACTTCTCTTTGGCTGGGCCTGAGAGCCAGCGTGCGCTGCAGTTAAACTTAAGCAACCATGTGCCAGAAGGCCCAGAATCTATGGCTCATGAACGTAGCGGTTGCTTCATTTCGTACAGTAGCCACTTGTTTTGCAGGAACGTGTCTACAGTGTATGGCAAAGACGGCCCACCACGCACTCTAATTCTGATGGCAAGCGCGCTGTTTGCCAATGTTCTGGTCAGTACGATCAAAACCTCCCATTGTCTGAGCTTTACACCTTTGATCAAACAGCTATTGCTTGATGATGTTTTCTCTGCGGCCGCTTGTACCATCTTTCTAACGCAGTACGCAAAGGTTGGCCATGAATCGCTGTTTAGTGGCTATCGTCCACAGCACTAAATTCATCTTCCATTCCACAATGAGGATGTTATCACCTCTTCTGCCACATCCGAGTCAATAGAAAAACTTGGACTGCCTCACCAACTGAGCAGATCCATCATTGGGACAGCCATCTTTGTCGAACAGTCCGAATGGTCCTCTGTTGCACCAACTTCCAGCAACCAGCAATTTTTGTGCTAGAGAGGAACATATGTTAAGTGATTATTAATAAGTGAGATGAAGGGATGCTTAGATAAACTCTGAAAATCAAATCAAGAATTACAATGCTTCCCAATTTCCCAGCAGAGCATAATCCCTGTGCAACTCTGAGCACCAGCATAGGGTTTCAGACTGTACAACAAAACCCAAGGGATCAGCCAAAACAGACCACAGTTTATATCCGATCCAATATTGTTTTGCCCCTAATGAACTGTTTGCTGCTATGGGTCGTCCCAAAGTATAAGGAATCAATAGAATCATACTTCATCCACGCAAAAGGTCACTCTGCAATGAAAAGCACAGAAAGCATCGCCGTTCACTACGTTAGAAAGAAATTGCTGACCTTTAAGTAATTGTATCAACCCCGGCGCGCAAGTAAAGTTGTAGACGGCAAGACGCGGTAAACCAGCAGATTGGTCTATCAAATCTGTTTTGACTCGTTGCAGCAGAGACAGCGCTATTGTGGGCCATCGGAATTCCCATCTCCCTCAACATGCGGCGTCTTGGATCTGAGTGTATCCATAAAGCAGAATAATTTCCAGGAAAGCTCTCAATCTTCACTTTTGGTTTTGAAAAAAGGTTACTGCATTCAAACCATAACGACACACAAGTGCCCTTTCAAGCCCGATCTCGCCTAACAGCTTACATCCACCTGATAAAATCCTGTCCCCAACTCACGCCCACTGCACCCTACAATGTGCGACACACTTTCAAGGATGGTTTACATTGGATTGATGATATGTGTCATGTGCCCCTGACCTAGGTAGTGTTGCTAGGTACTGCCGGCTGTAGGATGGAGCTGGTGTCAGGGTGGATGCAGTGTGATCGAGTGTAAATGAGCGGTGGTTGGTGGTGGCATGTGTTATTGGTGTGAAAGGGATTGATTAGAGGTGGAAGGTTGTCGTTTGTTATGGTCGAGGAAAATGTTCATGTCATAGTAACGGTCAATAAATGTGTGTGAGTGTTAATCTGTGTTCAGCAGTCTTAGATCTGTTTGGAAGCGACTAGTTAGGCTGTAAATTCTGTCTGTCTTCTATAGTAATTAGTTCAGGTCTTAGCGAACCTGACAGTGTGTGTGTGTGTGTGTGTGTGTGTGTGTGTGTGTGTGTGTGTGTGTGTGTGTGTGTGTGTGTGTATGTATGCGTGCGTGTATGTATGTGTGTGCGTGCGTGCGCACGTGCGTGCGTCCGTTGCCTTGGTGTGTACGTGTGTGCATGCGTGTGTACGTGCGGGTGCGCGCGCGTGCGCGCGCGTGCACGCGCATGCGCGCACGCGTGTGTGTGTGTGTGTGTGTGTGTGTGTGTGTATGTTTGTGTTTGTGTGGGGGAGTTTTTTTTATGGGCGGGGCGCTGGCGTGTGTGTGTGTTGATTTGATTTTATTTTATTTTTTTCCTGGCATGACAATAATTCCTTGTTCACTGAAGATGTCCGCTCAGTACATATTCAGATGATTAAAGGTGAAGTGTCTACCTTTAGATATCAGGATTTTAAAACAAGAGGAAGTCAGGAATGATTTGAGGATTAAACTGAAAATGACGTGAAACGGGTTTAAAGAAATAAATCTGTTTGAAACAACTTTCAGCGTGGGCCTATCATTGTGAGGGTTACGGTAAAATAGGTGATTTCACGATTACAGCTTAATTTAATGAAAAAGAAAAGAAGAGAGCTAAAAACCTTCAGATAATAGTATATTTTGAGACACGGGACGTTTCGCAAAATTTAAGCATTCCGTGTAGATTAGATAAATACATTTTTTAAAAAGTAATTGCAACAAATGAATAAACAACTTGATAAATCAATGAATAAATAACTAAACACACACATAATACATACAAAAACACATACATACATACATACATACATACATACATACATACATATGTACATACATACAAATTAATAAAAAGATAACAACAAATGCATAAATAAATAGTAAATGAATATATTATTGAACATTCTAAAATCAGAAACATGCAAGAAAATCTTTGCAAAACAATCGAAGGAGAACAACCGCTAGAGGAAGAGGGAGACATTATGGTGGGGTAGGAAAGAAAGGGTTTGGGGTGTGTGGCTGTGTTTTTGCATAGCCACGTGCCTCCTTCGAGCGTACCCAGCCATATACTGAGCAAAATGTGAGAATAAACACTAGCTTGTTTGAAATTGATTTTCACATGTAGGCCCTTTTCTTCGTCACGGCAACACTGGCCCTCAGATAGATGGTTAGAGGGTATGGATGTAGAATTGATGATCAGGCCCCAAGCCACGCACAGTGTCCTTTGTTGTTCTTGAAACTAGCAGAAGCATATGTGAGTTGCCAGTTCAGCAAAGGGAACCGTGAAGGAGATGAAGGAAAGGATTGTATTCATCTTCGACATCGTCGTGCTCTTGAAATTGTTCAACGCCCATATGGCAATAAGACCATGGGACTGTTGCTACAGAGAGAAGGATATATGAATCAGTCTCTGCATATAATGGAAAATTTATGGTTACGATCGACAGAGAAAGAAAGCAAGAAAGAATGAATGAAAGAAAGAAGAAAGACAGGAGAAAAGAAAGACAGAAAGAAAGAGAAAACGAATGAAAGAATGAAAGAGATACATGGATGGTGAGAGTGGCATCAGTGTTGGGGGAGAGAGAGAGAGAGAGAGAGAGAGAGAGAGAGAGAGAGAGAAGAGAGAGAAGAGAGAGAGAGAGAGAGAGAGAGAGAGAGAGAGAGAGGGAGAGAGAGAGAGAGAGAGAGAGAGAGAGAGAGAGAGAGAGAGAGAGAAGAGAGAGAGAGAGAGAGAGAGAGAGAGAGAGAGATTACAGAAAACACCTTTCCCATCCATACGTAACTCCTTAAATTGCAGTAAATATAAACGTAATATGCAGAGAGAGAGAGAGAGAGAGAGAGAGAGAGAGAGAGAGAGAGAGAGAGAGAGGGAGAGAGAGAGAGAGAGAGAGAGAGAGAGAGAGAGAGAGAGAGAGAGAGAGAGAGAGAGAGAGAGAGAGAGAGAGAGGAGAGAACAATGACAGACAATGATGCCAAATCTTTAACCACAGGTATGACTACTTGGTGCCGATTCATCCGGTTGTACTGTCCAACCTACTATGCATTAAACTGTCCTGCTGTGCTTTGGTGGTCCTCAGGTTGCTCTTTGACTGTACAACTTCCAGTCTTGCTTTGCCTCAATGCCATCTGTCTGCATCTTTGTCTGGCAGTCAAATCAATGTGTGCACCGACCAGTGAATACAATTGCAGAGGTTTTTTGTGAATGGAGCATTCTTATCCATTTTCATATATTGTCAGGGATGACAGAAGCTCTTGACACTTTAAACATGAAATTCATCAAATCAGGATGGTCAAGAGCGTCTTCTTCTTCTTCTTCTTCTTCTTCTTCTTCTTCTTCTTCTTCTTCTTCTTCTTCTTCTCAAAATCTAGCCAAAGCAATACATTTGATAAACGCTTTATAAACGTTTTGAAGATACATTCATTATCAAACCAAACAAAAGGTCTCATTGTCTCGCCCACATAATGATTTTCAGTAAATCCCGTTTGATCTGCTTGATTAAAGGTGATATAATGTTCTTAATTCTTTCCATTGGAACATGATTCATTCTTATACACAAACAATTAATACAGAAATAAGTACTGAGTTCCGAATCTATCTGCTTGAGAAATAAAGTTAATTACGCCTTACGCCTTCTGTATGTGCAGTGGGCAAATTCACCATTCCTATATATGTTTCTTTTCAAGTCCTAAGTACAAGAGAAGTAAGCAAATATGAATAGCCATGACAGGCAAATAAATAGATGAATGAATTTATGAATAAATACATATAACATATAAATACAAAATCGGTACCCAGACCATCTGTACCTGATTTTTCCTATTCTGCATATTTGTTAAAGCTCACAATAGTTGAATATTTTCCCAATATAAAGATTGCTCTTCTTCGTGTGTAACTGTGGTACTTCATTAACTGATTTTATGTATTTCACAATGCTCAATATATTTATTGATGTTGTGAAATCTGTTATTCAAAGTGGACATCGTCTCTTCAGTTTCCTGTGGGTCCTCTGTGAACTTGCCATTATCCTTTGGTGTATTTTTTTTTACTGTCCATGAATTAACAGAATTCCTTTTCTCAAGATTGCACGAATATTTTGAAGCTTTCCTACCTCTTTGTTGTGGAAGTATTTTGCAGTTTCTCACCAACATCGATCTGGCTTTTGAACGAAGAGAAACGCCTTCCATAATTGAAGTAGTATTTCCTTTTCAAGTTCTATCCAATCTTTTTTTGTCTAAGTGATTCCTTTTGGGTAATTAGTAAGTCTACTTTTAATTTTTTTTATTTTCGCCACAGGAAATGCTACTATTTTGGATCGTTTGATTTTCCTTTTTCTCAGACACACCATTACATTTCAGGTCTTTGGATATAATTTCTTATACTCGTATATTGTTCTTGTACTTTCACAACATTTTCAATCTCTGTTTAATCTCACGTACGTAATTTCATTTTAAGCAATAAACATTTATACCTTGGTAAAGTCTACAAAGGCATAAATCTTACAATGATTTCCAGGCCTATAGATCATGTCTCCTTATCACAGAACATATGAATACTTTAAAAAAAAGTACATGAAATAAGTAAAGTGAATAGATAAATAAACAATAAAAAGAAAGATCAGTGAATATATACATAAACAAGTAAACTAATGAATAAATAGATAGATAAACAAAGAAACACTTCATTTGTTAATCAAACACTAGGAAAAAGAAAAAAATACAAAGAAACACTTCATTCGTTAATCAAACACTAGGAAAAAGAAACAAAATTACAAACACTAAAACTGTTCACAAAGAAATCGATTCCCTCTCCGTCATTTTCATACTCTCAACATTTTTGTTTCTTGTACAAACTAATTCAACTTTCTTCCCTATACCGCTCCACAAATCATTAAACTAAAAGCACAAACTTAAGGTGTGGTGATTCCTCCCTCCTAACACCGTACCCCCCCCCCCCCCCCCCCCCCCATCTCCTTTTCCAATCTCCCCTAAAAACAAAATTAAGGGAAAAAATAAAAAGAAAGAAAAACCACCACCACCACCACCACCACCAACAGCAGCAACAACAACAACAACAAGGAAAACCTGCGGAGACCTTCATTTTGTATTTTGTTGGAAATGTCCAGAACCACCCTTGTTTCCAAAATCAACCTTTGGGGCATAATCAGCATGTAATTTAGTATCAATGTCGTTATTACTTTTAAACACCGAAAGTTCATTGATGGATATGTATGGATACAAAACTCCAAATAGGATTTCAGGGTTGCCAATTGACCCGATTTTATCCATGTATTAGTTCCCCCTTGTCGTTGTTCCACATATCCTGGCTTGGCAAATGTTTGCGAAAAAAATAAGTTTCTTTATTTAGAGACAAGAAAATTTACAGATTCACTTTGTTCTGAACTGTCATTAGAATAATGAATAAATAGCTTTTTTTCATTAAAAAAAAATCATGTAGGCCTGCTTTGACTCGTTCGAACGAACCTTTCGTTCGTTGTTGTAAAGTTCGGTCTTATTCCCTTTAGTTAGAGAGAAACGGCTTGGTACGTTTGTTAGAGAGAGAGAGAGAGAGAGGAGAGAGAGAGAGAGAGAGAAGAGAGAGAGAGAGAGCACTCTCACACACAGACACACACACAAGCAAAATAATCATACAGATATATATATATATATATATATATATATATATATATATATATATATATATAAATATATATATATATAAATGTGGTGTGTGTGTGTGTGTGTGTGTGTGTGTGTGTGTGTGTGTGTGTGTGTGTGTGTGTGTGTGTGTTGTGTGTGTGTGTGTGTCTGTGTGTGTGTGTGTGTGCGCGCGTGCGTGCGTGCGTGCGTGTGTGCGTGTGTGCGTGTGTGTGTGTGTGTACAGAGAAGCATTATTAGGTCGATCGGACCTAGAAGTGTAGGCAGTAGTTTGACTCATGCGACACCCAAACAAAGTGCATAAAATATTAAGATAAGTGGAGTGGCATATAGGTTGAGAAAAGACGTTTTGGAGCGACGCCTTAGGCAATTACCAGAGTCATCGATGACCAGTATACATTCTGGAGTCGATGTCTCCGAAAGAAAGCCTAAGGAGGATAGTCAACAAAAATCTCAAAAGGACAAGGTGAGTGAAATCGGGGAAATAGGACAAACGATACAGACGTTGTGTGTTGAATGTCCATCACTGGAAATTACAGTTAAAGACCGAAAAGGCCATATAGACAAACTTAGAAGAAACCATGGAACGAATAATGCAAATAGTCAGACACAGGCAGACAGCACTATTCCACAAAGTAGAACTACTTATGCAGATGCCGCCAGATCTACATCGTTAGGCGAGATCCACAACTACGCCTAACACTTCCCACATCAACTAGGCCTGTAAAGAAACTACGAGTGGGAAGAAAGAAAAACGAAAAGAATGGGGCCTAAATGTAGTGACAAAAAATTCAGAAATTACAAATGACGCATAAAGTTCAAATGGCGTCAAAGCAACACACAATAGAACTAAAACAGGTAAAGCTTCTTAGAGTCACATGTGACATATTCTGGCCTGCGAAACTTTGGTACGCAACTACTGCTGAACTGTGAAGAACAGCTCGACTTGGAAACCACTGGCAACGTTAACGAGCAAGCAAACGCATCGTCGGCACTTTAACGAGTACATAACATGGTGTCAGAAGTTCGTATTATCATTCACTAAAAAACTAAAGAATCAGAAAGCTGTAAACAATAGCGAATATAAACTTCGAACAACCTTCTATGAATTGGAATGGTTTAGCTTTTTTCCCCCCACGAATTCACTCGATTTAAGACTGTGTTGGCTTTGTAATATTCTGAACACACAGTAAACAAGGCTGAACAAGATGACAGTGTCTGCCAGTTGTCTTTAATCTCCATTGGTAACCATCCCATCGATCTTTGTATGTTTCCTAAGAGTTATCCTCAACCAGCGAGAGTTAGTCCTTCGGACTGAAAATTATCGTAAGTATTAGCAGGCTAACTATTCCTACAACTCTCTTTTTCACGATCTTTTAAAAGGTAAACTTTAGAATAAGAACTGCAATTAATCAACAATTACATGTTCAAAATGTACTACAGTTTGCGTGATTTCAACACTTATCCATGGGACTGAGGGTTTATAGTTCAAGTCTCTGGGGTATATAAACCCATTACTGCCCAAGGTGTATTTGTTTGCTAAATTCTTTAGATTTCTCACAAATTTCCAGATGGAAGTAAGTCCAACATTCGTGAAACGGGATTCTGTTTTCAAAGAACAAAATATTCATACAAATATTGAGCTGCACCCTACAAGAGTGCATTGGCATGAAAGATAACATCATCTTATTTATTGACTGCACCCTGTCAGGGTGCCACGGGCACCAGAAGGAACATGTTTTGTCCAATACAACTGCCGAAAGATTACAAAACAAAAATATTTAAAATATCAAAATGTGTCCATGGCGTTTCATATAAAACTTACCTCCAATCCTAGGAATGACCAGTCAAGTTTATACTCTAACAATCTTTGTAAGATAAAAAAGCGTAATGATGTAAAGATAAGGAATTAAAGGAAATAGAAACGTCTGTATGTGAACAAAAAATAGAGAGAAACAGAATAAAGGAGACCACCATTCCTGCATAAGTTAAACGGAATTAATTTGTGGCCCAAACGTGAGAAAACAAAATGTTGAAATGTCACGGTTCGTTTCTTTGTACCGGAAAAAAGTGCCACAAATCGGTATCATAAACAAACAAACAAACAAACAAAAACCAAACAATATTGATACAAATATCAAACTGCACTTCAGAGTTTCATAAGTTTAATGTTTGAACAGGTGAAAGACGAATCATTCATACCACTCCATGAAACTATTTGAAGCAATGTAGGTGCAATCCGACGTGACACTTCTGGCACACCATTCTTGTATTGCGATAACAAAGAGCACATCCCCTATGTGTATTAGAATCGCCTAAAGGATGACCTGTTCTGTCCAGGCGGATGGCAGCTGGCACCCGGTTTGCAGCAGCAGGAGGCAGTGGAGGAGCTCTCTTTGGCTGGGCCTGAGCTGCGTTGCGCTGCAGGTAAACTTAAGCAACCTGGTGACTGAAGGCCAAGAGATCTAGTGGCTCATGTACGTAGCGGTTGCTCTTTTCGTACAGTAGCCACGTGTTTTGCAGGAACGTGTCTACAGTGTTGGCAAAGAACGGCCACCACAACTTCTTATTTCTGATGCAAGCGCGCTGTTTGCCAATGTTCTGGTCAGTACGATCAACACCTCCCATTGTCGAGCTGTACACTTTGATCAAACTGGGCTCTGTGCGTTGATGTGGTTTCTCTGTCGCTTGTACCATCTTCTAACCTGACGCAGTGGTTGGACATGATCGCAGTTTGTGGCTATCGTCACAGCACTATTCTTCTTCCATTCCACAATGATGATGTTGTCTCTTCTGCCACATCCAAAGTCAATAGAACGACGTGGATTTCTCACCAACTGAGCAGGATCCTTCAGTGGGCAGTTCTCTGTGCGAACTGTCCGAATGGTCCCTGTTGCCACCAATGCCAGCATCAGCAAGTTGTGCTAGGAGAGGAACATATGTGAAGTGATTATCTAATGTGAAAAGGTAGGGACGCTTAGGTAACTCTGAAATCAAATCAAGAATGACAGTGCCTCCCAATTCCCAGCAAGCCATATCCCTGTGCACTCTGAGCACCAGCATAGGGTTCAGACTGTACAATATAACCCATGGGATCAGCCAGACACCACAGTTTACATCCCAACCAAATTGATTTGCCCCTGATGAACTGTTTGCTGCTATGTCGCCCAAAGTATAGAATCAATAGAATCATACTTTCATCCACGCAAATGTCTCTCTGCAATGAAAAGCACAGAAAGCATCGCCGTTCACTCGTTGTAAAGAAATTGCTGACCTTTGTAAGTGTATCACCGGCGCGCAAGTAGTTGTTGTCGGCAAGACGCAGGTACCGCAGATGGTCTTCAACTCTGTTTTGACTCGTTGCAGCAGAGACAGCGCGATTGTGGCCATCGGTATTCAGCTCCCACTACATGCGGCGTCTTGGTATGAGTGTATCCATAAAGCAGAATAATTCCAGGAAAGCTCTCATATCTGCTCTGTTGGTGTTGAAAAAAGTTACTGCATACAAACCATTACGACACACTAGTGCCTTTCATGCCCGATGCGCCTACAGGCGTACATCCACATGATAAAATCATGTCCCAACTCACGCCCACTGCACCCTACAAGGGTGCGTCACACTTTCAAGGAAAGTTACATGGAACTTTTCAAACTCACAATAAGTAATCCACTGGTTGTATTGTGAACATAATAAAGACGCTAAACATATGTGCATTACGAAATTATATATATTTGCAATAATTTGAGACATATCTACTTGATGCAGAAGCTATCTCTCATTGACAAGTGGCTGATACAATCAGCCAGTAAAGGTAGCAATACATGGGACATGGCAGTAATTTTGAAATTAACTCTGGGTACACACCAGACAAAACAAGTCAAAGCTGTGTTATAACTTTTCAGCTGCGCGATGATTTGTAAGTGCACCCTCACAGGATGCATGGGATTTAATGGGTTAATTGTTCTCTGGGATCTGCAGAGTGTAGTGAGGAGCTGGGATTGGCGATGTTGTTCCAAACAGATGATGGAACAGGCTAGACCTTTGTCAGCTTAGAGATGTAACTTTTTGAGAGATGCCTGTGGTGAAGACGTAAAGATGGGAAGGCGTGTTCACAGTTGATATTGATCTTACAGGGGTTGTACTCATTGAGAGTTGCCACGAGGTGTGTTCTATTGCGTCGGATGGGACCATTTTCCGTCAATTTGATGAAAGAACGAGGATTGTTGTGTTTTTCCAAGATTTCTCCTGGCTTCTTCATATCTTTGATGAAGATCGCACACTGATTTCAAAGGTGCTGCTTTCCTGGTAGAATGAGGATATCAAAGTTAGTTCTCTGTTTTTGTTTCTATGTATTCTTCTCTCTGTTTGATGATTGAGTGATCTGGAGACTGAGAAAATAGGTAAGTGGGAAGAATGGGGATTTTAGTTTTCAACTTTCTTCCCATCAGAAGTTCATTTGGGACAGACCATTTTGCAGTGGATTTACCCTGTACAGAGGGAGGGCAGTGTATTGATCTTTTCTTTTATGAGAATTTTGACAGTTTGTACCGTAAGGAGAGCTTTAGTGTGGATGAAACGAAATCAGTGGCAAAATCGCGAAACTCTGCACTCGCAAAGTGAGTACCGTTGTCTGAATATCATTACATTACATTAGGAATGCCATGGACAGCAAAGATGCTTTTTGGTTTGGTGATCAAATTGCTGCTTGTTTGTTTCTCAAGATGTTGTATTTCTGCCCAGCGAGAATGATAGTCCACTTCAATGACGTAGGTTTTGCCATGAAAAACGAACAGATCCATGTCTAGTCTGGACCAGGGACGCTCAGGAAAGGATGACGGAGTAGTGGTTCCTTTTGTTCTGGTCTATGTTTGGCACACGATGTACAGTTCTGTATTAGATCTTCAATTTCTTTTGAAATGTGAGGCCACTAGATCGAAACTGCAGCAAGACCTCGACATTCAACAATCTCAAGGAGCCCTTCATGGATGCGATTAAGCATTTCAATCCTCATCTCCTGTTAGATGACAATTATGTTGTCAAACAAAAAGAGGTCCTCAACAATGGTCAGATGTTCTCTGTGATCCAGTATGGCTTAAAAAATGGGTGGTTCTGGCATGTATTCATGCCATCCATTGAATTGAAGCAATATTCTCGGACTGCAGCTGCATTGGAATCTGATTTTTGTAATTCTTTGATTTGTTGTGGCCTCTTTGAGGAAGCTGGTAAGCTGTCAAATGTTCCTTTGACAAACAGAGTTGCATCTTCGAATAGACTGATGTCCGCGTGATCACAGACTTTCTCTTTCCTGTCTGCAGAGATGACATAGAAAATCTGCCATATTGGCCGAATCTTGTAATCACATACTTTAAATGCCTGTCCAGAGTCAGCGGTAGACAGGTTTTAACATTAGCTACTGTGCGATAGGCTAGGACTGTAAACACTAAATCTGTAGCTCTTTCTATATGGAAATCTTATTTTGCCATCTGTATCCACTCAATCTGTCTCTAAAGATTCCAAGAAAATGATCCCTAAAGATGACTAGACTAGAAAGGTCATTGCATGCTGCCTAAAATCTAAGCCTTGTAGAGAAGTTAATTCTAAGGTTTTCGTATGAATTTAACAACATGCATATTTACTCCATTTTACGTCCATTTCCCATCAGCAATATTACTTTATTTACGTCCACCCTAAAATGAAGAGCTGACGTTGCGCGATACAAACTATTCAATCTGTGTCTGCAGGCCAATGATTGTTTCAGCCAAAAGAATTCCGTTATCATCCAATGTAATGCAAACAGTTCAAAGAAATCATCATTTCTGCCATCTCGCCAAGTTCTAATGCTCGTTCATTCAAAAAAGAATAAAAACATACAGGGTTTGAAATGCCACCTTGTTTCACCCCATGGATGATACTATTGTACTCAGTCAGCTTAGTTCCACAGCTGCATCAAGCTCTTACATTTATGCACATACTACGAAAATATGTATACAACTTTCTTTTAATTCCATTTTTCAAAAGGATTGGCCAGAACAAGTTACGTTCCATGGAATCAAGTGCCTTTTTAAACTCAATGAAGGCTACATAAAGGTTAAGACTGAATGAAAAGTTCTCTGTTTTGATGCTAACAAAGTAAACAAATGGTCAAAATTGGAATAGCCTCATTGAAATCCTGATTGGTGTCCCCCCCCCCCCCCCCTCCCGTCAACTTATAGTCTTCTATCCATTCTCGAAATATGTTGTTTATTACTGCACAACAAACTTAACTGCTGATGTCGCACAAAGATATGCCTCTGTAACTGCTAATATTGTTTACATCACCTTTATAAATAGAGGAGGTGCGACATGATCTGTCCAGCTGTGTCCAGTAGAATACTCTTGTTAAACAATGCATTCATTTTGTAAAAACAAAAAAGTCAACTGTCGGAGCTACTGTGAATACTAGCTTTTTCCGAATAGTTCCATCTTGTCCTGTATCTTTAACAATTGTTTTGTTTGTGTGTTTTTCATTGCAAGCACTGTTTTCTTTCTTGATATCTGGCAATTCACAGCTCTCATTTCCTCTTTGACTGCATAAGCATATATTAAGCCAGTGTCTGTAATACCCACGCTTGTAGTTTAATCTGTTTCAAGCAAATATTGATAATGCTTAAATCAGTATTAACTATTTAAGCATTACGAACATATCTTTAAGCAAAAACAAGCACCGTGTCTGCCAACATGAACAAACGAATCACCAGACAAAACATAAAAATTCGATCGTTCATGATTGGCGGACATAGTACTTACTATTCTTCTTAAAGATTTGTTTAGATTTCTGCATACGGTCGCTTCATTTTGCAACTAAGTGTTGACGTGTTTACAATTTCTCAAACTTTCTTTGACTGTTTACATTACAAACAAGGTTCAAGAATATCTTGGTCTACGGTGGAAACAAGGTTTTGTTTACCGGTTTGTTGTTTGATCGTTTTTGTTTGTTTGTTCGTTCGTTTGTTTTCCCCAAAATATCATTGTACTGTTTTTCTTGTCATCACATCCCTATATTCTCATCTTGCAACACAGTAAGCATCACTGTCATTTTTATCCTTATATTCGTGAATATTTAGAACAAACCTTTAGCTCTAAACTTGCTTAGTGTGCATTTCTTTTCATACTGTTCATTTTTTCCCGCTTTGATAAACAAATATTCTTTTCCATGTAATTACCTTACTTCCTGATACTATACTTAAACATGTTCAAAGCATCATTGTAATCATAACCAAAGAGACTTATTTTATGGTCAAGAAGTGATCATTTTGCATCAGACTGTATCACACTGATGTAAATATTTTCAACATCTCAGTTCCACACTTTTTTTTCTTCAAAACATTGTTGTTCATTCACTGGAGTGAAAACACTTACATTATCATTTCTCCTGAGCAATTGCAAGTGCGACCAAAAGGTAGATGGTCTGATTCCATTGTAGTTTACACGAAAAAAAGAAAAAAAGAAACTGGTTAGCAGCTCATTAGAGACTGTAAAATAATGTTTTCTGTTTCTGGTATGTATTTGAGATTGCCGTTAGTATCACCATGGCAAACACCATTGGGTATACACAAACCAAGCGCTAAAGACATATCAAACCAATATTTGTTTTAGTGATTAAGTACATTATCATAAGATTTTCTTACATAGCAAGTACAAACGGAATGGCCATTGACATTAAAAACATCTGAAGAGACGTTGGAAGTTCTCCAGTTTAAATTTCCTTTTAAAAATGACTTACAAGTCATCAAATTCCATCATATCACCAAACAGATATTAACGTTACGGTTATCGGTATCAAAAATATTATAATAAAGTGAATCCTCTGGTGGGACTTACGGACATGCAGTTGTTACATCATCTCCTCCTGTGGTGCAGCGTGACCATCTCTGATGTCCCCGTGTCATCTTTGATGCTGCAAGTAATATCTTTCATATTCCAATCTCTTCCTTGGAGCAGGAACGTTAAATTCTGCATGGTCTGTTCAACAACAGGTGGGGAGGCGAAATAGAAATAATAGCAGCAGGTCCTGACTTTTCAGTGCTGGATCCCTGACTTCCACTGGCTATGCAGATTTGTGGATAATTGTCCTTCCGAGGCCAGGGTTCTATTCGATGTCACATTGAGGATGGAAATTGTCCCATAACAAATACATGAAGAAGCGGCCAGCAATGACCACGCCTGTTAGCGACTTCACTTTCAGTGTTCTTTGGTACATGGCGACATATCTGTTGGCCTTTTAAACATGAAGCTGATGATTGTCGGTAGAAAACAACCACGCTTGAAGTGAAAATCCGGCTGTGAAAAGGTGTTGTCTTAATGGAGATGTCTGCAACATCCAGGTTTCCATACCGTGAAATTACGTCTTGAGAAACAAACAAGCAGCAATTTGATCACCGAACGAAAAAGCATATTTGCTGCCCATGGCATTCCTGATCTAATTTGCAATTGCAGTTTCGCAATTTTGCGACCGATTTCAGCTTCATCAACACTCAAGCTGTCCTCACTGCACAACTTTAAAAAAGTCTTCTAAAAAAAAACAAAAGATCCATACACTGTCCTCCTTTTGTACAGGGTAAGTCTACTGCAAAATGATCTGTTCCCAAGTAAACTTCTGATAGGAAGAAAGTTGAAAACCTAAATCCCATTCTTCCCACTTACCTATTTTCTCAGTCTCCAAATCACTCAATCATCAGAGAGAAGAATACATGAAACAAAAACAGAGAAAAACTTCAACATCGGTCAGTCTGCCAAAGAAGCAGCACCTCTGAAACCCAGTGATGCGGTCTTCATCAAAGACATGAAGCAGTCAAGAGAAATCTTGACAAAACACAACATCCTCGTTCTTTCATCGTATTGACGGAAGAAAGGTCCCATCTGACGCGACAGAAAACACATCGTGGCAACCCCAATTGAGGCACAACCCCTGCAAAGATCAATCACAGCTGTGAAAACGGCTTCGCCATGTTTACCGTCTTCACCACAGGCACCACCTCAAAAAGTTACATCTCTAAGCCGACGAAGGTCTCCTGTTCCATCATCTTGTTTGGGAACAACATCGCCAATTCCCAGCTCCTCGGGCACTCTACGCAGATCCCAGAGAACAATCAAGATACCCCAGAGACTTGATCTATAAACTCTCAGTCCCGTGGATAAGTGTTGTAATAACACATACTGCAGTACATTTTGAACATGTAATTGTTAATTAATTGCAGTTCTTATTCTAAAGTGTATTTGAAAGAAAAAAAACAACGCGGAAAAGGGAGTTTAGGAATAATTAGCATGCTAATACTTACGAGAATATTCAGTCCGAGGGAATTAACTCTCGCTGGTTGAGGATAACTCTTAGGAAACATGCAAGGATCGATGGGATGGCTACCGAGGGAGATTAAAGACAACTAGAAAACATTGTCATCTTGTTCAGCCTAGTTTATTGCGTGTTCAGAATATTACAAAGCCAGCGTAGTCTGAAATCGAGCGAATGTTTGGGAGAAAAGCTGAAGCATTCTAATCGAAAAATGATTGTTCGAAGTTCAAATTCGCAATGGTTTACAGATTTTTGGTTCTGTAAATTTTTAGTGAGCGATGGTACGAACTTCTGCCACCATGTAATGTACGTGCAGAAGTACCGACGACGCGTTTGCTTGTTCGTTAACGTTGCCAGTGGTTTCCATGTCGAAATGCCCTTCACAGTTTAGCAGTAGTTTCGTAGGCCAGGATATGTAACATGTGACTCTGAAAATCGTGACCTCTTTTAGTTCTATTGTCTGTTGCTTTGGCGTCATTTGAACTTTATGCGTCATTTGTAATTTCTGGATTTTTGTCACTACATTTAGGCCCCACTCTTTTCGTCTTCCTTTCATCCCGCTCGTAGTTTCTCTATAGGCCTAGTTGATGTTGGAAGTGGTACTTGAGGATGTCGGCCATAATGAGGATTCGGTGGCATTCTGCATGAGCAGCTCTACTTTGTGGAATAGTGATGTCTGCCTGTGTCTGACTAATTACACAATTCGATTGTTCTATGTTTGTCTATCTGGTCTTTTTGGGTTTTAACTGTAATTTCCAGTAATGTAAAATCCACACAGAAGTCTGTATCGTTTGTTCTATTTCCGCGATTTCACTCACCTTGTCCTTTTGAAATTTTTGTTGACTATCCTCCTTGGGCGTTCCTTCGGAGACATCGACTCCAGAATGTATACTGTCATCGGCGTCTCCGCGTATTGGCACAGACGTCGCTTCTAAACGTCCTTTTTCAAACTATATGCCACTCCACTTATCTTAACATTTTATGCTCTTTGTTTTGGTGTCGCATGGGTCAAACTATTACCTACGTTTCTAGGTCTGATAGACCTCATAATGCTTCTCTGCACACACACACACACACACACACACACACACACACACACACACACACACACACACACACACACACACACACACACAATATATATTATAATATATATATATATATATTTATATATATATATATGATATTATATTGTGGTTGTGTGTGTGTGTGTGTGTGTGTGTGTGTGTGTGTTATGTATGTATGATATTATATGTGTGTTGTGTGTGTGTGTGTGTGTGTGTGTGTGTGTGTGTGTGTGTGTGTGTGTGTGTGTGTGTGTGTGTGTGGTGTGTGAAAGAGAGAGAGAGAGAGAGAGAGAGAGAGAGAGAGAGAGAGAGAGAGAGAGAGAGAGAGAGAGAGAGAATGTGTGCTCTCTCTCTCTCTCTCTCTCTCTCTCTCTCTCTCTCTCTCTTCTCTCTCTCTCTCCATAACAAACGTACCAAGCCTTTTCTCTCTAATTGAAGGGAACAAGACCAAACATTCCGACAACAAACTTAAGGTTGATTCGAACAAGTCAAAGCCGGCCTACATGAATTAAAAAAAACACACACAAAAAAAACACACAAAAAACACCAAAAAAACCTATTCGCTTATTGTTCTAATCAATGTTGTAATCTGTCAGTATTCCTGTCTCTATTTAAAACAAAAAAGCAAAAACTTTTCTACAGACATTTGTCAAAGCAGGCAAGGCGAAACAACGACGAGGGGGAACATATATATATATAAACTCGGATCAATCAGCAACCGTAAAATCCAATTTGGAGTTTTCTTTTCTGCTTCTTGTTTGTTTGTTTGTTTGTTTTTTCGGAGTGATTGGAAAAAAGTTGTGTGTGTGTGTGTGTTGTGTGTGTGTGTGTGTGTGTGTGTGTGTGTGTGTGTGTGTGTGTGTGTGTGTGTGTGTGTGTGTTGTGTGTGTTGTGTGTGTGAGAGAGAGAGAGAGAGAAAGAGAGAGAGAGAGAGAGTGTGTGTGTGTGTGTGTGTGTTTGCTTGCTCTCTCTCTCTCTCTCTCTCTCTCTCTCTCTCTCTCTCTCTCTCTCTCTCTCTCTCTCTCTCTCTCTCTCTCTCTCTCTCTCTCTCTCTCTTTCTCCATAACAAACGTACCAAGCCGTTTCTCTCTAATTGAAGGGAACAAGACCAAACATTCCGACAACAAACATAAGGTTGATTCGAGCAAGTAAAAGCGGGCCTACGTGAATTTAAAAAAATAAAAAAATAATAAAAAAATAAAAAATAATAAATAAATAAATAAATTAAAAAGCTATCATTCATTGTTCTAATCAACGTTGTAATCTGTCGTATTCTGTCTCTATTTCTTTTTTAAAAGCAAAAACCTTTTTCTTTCTACAGACATTTGTCAAAGCAGTCAATGAGAAACAACGACGAGGGGGAACTAATATATGTATAAAATCGGGTCAATCAGCAACCGTAAAATCCAGTTTGGAGTTTTCTTTCCATACTTTGTTGTTTGTTTTCTTCGGGGTGATTGGAAAAACGTTTTGTGTGTGTGTGTGTGTGTGTGTGTGTGTGTGTGGTGGGGGGGGTGTGTGGGGTGGGGGTCACCCACACCTAAAGTTCGCGATTTTATGATTAATAATGTGTGCAGTGGTAAAGAGAAGAAAGTAGGATTAGTTTATAAAAGAAACATGAAGTGTTGAAAAGTATGACGATGCGGCGAGGGATTTGTTTGTGAACAGTTTTGCTGTTTGTAAAGATTATCTTTTTGCTAGTGTTCGATTAACAAGTGTAGTTATTTATCGGTTGATGTTTTTGCTTGTTTATTTATTTACTTAGTCCGTTTATTTATTTGTTTGTATGTTATTCATCTATTCATTTTTTCTTGTTTGTTTATCTATTCACTTATCTATTATCTAATCTACCTTTTAAGTATTCATACGTTCTGTGATAAGGAAACATGATCTATAGGCTTGGAAATCGTTGTAAATAAGATGCATGCTTTTATAGACCTTATCAAGGTAAATGTTCATTGCTTAAAAATAAAATTACGTACGTGAGACTAAAACGGGCATTGGAAACGTTGAGAAAGCATATGCAGTTGAACAAAATACGGGTATAACAAATGATATAAGTCCTGAAATGTAATGAAGTGTCTGAAAAAATATCAAAATAAGATCGAAAATAGTAGCATTTCCAGTGGCAAAAAAAAAAAAAAAAAAAAAAAACAAAAACAAAACAAACGAAGACATACTAATTAACGAAATAAACTGACTTGGAACCAAAACGATTTGCTAGACATTGAACAGGAAATACTACTTGTATTATGGAAGGCGTTTCTCTTCGTTCAAAAGCCAGATTGATGTA
>CM031620.1:51620317-51637817 GCA_018398815.1 Conus ventricosus
CCACACACCAACCCCCTCGCGTACGGCAAACACACACACACGCACCACACCACACACACACACAACACACAACACACACACACACACACAAAACACACACACACACACCACACCACACACACAACACACACACCACACACACACACACACAACACCACACAAAACACAGAGAGAGCTCTACTCATACACCATATATGTGCGCTCTTATGTCCATGCCACCCCCCCCCTCCCCCCCCCCCCCCCACACACACACACATGAGGGAAAGAGAGAGGAGAGAGAAAGAGAAGAGACAGAGACAGGGACAGAGAGAGACAGAGACAGAGACAGAGACAAAGAGAGACAGGGAGAAGCAAGACATTGAGACTGAGCGGGGAATTGTGAGTGCCCACGCAAAGTAAAATCCCATGGGTAGTGAGTATAAAGTTCGTTGTGTTGTAAATATCTTGTAGAAGCAGTTTAAAATAGTTTGTTTGCAGTAAGTACTGAGTAGAGATATACCTCTACACAGCAATGTCAAAAATAGAACTCCAAGGACGCAATGCCCAATGACAGCGTCCACTGACCTCTCGGCTAACATCAGTGATGATAGCAAATCTTTACTCCATGCCCTGGGAAAAACTCGGACCGTTTTTCAGCGCCAATGTTCTGATGCCATAGTGATGGTGCTGAAATGCTACTTTCGGCAATTAATTAATTTTCGTAGGGATCCCAGGGAACGTCATGTCTTGTGTTGTTTCATGAAGGTATTTTCTTATGTTTCGTTTTCTTGTCGTTGTTGATGTTGTTGTTGTTATCGTTGTTGTTGTTTTTTTGTTCTCCTTCTTGTTATCGTTCTTCCTCCCCTTCTTCTTCTTCTGCTACTACTACTACTAATACTACACTACTACTACTACTACACTACACTACTACTACAACCTACTACAACTGCTACAACATATACTACTACAAACTACATACTACTACTACTACTACATGCTGCTGCTGCACGCTGCTGCTTCTCTGCTGCTGCTGCTGCTACTACTGCTACTACTACCACTACTTCTACTTCTTCTTCTCTCACCATCATCGTCATATTTATCACCACCAGCTTACTCTTGTTCTTCTTCTTCTTCTTCTTCTTCTTCTTCTTCTTTCTTCTTCTTCTTCTTCTTCTTCTTTTTCCCTTCTTTTCTTCTTCTTCTTCTTTTTCTTCTTCTCTTCTTTTCTTCTTCTTCTTCTTCTTCTTCTTCTTTTTTCTTTTCCCTCACATCATCATCATCATCATCATCATCATCATCATCATCATCATCATCATCATCATCATCATTAACATCACCAGCTTCCCCTTTCCTTTTCCTTCTCCTTTTCCTCCTCCTTCCTCCCCCTCCTCCTCCTCCTCCTCCTCCACCTCCTCATTATCATCATCATCATCATCGCCCATCCTCATTGTCGTCGTCGTAGTCGCTGTTCGTTGTCGACATCATCATCAGCAGCACAGCAACAGCAGCAGCCGCAGCAGCAGCGCAGCAACAACAACAGCAGCAGCGTCAATTTCATAATCAATATCGCGATGTTCCCATCTATGTGTGCACAGTCCCGTTCTTGTGTAGAGACTGGAAGGGTTAGCAGCATTTTGAAGTGGAAATTATGACGTGGGGGACTTTCGGCCTGCTCACTTGCTGTGTATGTAGAAGTTATTGATTACTGCCTTGTCGTTGTTGATTCCTGTGTGCTGCTATTTTTTTTCAATACTGTTATTTAGTCATTCAAAAATACTTTTTTTAATCACAATTGGAGGCCAATAAACACGACTAATTTTGACTACAAAATACTAACATTTAGAAATAGAGTTTGTCTAGAGCTTACCGCCAATGACATTGACAAACAAAGCACATGACAAGACACGATGCATTTCAACCACTGGGTCTTCTTCAGGCGAAAAAATAAATCACATTTAAAAACATGTGGGACAGTACAAACAAAGAACGAAAAAGAAACGAAAAATGACTCATCCGTTGTTGTCCGCTGGGGTGGCAGATCTACATAGGGAAACGTCACGCACACTTGAAACACGCATCTCTGAACACCTGGCTGATATCCGCCACCACCGACCCAAACCCGTCGCCCTACACTTCAACCACACCCAACACAACAATCGACCATGTCAAAGTTATGGCACTCTGGCAGTCACAGAGTGACAGCTTTGAACGCACAACTCAAAAAATCCCATCTCATTCCCAAAACTGAGGCACACTACACCCCCAAGCATCAATATCCAACAATAACCAAACACACATACCCACCACTTCCACATCAGTTGGCAATATACCCTACCACACCACACCATACAACACCACCACACACCCCTTCACTCACTTCATACAGTATTACAGCAACCCTCCCATTTATCTAATTTTTGTCTCCTCCCCTTAATCCCCCCCCCCCCCCCCCCCCCACTTTACCTTCTTTTTTTTCCCCCCCTCAGTCCCCCCCCCCCCCCCCTTTCCCTTTTCCCCTTACCATTATTATCAATCCCCCAAATTACCACAACCATCACAAAGATTAAAACACAACCATTCCCATAAACTAGACACACAACCCTATCATATCACAAAACACACCACCGCCCCTGACGCAAACCCCCCCCCCCTCCGTTTCCTCTCCCATAATCCCCCATTCATTTCCGCCTACCGGCTATTCCCCCACCACATGGACAACAAAAGGATGAGTCATTTTTCGTTCTTTTTCGTTCTTTGTTTGTACTGTCCCACATGTTAAATGTGATTTATTTTTTCGCCTGAAGAAAGACCCCAAATGGTTGAAAAAGCATCGTGTCTTGTCATGTGCTTTGTTTGTCAATGTCATTGGCGGTAAGCTCTAAACAAACTCCCATTTCTAAATTTTACTTCGTTCGCCGCCATCAGTCACTCCATTTTTAAATTTTAAAAAAAATACTAGCTAAAGTAAATGGCTGAAAGATTCGGTAAAGTTATTCCCCAAATTGATAAACGGGGCCATCAGGTGGGTTTTATTAAGGGTAGAATCATTGCTACAGTAATACAATCAATAGACGATGCGATAAACTATCTATATAAAACAAATAAAGACGGATATCTGCTGGCAGCGACTACTTCAAAGCCTTCGACTCGATTTCAAAACCATTTAAAGAAGCACTTTTCGATATCTTTGGCTTCGGAGCTGAGTTCCCCAAAAATGGATCTATATACTTTTAAAAACAATACCTAAGTAGTATAATCCATGGAGGATGGCTTTCGGAACCTTTTGCCGTGTTATGTGGTATTAGACAAGGATGTCCGTTTTCACCCCTTGCATTTGTATTTGCATGTTGAAGTAATAGTGCTTTCTGCAGAAAGAACTTCTTGTTGTTTGAAAATAAAACAAACGGGTGATGATACAACCCTATTAAAAAAGAAAGGCATTAATAAATCATTGGAAATAAAGACTGGTTTGAAAGATGTCAGGTTGGAACTGAACGTTCATAAGACAAAAGCCACTTAGATAGACAAAACGAAGAATATAATGTGCTAGTTTCCATAGTTAATAAAATTAAAATGTAGATTTTATTTTGAGGTTTAAACAAAATGGCAAAAATATAGAAGAGAACTGGTTATCCAGAATAGATCTGCAATAAACAATCAAAGACTGGAGTAAAAGAGATTGTCTATTCAAGGAAAAATTAAACGTAAAAAGACGTTTATGATTAGCCAATTCGTCTACGTGATGCAATCAATTGGTCTTCACAACAACATTTTGAGTAAGACAAACACATATCTATATAAATATATATGGCAGAACAAAATTAGTAATGGAAAAGTGTTTGAAAAAAAAAAAGAGAAAAATCCCCGAAGGCTGAATATGAAGAGGGTGGCCTTTGCATGATAAACAAGATAACTTTTCAAAAACATCTGCATTTACAATGGGTCGGGAAAAATTTTTTAAAGCCACAGATCAACAAAACTGTGTGCTGTTATTGTCTTGTTACTATGCTGCGTTTAGCAGGGGTATTTCAAGGTTTTCATTAGTGGCAATAACTCCCCATCAACCATTGGATGTTGTATTTGTAATATTTGGTCTAACTGTGAGATTTTCTATAAAGACCCCTGTCTGGTTTCTTGTCTGTTACAAAAGAATTCCACTTACCGACCACACAACAAAATTAAAGGGTTTTCGCCAAATCACAACACATTCCATGTAAGCGATTTGAGGGTGTAACAAATTTGAGCCATAGACTATCACTGAACTGATAATAGATGAGGGGGAAAACACACAACACACACACACCACACACAAAACCCACACACACACACACACACCCCACACACACACACACACACATACCACGCGAGCGCGCGCGCGCGCACGAACAAACAAACAACACACACACACACACACACACACACAAAACACAAAACACACACACACACCACACAACACACACACACACACACACACACACACACACACACACACGCCCGCACACACACAACACACCCACCACACACACACACACACACACACAACACACACACACACACAAAACACACACACACACCACACGCCCGCACCACACACACACACACACACAAAAACACACACACACACACACACACACACACAACACAACACACACACACACACCCACACAACACACACACACACAACACACACCAATCATCTCAGCTACTTTCCCTTTCGATTTTCTGCATCATTCCCTGACCCAGAAATGCACAGTTACTTACCTGCCTGAGTCATATTTAAGCACCCTTCGCATTTGTCGTGACCCTTCTTTTTGCGACCGGTTGTCTGTCCAAAACAAACCTATTCCTTTTATTCCCCATCTGTCGTTTGGAAGCAACCCGGCATGTACCTCTGCAAAAAAGAAGAAAAAAAATAACTTCAGACAAGAAAAATCAAAACATTATCCGATTCAATAACAAGTTAGTTGGGCAACGTACACTGCTCTCCTCGATCCTGCTGAAGAAAATTGCCAACATGGAAACAAGAAAAACGCCCAACATGAAACACTCCAATTAATTTCCGATTCAAATCCCAGGTTATATGGCCTCCAACACTTAGTTTCCCGTGGGAACCATGAAAAGCACCTTACTAACTCTCTTTCTAGCGTGGCGCCTGTTATTCATTTATACCCACTTAAAAATCATGCGTAGTGCATCTCAAATTTTAGCGTATTGGGGTAGTAATGAACCATCCGACGCTTTGACCCTCCTATATAACTGAAACTATTTGACCTGTTTTATTCTTGGATCTGCACATAAAAAAAGGCACACAGTCAATGGTCTCTCTCTTTCTTCCCTCTCTCTCCTCTCTCTCTCTCTCCTCCTCCTTTTAAAATATTTAAAAAATAAAAATATTTTATATTTAAAAAATATATAAAATATAAATTATTAAAAAGTATATATATTTTTTTTTTCCCAATTGTGATTTAATTATTCATAAATCCATGTTCCTTTTGAAATAGGACCAAAACAGATTTTCATTTCTTTATGAGGGCCCTTTATTCCAATATTTGTATTGTACAAATTCCGATAAAATGGTTAAAAAATATTTGAAATTGTCCTTGCAATATACATGTCAACCAACTATGCCGAAACAAATGACTTCGAATTAATACTTTAAGAGTTATTTCCTTAGACCTGCACTTTCACTGAAACTTGGCTCACTGTCATGTGCATGAATTTTGCCCCTGAATTGAGGGGGGGGGGGTGGGGGGGGGGGGGGGGGGGGGGGTGGGGCCCCATATTTTTTTCAACGCCAGGGTTGGAGGAGGGGCCGGGTGTTGAAGACAGTCACAAAAAAGTAATTCTGCATTTTCCATAACCCAACACTAAGGGTGGGCTTCCAGTTGAACTTTCGAGATGCCTTCACAGCCCAACAGAAAAACTTTTAACCAACAATTTTGTTCTTACTATTACATCTCAGAAAAAGGGGCTGTTTGAATACCAAAATTTCCCAATTTTCTTAGAGGAGGCCCTTGCCTTTTGCTGACCAGGATTTACCATGGGGTTTAAACGTTTCAAAATAATGTACGTTTTTTCCTTTACCTTCTTCCCTAAACCCGAAAAATTTGGGTTTTTTTTGATTTTTTTTAAAATTTTACCTGAATCCATGAAGCAGGTGCAATTTTTTTTAAGCATCCCCTCATTTAAATTTCACCTGGTTTCATTGTTACGAGGTTTCACCAGTTTTGTTTAATTTTCCCAAAAGGTTTATTGTCGTTGCTGAAAAAATTTTCGCCTAAAATAGTTTTCAAATTTTATCGGACTTAAAAGAACATTCTATGAAAATTGTTTAAATTTTTTGAATCTTTTCTGAAAACCCTACCGTGATTTTAATCCAGACTTGAAATTTACTTTAAAATAGACTTTCCCATGGTCCCCTCCCAAATGTTTATTATTGGTTTCTTTTATTTCGGGCTTTTTAAAAAACATCACAGAAAATTTTTGTTTTAAATTTTCACAAATCAAACCAAACTGTTCCTGGTCTCATATGTCGGATGTAAAAATTTAGAGTCCTACCCTTTGGGGGTTTAGTGTTCAAATGTATTTCGCAAATTTCATTTTGCCACTTTCTTATTAAAAGTTCTTAGTTAATTTTCAACTTTTTAAAAATCTGATGACAAGGTTGATTATTTTATCAATTCTCATCAAATTAATCTTTTTAAATCTGTTTTAGCTGTGATTTTAAAAGTTCATCATTTATCCTTTGGCTTCAAAAAATGATTTCAACCATTTGACCCTTGCTTATTAAAGAAACAAATAGCAACCTTTTAAGTCTGTTACAATTTCCAAACCCATTTTGTTTGGGCTTTTGCTTATGAAATTAATGTTTTCTTAACTCTTTCCCGGCCGCTTGTATCATTTAAAGGTTTTGCAAATTCAAAAATGTTCCACCCCAAAATCTGATCTGTAGTATCTACTCTGGGGAAAGGCCAATCCTTTTTTTTTTCTTTTCTAAGTACACGTTTGTGTTGACGCATTCCGCTGTCATTGTATGTACTAGTTCTTCTCCCTCTCCCTTTCCTTCCTCGGTTGCGATAGTTGTTCGTTGGCGTCACGGCTATGAATGGGCGATCCACTCTATCTCCCCCCCCCCCCCTCCCACCCCCACACCACAACCGATGCTGCTGAGTTGGCCTGTACTGTGTCGAGTAAATGATAACATGGTCTACCTTTCTTTCCTGTTTGCTTGCATTATTTTCCATGTTCCCGAAACGAACTGGCACCGTTTCCTGTTGCTGTGAGAATGCTGTCTTGATGATCTCCCTTCATTCTCCCCATTTTTTCGGCATAGACCCCCGAGATGCCCCCTCTCTCTCTCTCTCTCTCTCTCTCTCTCTCTCTCTCTCTCTCTCTCTCTCTCTCTCTCTCTCTTCTCTCTCTCTCTCTTCTCTCTCTCTCTCTCTCCACACACACCTTTTCTTCTTGGAAATGTCTCTTCTCCCCCTTAAACCATTTTTGATTGGAATCGACCTTCTCGTTAATACCTTGTAAAAACTTGGTAAACAGCAAGCATTACTTGTGTGCTTGTGGCCAAAGTTTCTTCCATTGTATATACATAAGCTTGTGTTACTGTTTGTTAATCTGCCTTGCTTTTTTTTCTTTGTTGTTGTTGTAGCTCGTTGGGTTTTTGTTTGTTTGTTTGGGGTTTTGTTTGTTTGTCAAGGGCTTTTTCCCCCTCCCTCCCTTCTTCATTTGTCACTACTTACCCTTCTTCTGGCCTTCCCCACGTTTAATACTTCGTGTATCCCCCCTTTCTTCGTCTGCTTTAGCCGATCCTAAGGATGCCTGACACTTTAGAAACCTGGCGTCTAAAAGATGGCTTTAGAGTGGGATTCCTCAACATAAATCACTTAATCAATAAAATATCTGATGTTTCATATGTTGTGACAAATGCTGGTAAGCATTTCCATATTTTTGGCTTTGCCGAATCACCCCTTACAGAACACATTCTAGATTCTGAAATCTCCATTCTGGATATAATATAATCCGCAAAGATGCTAAACATCCCAAAGAGACGGGTTTGTTGTGTACACTCACCATAGTATAAAGTTTAATGTGTTGAAACTCGTAATTGCCATAGCATCGAGTCAATATGGATCCAAGTTGATTTTAAAAAAATGTCAGCCAGTTCATCTGGGTTTCATATACCGCAATCCAGCAGAACATGCCCAGTTGGATGACAATTCCACTCTACTGTGAGAAGATATTTCCTTGCTTTCGGATGAGCTGATATTGTTAGGTGATTTTAACATTGATTGCTCAAATGTAAAAAACAGGGGTCATTGTATGAATCTTTTAATTGTTCAGTTAATCGATAAACCTACAAGGGAAAACACCCACATCCAAAATCTTATTGATCACATTTACACCACGACAAAAGCAATATAACAGAATGCCCTTCACCGCTGTAGGGTTGTAGTGATCATTTCCCAGTATGCTTCACTTGGTCCGAAAAAAGGAGTTAAAATTCCGAAGAATGGTCACACGTTTATAAGATACAGGTGCTTACGGAATTTTGATAAAAAAATATATTTTTGTTTGATTTGAGTAATTCACATCTTTTCCTAGTCTACCAATTTACGAATCCTGATGAAGCCTGGAAGTTTGGTACCACAATTTTTTAAATGTTTATGATAAACATGCACCTTTCAAAACCAAGCGCGTTAGAAGCAGCCCTCTGTTCCCAAATGGCTATCAAAAGATGTACAGGACGCAAATGAACCAAAGAGATCACCTTTTGTCTACGGGAACAAAGGAAGAATTTGTAAAGCAAAAAAATCATGTTAATTATGTAAAACGAGCAGTTAAAAAAAAGTACTTTCAAGAACTTGTTTCTTCTAATACCAATAGCAGAGAAAATTGGAATGCTATCAATCAGCTGACAAACAAAAACGTCAGTAAAAAATCATCTCATGAAGACCTGTGTCCCAAAAAACGTAATGACCATTTTTTTAATATTGCTAAGGGCAACAATAAAATAGATAGATTTTGCCAAAACACTCTTACATTATAAACATTTCTGTGATTCAAAAGCCATATCCTCAGACTTAGACATCCCTTAATGTCAGTCCATGATGTATATAATGCCCTGAAACCGTCTAAAAGAAACATGTGCTCGGGGCTTAGACGGTATTGATGGCAAAATCCTAAAACTTGCAGCTCCAGTTATTTCTGATAACTGACCTACATCTTCAATTTATGTATATCAAAAACCAATTTCCTAAATCTTTCAAATTTTCTAGGGTAAGACCCATCTATAAATCAGGAGACACCTCGGATCCTTGTAACCCCAGACCAATTTCTATCCTGTCTGTAGTATCAAAAACGTTTGAGGGTCATCTAAGAAGATTTCATTCTTAACCATTTTGACAAATATAACTTATTTCACCCTAATCAGTCTGGTTTCAGGAACATCACTCCTGCCCCACTGCACTGACCAACCTAGTAACAATTGTGCACAAATATCAACGAAAACAAAATGACCGGAGTCCTTTTTATTGACTTTGGAAAAGGGTTTGATGTAATTGACCACACACTGCTTCTAAAAAAGTTAAAAATTGTACCCTGTTTCCAGTAATGCTCTAGAACTCATCTCTTCGTTTTAAAGCGACAGAAAACAAATTGTCTCAATTCATGAACGCAAATCTTCTATTTTGCTCTCGAAAAAATGGTGTTCCTCAAGGTTCCGTCCTATCACCCATACTTTTTCTCAGTATATATTAATGATCTTCCCTGTTTCTCTCAGCGCTTTGTGATATGTTCACCGATGACACTACTGTTCATGCGTGTGATTGAAAAGTTGAAAAAATTTTCTATGTTATTACAGCAAAGTATTAACCGCTAACCAAATGGTCTGAATTAAACCATATGTGTCTAAAAACCCTGTCAAAACCAAAATATGATCATAACCACAAGACAAAAACGTCAAAAAACCTTTCTTAAAACGAGCGCACTCCTTTCTATCAATGGTATAACTATCGAAGAAACAGTCTCATAAAGTCTTTTGGGGTAGTTTAGACAACAAACTGTCATGGTCAGAACATGTACGGTCTTTATGCAAAAACAGTTTCGAAAAAGACATACCAGCTGTCCAAGATAAAGCATTTTCTAGACTGCCATTCACGTAAATATTTTTTCACGCTTATATTGAATCCCATATAAAAATTTTGCATCTACAATTTGGGATTTAGCTAGTAATCATATACTCAAACCATTGTTTAGTCTTTATAGACGTTCCCTGAAATTAGTTTTGTTAAAATCGGTTACGTTATCATACTCGGACTATACAGATCTGGCATTTTACATTAAACTTGAAGCCCTTTAAAATTTAATAAAGCTTTTTTTCATGTTTAAGATTCTTTCGGGTTCGTGCTCCCCTTCAATACAGAGAAATTCAGATTTAATGAAAATCGTCATTTTCATAAAATTGTAATTTCCCTTTGTCCAAGAAATAGATATGTTTAAAACCAGTCTTCACTGCAGTGGCGGCTTCTTGTGGAATTCATTTTCACCCTCTCTTGATGTTCATGCCAGCATATATAGCTTTAAAGGGCACTTCATACCCAACTAATGACTGCATTTTCCAAGCAATTGCTCTTAAACCCCCCTCTCTCTCTCTTTTCTCCCCTCTCTCTCTCTCTCTCTCTCTCTCTCTCTCTCTCTCTTCTTCTCCTCCCTTTTTGTACGGTCTCTCTCATCTAGTGTTCCAAAGGTGCTGTTTGTCAAGTGTAAATTTTGTCTTTGCCTACTATGATTTTTTTTTTCTCCAGAAATGTGTATAATTTTATTGTTGTGATAATGTTTATTGTATATATTTATCTATCTTCCAATAACCATTTTTTCATGAACTATATATGATGACCCCTCCCCTCCTACCCCCAACTGTTTCTCTCTCTCTCTCTCTCTCTCTCTCTCTCTCTCTCTCTCTCTTGCCTCTCCTCTCTCCTCTCTCTCTCTCTCTCTCTCTTCTCTATCTTCTCCTCTCTCTCTCTCTCTCTCTCCTCTCTCCTCTTCCAGGCATCGATTGTGTTATGTTCTTTGTGTTAACCATTTCTCTTTCTATTTATAGCGGTATGTATGTTAACTCTATTCTAGATTAGTTTTTTCTGATGTTGTTATTGCATTTTCTTTATATTTCCCTTTATTGAGGGCCGGATGTAAAAAAGCCATTTTGTGCTTATTCCGCTTTTTTCCCTTCGTTCGTTCGTTCTCTCTCTCTCTCTCTCTCTCTCTCTCTCTCTCTCTCTCTCTCTCTCTCTCTCCCCTCTCTCTCTCTCTCTCTCTCCTCTCTCTCAATAAAGTCAATAAAGCCAATAAAGTTGTCACGGCTGATTTTCAAGATCAAACGACCTTCAAAAACTGAAACAATATTGCCATGATAAAAACATCACGTCTGAACTTTATATTCCACCAATAACAGTATTAGAAGTCTATCACTACCTAACACACCTAAAACAGTCAAGTACCTGCGGGGTGGATGGCCTAGACGGCAAATCAACTATCAGCTCCAGCAATTACAGATACGTTGACATACGTCTTCAATCTATGTATCGACAAAAATCATTTTTCCCAATAGTTTCAAAAAAGCAAAAGTCATTCCTATCTACAAAGCAGGTGACAGCTCAGACCCTACAAACTACAGACCAATCTCAATCATTTCCACTCTTTCCAAACCTTTGGAAAAACACATAAACAAACACACATTACACCACCTTAATACATACCACTTGCTTCATCCAAGACAGTCCGGGTTCCGACACAACCATTCATGCCACACAGCACTAATCAACCTGGTTGATGACTGGCTAAACAGCATTAACAACAACAAATATTGTGGTGTCCTATTTATTGATTTCAAAAAAGCATTTGATGTGATAGACCACAACCTTCTTCTTAGAAAATAAAAATTGTATGGCTTATCCACAGGAACTCTTACGCTTTTTCACTCATATCTCACAAATAGGCAACAATGTGTGAAAATTAATACAACCTTCTCTTCATTTCAAACACTTTCCTATGGCGTCCCACAAGGCTCTATCTTGGGTCCCTTATTATTCACAATTTACATCAATGATCTCCCTCTACATATCACATCCACCTGTGAACTTTTTGCTGATGACACAACAATCCACACAAATCATTCTGATGTTACTGTTATTGCACAAACTTTACAAGAAAGTGCGAATGATCTCGTGAAATGGACTGAACTAAATCACATGTCGCTTCACCCTCAAAAAACTAAATCCATGCTTATCACAACCAGGCAAAAAAGACAAAATCTCACTCTTAAGTTTCCTGCTGTACATCTTAAAAATGAACCTGTTGAACAGGTTACATGCCTCAAAGTGCTAGGAATAACAATTGATAACAATATGAGTTGGCAAGCTCACATAACCTCACTATGCAAAAAAGTTTCACAGAAAGTTTATCAACTCTCCAAAATCAAACGCTTCCTCGACCTGCATTCACGCAAGCTCTTTTTCCAGTCTCATATTCAATCATACATAGACTATGGATCTACTCTATGGGACTGTGCTAGCGCTAACACTCTCAAACCATTGTTAAGCCTGCACAAGCGAGCACTCAAATTAGTCCTCCTAAAAAGCAGTAGTCTTCTGACTCGGACTATAAAAGATTCAAGTTCTCCCATTAAGTCTGAGATTAGAATACAACAAAGGGATCATAATGCACAAGATTGTGTCTGGGAAGGCACCCTCAACATTAGTTCACAGATTCTCAATAAATTCCTCAAGGACTCTACCCAAACTTCATGTCCCTGTTCCTAGAATTGACTTATTCAAATCCAGTTTAACATATTCAGGTTCCTGTCAATGGAACTCGCTCCCTGAATCAACCAAACAGCGCCAATGCATATCAACCTTCAAACACCATTATTTCAACCATCTTATGTGTCAGTACTTACATACTCCGCCATAAATCTACCACCAATCACCACCACCCTCTTTGCCTTATGTATGTACCTGACTATTTAGAAAGTGTTTTTGTACTTGAAATGCACATGTATGTTATTTTGTTTAGTAAGTATGTCTTATATGAGTACATGTATTGTGTGTGTGTGTGTGTGTGTGTGTGTGTGTGTGTGTGTGTGTGTGTGTGTGTGTGTGTGTGTGTGTGTGTGTGTGTGTGTGTGTGTGTGTGTGTGTGTGTTGTGTGTGCGTGTGTGTTTCCTACTACCTCCTGCCCTCTTGTCATTCTGTCGAAATGCTTGTGTTCTTATGTGACTCTCTCTCTCTCTCTCTCTCTCTCTCTCTCTCTCCTCTCTCTCTCTCTCTCCCTCTCTCTCTCTCTCTCTCTCTCTCCTCTCTCTCTCTCTCTCTCACGGTTCTGCTGGAATGACTTGATTATTTTATCCATATGATATCCCTTCCTACCCGTGGCGACTGGGCTATCATTATGCATTTCCCACCCCCATTTGTGCTTTATTTCTTCCCCCCCCCCCCCCCCCCCCGGTGTTTCAAAATTGATTGTTTTTGTATCTCTTTGGAATTTTTTGATTGTCAGATTGTTCTAAACATGCTCTCTTATCGCACCCACTCTAGCCTCTTTCTCCCCCACCCTCTCTCTCCTCTCTCTCCTCTCTCTCTCTCTCTCTCTCTCTCCTCTCTCTCTCTCTCTCTCTCTCTCTCTCTCTCTCCCCCCTCTCTCTCTCTCTCTCTCTCGCTTCCCCCCCTCCCCCCCTTCCTCTCTCTCTCTCTCTCTCTGCAGACTACCCGCACTCCCTCGCTCTGCGTCTCTCTCTCTCTCTCTCTCCTCTCTCTCTCTCTCTCTCTCTCTCTCTCTCTCTCTCTCTCTCTCTTTTTTTTTTTTTTTTTTTTCCCTTTTTAAATTTAATCCCCCATTGTATTGTAGTTCTAGTCACTTTTGCATGTTCCTTTGTTGCATTTTATTTTATATTGTTGACCCTACACAGGGCGAGGACTGTTAAAAGCCATCAGTGCTTATCTATTATCCTCGTAAATAAAGAATTTTGTCTTGTCTTGTCTTCTCTCTCTCTCTCTCTCTCTCTCTCTCTCTCTCTCTCTCTCTCTCTCTCTCTCTCTCTCTCTCTCTCTCCTCTCTCTCTCTCTCTCTCCAAGAAATGCTTCGTAAGAAATTCTAATGTTTGAGTTTGTTTTCATGTATTCCACAAGCTTGATGACCTCATTAAGAAGTGGTTTGTTTTCTTCACTAGTAAGATCTAGTTGCAAAGCGAGACCACTGCAGGCGGAAATCTAAACAAATCTTAAATAAATGTTAGCAAACCGCCCAGAGAACGTGGACAAACGAGTCACAAGACAAAGCACAACGCGTTTCGACCTTTAGGTCTTCCTCGAGTGATACATAAACGAATAAAACAACGAAAATTCACTTAGCTTTGATCGCTTCAGATCGCTTAGGGTTCAGCGCAAGGAAGAAGGCTAAGCGATCTGAAGCGATCAAAGCTAAGTGAATTTTCGTTGTTCTATTTGTTTATGTATCACCCGAGGAAGACCTAAGAGGTCGAAACGCGTTGTGTTTTGTCTTGTGACTCATTTTCCACGTTCTCTGGGCGGTTCGCTAACATTTATTTAAGATTTCACTAGTATAGCTAATGATGAAGCGGACGGTGATAATAGATGTGACAGTGCAGGAAAGATTTAAGCAGTGAGTATGTGTGCCTGGATGAGGAACTTGTGTTTATGAACATGTTGTTACTTATTTAAACACACACACACACACACACACACACACACACACACACACACACACACACACACACACACACACACACCACACACACACACACACACACACACACACACATTCATTTTGAGTGACGAAATAGCACGTCATTATTTTCTTTTTCTTTTACATGGCTTTGATCCTCATCATTAACATTTACGTAATCCGTTACATTTATGTTTCTTTGTATTATAAACTCGTTTTTCAGCGCTGCACATATTAATGTACACCCCCTTGACATAAAGGCTATGTAAGCCATTGTTAATAAAAAAAAAATGTATCTGCAGCGTCTGAAGCATCTCCTCTCTCTCTCTCTCTCTCTCTCTCTCCTCTCTCTCTCTCTCTCTCTCTCTCCTCTCTCCTCTCTCTCTCTCCTCTCTCTCCTCTCTCTCCTCTCTCCTCATCTCTCTCTCTCTCTCTCTCCGGTTCAGTTTCACTGCAGCTGGGTGGTTAGTTATTTTAAATCCCCAGTGCTGGCAGTCGATACTCACCACATTTTCTTCTTTTTTTTTTTTTCTGACAGTTACCTGCCTAGTGGTTTTCCTGCAGGCACTTGTTATGTGTTACTTGCTGTTAAAATCTTTGTACTAGACACCAACAGTAAAACCGCTCACTTTTTAACTGGCGGTAGAGATATGTTAGGGGCCACTGAAACAGACGTTACTAAAGGCTGTAACAGGCTGTAACGTTTTTCTTCTTTATAGAATATCTCAAAAAGTACTCGCCGATCCTTCTGAAAATTTGTAAGTATGTTCATTGTGGGTCACGAATAATGTGTGATGTTTTAGTTTACCGTTACAGCCGTTACCAACGGCTGTAACGGCTTGTAACGGTTTTTCTTCTTTATAGAATATCTCAGAAAGCACTTGACCAATCTTTCTGCAAATTTGTAAATATGTTCATTATGGGTCAAGAATGATGCCCGATGTTTTAGTTTACCGTTGCAGCCGTTACTAACGGCTGTAACGGCCTGTAACGCTTTTGTTCTCCATGGAATATCTCAGAAAGTACTTGGCTGATCTTTGTGAAAATTAGCAGGTATGTTCATTATGGGTCTCGGATAATGACCGATGTTTTGGTTTACCTCATTGTAGCCGTTATTAACGGCTGTAACAAACTGTAACGGTTTTTTTCTTCTTTATGGAATATCTCAAAAAGTACTTGGCCGATCTTTCTGAAAAGTTGTAGGCATGTTCATTATGGTGACGACTAATGCCTGATATTTTAGTTTACCGTTATATCCGTTACTAACGGCTGTAGCGGCCTGTAACGGTTTTTCTTCTTTATGGAATATCTCAGAAAGCACTTGCCGATCTTTCTGAAAATTTGTAAGTATGTTCATTATGGGTCACGAATAATGCCCGATGTTTCAGTTTACCGTTATAGCCATTAGTAACGGCTGTACCGGTCTGTAACCGTTTTTCTTTTTTTAATAGAATATCTCAGAAAGCACTTGGCCGATCTTTCCGAAAATTTCTAGGTATGTTCATTATGGGTCACGAATGATGCCCGATGTTTACGTTTACCGTTATAGCCATTAGTAACGGCCACTAATGGTTTCTTCTTATGGAAAATTCAGAAAGTTCTTGGCCGATCTTTCTGAAAATTTGTAAGTATGTTCATTATAGGTCACAGACGATGGCCGATGTTTACCAGGATAGTCATTACTAACGGTTACACCAGTCCAAGACGGTTTTTCCTTTTATGGAATATCACACGCGTATTCAGGATAAACTGGGAGTACGTTTATATGCTTTGCATCTTGTTTTAATCTAAAGCTGAACGGGATCTGGCGTCTGATCTCTGTTTTTCGTGTCTCTGTTTACCGTGGATGCAGTGGAGATTCACCTGAACTGTAAGAACATTCGAGCCTCGTTACAGAAGTAGGCACATAGAGAACTGTTGCGCTGCTGTCGTGTCCAGTCTTATTGTGATTAAGCCTTACATAATTTCATTCAGTTTCAGGTGTAAAAGAAAGTCTTTGAACGAAATGATCGAATGGCCGATGAGAGAGAGATGAGGACCACGAAAATCAAGGAAAATAGAGAAATTTTCCAGCGGTGTGTGTGTGTGTGTGTGTGTGTGTGTGTGTGTGTGTGTGTGTGTGTGTGTGTGTGTGTGTGTGGGGTGTGTGTGGTGTGGGTTGTGGTGCGTGCGTGCGTGCCGTGCGTCCGTGTGTGTGTAAATGTGTGTGTGTGGTGTGTGTGTGCGTGCGTGCGTTGTGTGCGTGCGTGCGTGCGTGCGTGCGTGCGTGCGTGTGTGCGTGGGGTGTGTGTGTGTGTGTTGTGTGTGTGTGTGTGTGTGTGTGGTGTGTGTGTGTGTGTGTGTGGTGTGTGTGTGTGTGTGTGTGTGCAGGCCTGCTTTTAGCAAAGTCAATTATGTGTGTGCTTTCCTGTGTGTGTGTGTGTGGGGGGGGGGGGGGGGGGGGGTCTGTGTGTGTGTTTGTGTGTGTGTGTGTGTGTGTGTGTGTGGTGCGTGGTGCGTGCGTGCGTGCGTGCCGTGCGTGTATCGCGCGCGCGTGGCTGTGGCGTGTGTGTTGTGTTGTGTGTGTGTGTGTGTGTGTGTGTGTGTGTGTGTGTGTGGGGTGTGTGTGTGTGTGTGTGTGTGTGTGTGCAGGCCTGCTTTAGCAAAGTCAATTAAGTGTGTGCTTGCCTGTGTGTGTGTGTGTGTGTGTGTGTGGTGGTGTGTGTGTGTTTGGGGTGTGTGTGTGTGTGTGGGTCTGTGTGTGTGTGTGTGCGTGCGTGCGTGCGTGCGTGCG
>CM031620.1:51642817-51650317 GCA_018398815.1 Conus ventricosus
TTTTTTTTTAAAATTTAAAAATTTTTTTAAAAATTTTTTTTTTAAAAAATTTTTTTTTAAAAAATTTTTAAAATTTTAAAAAAAAATTTTTAATTTTTTTAAAATTTTTTGGGGTTTTTAAAAAAAAAATTTTTTGGTTTTAAAAAAAAATTTTAAAAATTTTTTTTTAAATTTTTTAAATTTTAAATTTATATTTTAAAAAAATTTTTTTAAATTTAATTTTTTTAATTTTTTTTTTTTAAAAAATTTTTTTGGTTTTTTTCCCCTTTTTTTTTTCCCAAAAATTTAAAAAAAAAAAAAGGGGAAAAAAAAAAAAAAACCCAATTTATTTTTTTTAAAAAAAAAATTTTTTAATTTTTTTTCCCCCCTTTTGCCAAATTTTTTTTTTTTTTTGGGGGGGTTTTTTTTTTTTTTTGGGGGGTTTTCCTTTTTTTTGGGGGTTTTTTTTTCCCGGGGTTTTTTGGGCGGGGGGTTTTTTTTTTTTTTTTTTTTTTTTTTTTTTTTCCCTTTTTTTTTTGGGGAAAACCCCTTTTTTTTGTTTGTTTTTTTGGGTTTTTAAAATTTGTTTTTTTTTTAAAAAAGGGGGGGAAAAAAATTTTTTTTTTTAAAAAAAAAAAAAAAGGAAAGGGTTTTTTTTTTCCCCCCCCCCCCTTTTTTTTTTTTTTTTTTTTTTTTTTTTTTTTTTTTTTTTTTTTTTTTTTTTTTTCCCCCCCCCCTTTTTTTTTTTTTTTTTTTTTTTTGGGGGGGTTTTTTTTTTTTTTTGGGGGGGAAAAAAGGGGGGGGGGGGGGAAAAAATTTTGGTTTTTGGGGGTTGGGGGGGGGGGGGGGGTTTTTGGGGGGGGGTTCCCCGGGGGGGGGGTGTGTGGGTTGGGTTTTTTTTTTTTTTTAATTTTAAAATTTTTGGGGGGGAAAAAATTTTTAAATTTAAGGGAAAAAAAAAAAAAAAAAAAAAAATTTTTTTTTCCCCCCTTTTTTTAAAAAAATTTTTAATTTTTTTTTTAAAAAATTTTTTTTTAAATTTGGGGTTTTTTTGGAAAAAAAGGGCCCCCCCCCCCTTTTAAAATTCCCAAACCCCCCCAACAAACACAAAAAACACCCCCCCCCCCCCCCTTTTAAAAACCATTTTTATCCCCCCCAAAAAAATTTTTTTTTTTCCCCTTTTTTCCCCCCCCCTTTTTTTTTCCCCCCCCCCCCCCCCCCTTTTTTTTCCCCCCTTCCTTTTTTCAATCCACCATTACCCCAACCATCAAAAAAACCCAACACCCCCAAAAAAAACAAAAAATTTTTTCCCCAACACCACCCCCCCCGGCCCCCCCCCCCCCCCCTTTTTCCCCCCTTTTCCCCCCCCCCCCCTTTTTTCCCCCCCCAAAAAAAAGGTGAGTCATTTTTCCTTTTTCCTTTTTTCGTTCTTTGTTTGTACTTCCCCTTAAAATTTTTTTTTTTTTCCCCAAAAACCCCGGGGGGGAAAAAATTTTTTTTTCTTTTTTCTTTGTTTTTTTGGGAAAAAAAACCCCCCTTTAATTTGCCCCTTCCCCCCTTTAAAATTTTAAATTTTATATATATATATATAAAAAAATATATATAATAAAAAATATATTTTTTAAAAAAATTTTTTAAAAAAAATTTTTTTTTTTTTTAAAAAAAGGGGGAAAAAAAAAATTCCGGGTTTAAAAAAACTGCCCCCAAAAAAATTTTCTTTGGGGGGGGAAAAAAAAATTTTTTCCAAAATTTCTTTAATTTTTTTAAAAAAAAAAAAAAAAAAAAAAACCAAACCCAAAACCCCCCTTTAAAAAAAACCCTTTTTTTTGGGAACAAATTTTTTTTTTAAAAAAATTTTTAAAAAAAAAAAAAATTTTGTTTTTTTTTTTTTTTAAAAAAAAAAAAACCAAAAACCCCCGGAAAAAAAAAAATTAAAAAAAACCCCCCAAAAAAAATTTTTTTAAAAAAATTTAAAAAAATTTTTTAAAATTTTTGGGGGGGAATAATTTAAAAATTAAAAAAAATTAAAAAAAAACCCCCTTTTTAAAAAAAAAAAATTTTTTTGGGTAAAAAAAATTTTTTTTTTTAAAAAAAAAAAAATTTAAAAAATTTTTATAATTTAAAAATTAAATATATAAAAAAAATTTTTTATATTTTTTTAAAAATTTTTTTTTTTTTTTTTTTTTTTTTAAAAAAAAGGGGGGGGGGGTTTTTTTTTTTGGGGTTTTTTTTGGGGGGGGGGTTTTTTTTTTTTTTTTTGTTTTTTTTTTCCCCTTAAATTTTTAAAAAAAAAAAAAAAATTTTTTTTTTTAAAAAAAAAAAGGGCCCCGGTTCCTTTGGGCCCCGGGGGTTGGGGGGAAAAAAAAAAACCCCCAAAACCCCCCCCCCAAAAACCCCCCCCTTTTTCCCCCCCCCCCCCCCCCCATTCCCGGAAAAAATTTTTTGGGAAAAATTTTTTTTGGGGGGGGGGTTTTTTTAAATTTTTTTTTTAACCCCTTTTCCCCCAAAAAAATTTTTTTTTTTTTGGGGGGAAAAAAAAAAAGGGAAAAAAAGGGTTTTTTGGGGGGGCCCCCCGGAAACCCCCCCCTTTTTTAAACCCGGGGCCTTTTTTTTGGGGCCCCCAAAATTTTGGTTTCCCCCCCAAAACCCGGACGGGGGGGCCCCCTTTTTTCAAAAAAGGTTTTTTCCCCCCCCCTTTCCCGGGGGGGGGGAAAATTGGGGTTTTTCAGGGGCCCCCCCCCAACCCGGGGGGAATTTTTTTTGGGGGGGGGGGCCCCCCCCCCCCCCCCTTTTTTTTTTTTTTTCCCCCTTTTTTTGGGGTTTTCCCCAATTCCCCCTTTCCCCCTTGGGCCCCCCCCCGGGGGGCCCCCCCCAAAAAAAAACCCCGGGGTTTTTCCCCTTTTCCCCCCCCCCCGGTTTTTTCCCTTTTGGGGGGGGGAAAAAACCCCCCAAAAAAAGGGGGGGGGGTTTTTTGGGGTTTGGCCCTTTTCCCCCCCCGGCCCCCTTTTTTTTCCCCTTTTCCCCGGGTTTTTCCCCCCCAAAAACCCCCCTTTTTTGGGGCCCCCGGGGGGGCCCCCCGGCCCAAAAGGGTTTTTCTTTAAAAAAAGGGGTTTTTCCTTTTAAAATTGGGTTTTTGGTTTTTCCCCCCTTTTTTTTGGGGGGTTTTTTTTTTCCCCTTTTTCCCCTTTTTCCCCCCCCCTTTTTTTTTCCCCGGGGAAAAAAATTTAAATTTTTTTTAAAAAAAAAAAAAAAAAAATTATCATGCGGGTCTTTCCGGTGATTGGCATGCCGTAAGCGATTCACCGCCATCCCCCATCATGATGCTTTCACCACCCAAGGTTCCTTTCGGTGATGTTGGCATCCGTGAAGCATTCCGCCTGCTTCTCCAGATCGATGGGCCATCGCCTGGGTCGACGCAGAACCGGCTTTCATCACTGAAGAGGACTTGGCCCCAGTCCCGATGGCGCCAATGCACGTGGATCTGTGCCCACTGCAGACGGTTCTGGCGATGCTGGAGTGTCAGGTCAGGGCGCCGGGCTGAACGCCTGCATTGGAGATCAACTGTGTTCAGTCGGCGATGCACGGTCCTGCTGCTGATTGGCCTCTATGGTTGCCGATGGTGTTCCTGGCTGTGTTGGCAGCAGTCTGGTAAGGCTCCCGTCGATGCTGACGCTGACGCAGAAGATGGCGGTCTTGGGCTGCTGTGGTGACCCTCGGTCTGCCGCTCCTCGGTCTGTCATCAGTGGTGTTTCTTGCTTGAAAGCAGTCCAGAAGGTGATAGACGGTGGAAATGTGGACTCCAATTGCGATAGCGACCTGCCTCATTGGAACCCGGGCCTGTAGTTGCCCCATTGCTATGCAACGATCTTGACCAGAAAGTCTCGGCATTATGTTGGCGCCGCTGGAAGGGATAATGTGAACTTTTTGGGGTTTGGAAACTTATAGCCCCACAATCGGGGCCACATTGAGTTGCAATTCACATTGATGCACGTGGCGTAGGTAGTCCACATGGCAAATGCACTCCTCGTGCCAAAACTGCTGACCCGGCAACATTCACCCACTGTTACGAGGTTACAACCGGCCAAGACACCACGTACTGCTAATGTTGCACGTGCCAACGACATTGCTTACGTCCTGTTCACAGTGTGAACAATCGTGCACTGTCACTGTTTTTTCGCGTTTTTTATGCCTCTGAGTATATATGTATGTCTCTCTCTCTCTCTCTCTCTCTCTCTCTCTCTCTCTCTCTCTCTCTCTCTCTCTCTCTGTATATATATATATATATATATATATATATATATATATATATATATATATATATATATATATATATATGTGTGTGTGTGTGTGTGTGTGTGTGTGTGTGTGTGTGTGTGTGTGTGTGTGTGTGTGTGTGTGTGGAGAGAGAGAGAGAGAGAGAGAGAGAGAGAGAGAGAGAGAGAGAGAGAGAGGAGAGAGAGGAAGAGAGTGTGTGCGTGCGTGCGTGTGTGCGTGCGTGCGTTCGTGCATGCGTGTGTGTGTGTGTGTGTGTGTGTGTGTGTGTGTGTGTGTGTGTGTGTGTGTGTGTGTGTGTGTGTGTGCGTGCGTGCATGCGTGTGTGTGTGTGTGTGTGTGTGTGTGTGTGTGTGTGTGTGTGTTGTGTGTGTGTGTGTGTGTGTGTGTGTGTGGTGTGTGTTTGCGTGCGTACGTGCGTGCGTGTGTTTGTACTCCAAGGAGTGTCCTGCATGTAAACGACGCTGCGATTCGTCGAAAGATCTGTTCTCCATTCCACTGAGAAGGCAAAGAAGCAGGGCAGGAATACCATCAGGGTCACTGGGTATGACATGTGTCATGACTGCCGCCGTCGCTCTGTCATGGAAAAAAGTGAAGCGAAGTTTCGTTTGGAGAGAGAGAGAGAGAGAGAGAGAGAGAGAGAGAGAGAGAGAGAGAGAGAGAGAGAGAGAGGAGAGAGAGAGAGAGAGAGAGGGGGAGCAAGAGAGAGACAGAGCGATGGAGAAGAGACAGAGGCGGAGACAGAGAGAGAGAGAGAGAGAGAGAGAGAGAGAGAGAGAGAGAGAGAGAGAGAGAGTGAGAGAGAGAGAGAGAGAGAGACAAAGAGAGAGAGACACACACGCCTACAGAGAGAGAGCGAGAGAGAGAGAGAGAGAGAGAGAGAGAGAGAGAGAGAGAGAGAGAGAGAGAGAGGGAGAGAGAGAGAGAGAGAGAGAGAGAGAGAGAAGAGAGAGAGATGACTGACTTTGTGACTTTGTTATCGTACGGGTAGTTAATATGCCCCTCCCATTCCGGATCCCGAATCTCTTTTGGCATCTTTCATTGATGCATCTATCCCTGTTATGTTATTGACCAGTCCTGTCATCACTTCTCACTTGAACTTCCTTACCACAAGACCATACCCACCCCTCCTTCCAATGTCCATCCTTTGATCTCTGTCCTCCCCTGCACAATACCTCATGTGATGTCTCTGCAAGTGTATAATCATTTCCAATTTCCCCTGACCAGTCTTTCGCACCTCACTTGCTCGACACCACTCTCAACTATCTTCCGCCCTTTTGCTGCCTTCACTTGGTTCCTCAAACTCCTTCACTCCATGTATGATTTCTCTTACTTTTCTACTGCGCTGGAGTATCACAGATATTCGGTGGGTTCCTCAGGCTCTGTTTGTTGTCAGTTGTGTACCATGGCTTACGTCTCTGCAATCAGTTTCCCTGTCCAATGTTCTGTTTATCTATTTATTTATTTATTTATTTATTTATTTATTTATTTATTTATTCATCTATTAATTAATTAATTAATTAATTAATTTATTTATTTATTTATTTATTTATTTATTTATTTATTTATTTATTTATTTATTTATTTATTTATTTATTTATTTATTTATTTATTCATCTATTTATTTATTTATTTATTTATTTATTCATCTATTAATTTATTTATTTATTAATTCATTGTATAAATATTTATGTGTATGAGAGAATACCCTTTTAAACAATGCACTAATTTTGTCAAAATGAAAAAAAGTTAACTGGCAGATCCACCGTGTACACACAGCTTTTTCCACATAATTCCTTCTCGTCCTGTATCTTTACAAGTTTTTTTCTTCTTTTTTTCCATTGCAAACACTATTTTCTTTCTTGATATCTGGCGATTCATAGCTCTCGTTTCCTCTTCGTCTTGATAAGCATATTCAAAGTCAGTGTCAGTAATACCTACGCTTGTACTTTAATCTGCTTCAAGCAAATCTTGATAATGCTTAAATGAGTATTAACTATTTAAGCATTAAGAACATATCTTTCAACAAACAAGCACTGTGTCCGCCAAACATGAACAAACGAATCACAAGAGAAAACACAAAATAATTCGATCATCCCTGATTGGTGGACACAGTACTTAATATTCTTTTTAAAAGTTCGTTCAGATTTCTGCGTACAGTCGCTTCACTTTGAAAATAACTTTTAATAATGTGTTTACATTTTCTCAAAACTCTCTTTGACTGTTTACGGTGGAAACAAGGTTTTGCTTACTGGTTTGTTTGTGTGTGTTTGTTTGTTCTTTTTGTTTCTTTGTTTGTTTGTGTGTTTGTTTGTTCGTTTTTGTTGGTTAGTTAGTTAGTTTGTTTGTTTGTTTGTTTGTTTGTTTTCCAACAAAATATATAACTATAATGTTTTTCTTATCAACTCATTCCTATATTCTCATCTTTCAACACAGTAAGCATCGCTGTCATTGTTATCCTTATTTTCGTAAATACTTAGAGCAAACCTCTTGCTCTAAACTTGCTTAATGTACATTTCTTTTCATATGATTCATTTTTTCCCCGCTTTGATAAACAAATACTCGTTTCCATGTAAAAACCTTACTTCCTGATACAATACTTAGACATGTTCAAAGCACCATTGTAATTATAACCAAAGAAAATTATTTTGTGGCCAAGAAGTGATAATTGTACATCAGACCGAATCACACTGATGTAAATATTTTCAAAATCTTAGTTCCACACATTTGTTCTTCAAAACATTGTTGTTCATTCACGTGTGTTGAAACACTTACATTATCATTTCTCTTGAGCAATTTCAAACACGACCCAAAAGCAAATGGGCTGATTCCATTCTAGTTTACAACGAAAATAAAAGAAACTGGTTAGCAGCTCATAATAGACTATAAAATAGTATTACTTTTTTCTGATATGTAATTTGTGATTGCCGTTAGTATCACCATGGCAAATACCATTAAGTATACACACACCAAGCGCTAAAGACATATCAAACCATTTTTTTTTGTAATAGTGATTAAGTACATTATCATCATATTATTTCTTATATAGCAAGTACAAACAGAATGGCTGTAAAGCTGTTTCCAAAATAGCCATCACATTAAAAACATCTGGAGAGCCGTTGGAAGTTCTCCAGTTTAAATCAAATTTAAAAATTACTTACAAGTCATCAAACTACGTCATATCACCAAAATATTTTAATGTTACCATTATCAAAAATATCATAATAAAATGAATCCTCTAGTGGGACT
>CM031620.1:51660288-51680288 GCA_018398815.1 Conus ventricosus
CTCAATCAATGATTAATACACATACGCATATATTAATCAATACAATCTTGTCGGGATTTTTTTCTTTGGGGGAAAGGGGGGTATTTTTTTTTCAAATGGCCCAGGCAGCCAACCATACACATTCATTCAAGAGAGACAGAATCCTCAGAATGCTATAGAAGCAACACAATCTCCAAGTAAAAAGGAAGAAATAGAAACAATCAGAAGCGTAACAAATGAGAATCAAACTAAAGCCCACAGAAGATAAAGAACTAGGCCCTCGTACCTCCAGAAACTATACAAAAGAGATACCCCGTTACACTGGAGACGGGAAAACAAATTAACCTGAAACAGTCATTCAACAACACAAAACAATCAATTCACTAAAAAGGAAAGTCTGTTAATGTGTCCTAACTAAATAATTGGGGACACTAAAAATGGGTCACAAAAGAAATCCTAACCCTAGCACAATTTCGAAGGTAAAGAAGAAAAGTTCTACGGGGTCACCAGATGTTACGTCTGGTATGGGTGTGTCTGCAGGTGTCTGACTGTCTGACTCACACAGAAATTATGAATGCATGCACGACTTTTCAAATGCACATACACACACCCACTCACCCAAACATTGACAGCCAGGCAACAGAACAACACTTCTTTTTCATGCTGCATGAGCCATCAGACAAACATATAATATAACAACGCAATGAAATGCAATAATACAAACATCAATAAGACGGCACGCCAACCATGAGGCGTACACACAAAATATGTCAAACAATAAATAGCTATCAATGCTGCTGGATCCAACGTCGCCGTAGACGATGACAACGGCGAGATGACGAGGACGACGAGACAACAACGACAGCGATGAAGATGTCGCGACGACGTAGAGGACGAAACGACGACGATGACGAAGACGTCGACCTCAGTGTCAAGTCAAATCCGACACAGGACTAAAAAAAACAAACTTCAGAGCTGTGGCTCAAGGAAAAAAAAACACTAACACACTCGCGGCGTCTCTGCCGACGACGAGGTGACAGTCTCGTACAGGAGCTGTGGCTCACACACAACACAGTGACGGCCTCGCCAACAGGTCGTTGGTTCAAACACAGGAGCGGCGCTCTGGCTTGGCAGCAGCGGCGTCTCCAACCCAACTGGGTCAGCGGGTAGTCGGTCCCGGGCGCAGTGGCAGGTAGGGTGATTGTCGGCACTCAGGCCGACCTCTCCACGCCGACACAGGGCGGAGAATATGGGCGTAGACTCAGCTACGGCCCTGACCCTCAAACAATGGCAGCCAGTCCCCTTCAGTCCAGGGAACACATCAACCTGGGGGAAAACTGACTGCCACCAAAAATCAGCTGAGTCCCTCTTCGGCCTTCTGTGTTGTTGCGTTGCCGGAATCACTGCAGAGACTGCCTAACCGGTTCAACTCACCCGGTTTTAACAGTGTGCGGTGAGTAGCAGTCAGCTGAATTGTTCAACCGGCTTCAGGACAACCACCGGCCGGTAAGCACGGTTGTATGAAAATTTGTGACCGGACGGGAAACGATCCGTCACAGTCATCAACCACGTTTGTCGTCCCTCTTCACACCATCCAGGTCAAAGGCAAGTGCTGTGAACTTTGCAAACCTAATTTCAGTGCTACTTGTGCTGCCTAGTCAGTCTCAGTCCGGCTTAAACTTTAAAATTGCACAGCTCAACCCGCATTCCGTCGGTTGCTCTCGAAAACGTTCCGCGATCAACGACTTTATTGTTGAAAACAGTGTTGACATTTTTTGTGTCATGGAGTCTTGGTTACTTCCAACTGGGAACGACGCTAAATGTGTTGACCTTGCTCCTCCTGGCTATAGAACTATCTCCTGTCCTCGCTCCTCCCGCGGCGGCGGTATCGCTTTCGTCATGCGTGACACTCTGTGCTCCCATCACACCTCCACCACCACTTTCCCATTCCAGCGTTCCTCCTTTGAACTTGCCCATCTTTCTGTCACCCTACGTCAGCACTGTCTTCAGCTTTTCTGCATCTACCGTCCCCCCCCCAACCGAAAGAACACACTGTCTGGTGCTCTTTTCATTTAAGAGTTCCCGTCCTTCCTGGGACACTCCAATACAATCAGTGGCTGTCCTGTCATCGTTGGTGACTTCAATGTTCACGTCAACGTCCCACTGACTCACTAGCGCTTCGCTTCGCCGGTCTGCTGGACGATTGTGGTCTGCACCAGGCTGTCACCTTCCCGACTCACCAGAAAGGCCACACCCTTGACCTTGTCGTCTGCCGGCGTGACGACAACGTGCTGCATTCCACAGCCCCAGATTTCACTCTGGACTTCTCCGACCACTACTGTGTTGTGGCCCAGTTCCGCCTCTCACGTCCTTCACGCCTTCCTGTGTACGTGGAGGCCAGGAAGATCGCCGCTGTCAACACCATCACCTTCCAGTCTGATCTTCGGGCCAGACTGGAGGCCTCTTCACACCTGTCAGCTGACCAGCTACACCAGCTTCTGTCCTGTCTTCTAGATTAGCACGCCCCAGCCACCGCCGCCAGATCTCCAGCCGGCCTCCCTCACCCTGGTTCACCTGTGTCGGAACTCAGCTGCTGCAGGCTAAGCGAGAACGGCGCCAGGCAGAGCGTTGCTGGCTCAGATCTGGACTACATGTTCATAAACAATTTTTTCGTACTGCCAATAAGCTAGTTACTAAGATTCTGGACAGTGCCAAATGCTGTTTTTACAGTGCCCAAATCCTAGCCTGTAGTATATCCCGACAACTCTTTACTATAACCAATACTCTACTTGGCAAATCAAAGTCCACTTCTCTGCCCTCCTCAACCCTGCGACAGAACTCCCCCAGCGTTTCTCTGATTTCTTCTATAGTAAAAGAGCCACTATTCGCCATAATCTGGACTCTCATACTGCTCCTTGCCCTGCTGTTCCTGATCCTTTCTTCTCTGGCGCTCAGTGGCCTGAATTCCACTCTGTGTCGGTAGAAGAGGTCCGGAAAATCTTGAAGCAAGTCACTGTCAAAACATGTGAACTTGACCCTCTCTCCTCATCCCTTCTTACCTGCTGTCTTGACGATCTCCTCCCATACTGTACATCCATTATCAATGACACTTTACAATCAGGATTTTTGTCCCACTCTGTTCAAATCTGCAGTTGTCAGACCTCTCCTGAAGAAGCAAAACTTAGATCCTGAAATTCTCAAGAACTACAGACCTGTCTCTAATTCTCCCATTTCTTTCCAAACTGATTGAAAAAGTTGTTCTCGCCCAACTGTCTGAACGTCTCTCTGTAAACAATCTCTTGTACTCAAATCAGTCAGCCTACCGGGCTGGCCATAGCACCGAGACAGCGCTTCTCAAGATAGCAAACGATCTCCTCACAGCTGTTGATGGACACAAAGTTTCTCTTCTCTCTCTCCCAGATTTGTCTGCTGCTTTTGATACAATAGATCACTTCATTCTTCTCTCAGGACTCAACACGTCTTTTGGTCTTTCTGGTTCTGTCCTTTCCTGGTTCTCTTCATATCTCTCTGATCGCACGCAAACTGTTTCAGTGAAAGGTGTTAAGTCTCCAGCGAGAGCACTTCAGTTTGGTGCCCCTCAGGGATCTGTCCTGGGACCGGTTTTGTTTCTGCTGTACACCCAGCCTCTCTCGGCCATTATCCGCCAACACTCTGTCCTTCACCATAGCTTTTCAGATGACAACCAGCTGTATATCTCTGCCCACCTCAGTCAGCTTCATGAAATAATCTCCTCTTCTCAAGCATGCATTACCGATGTTAAATCATGGATGCACAATAACAAACTACAACTTAACGCAGACAAAACCGAAATAATCCTCATTGCTTCGAAACACACTATTAGAACTCATTCTCTCCCTAGTTCTATAAATGTTGATGGAAGCGAAATAAATCTATAAGTGTCTGTTTGTAACCTCGGCGTTACACTCGACCAAACTCTTTCTTTCAAACAACACATCTCTAATGTGTGCAAGTTCTGCTACCTTGAACTTCGTAGAATCAGCTCAGTTCGCCGATTCCTTACTCAAAATGCTCTGAAGACTCTAATCTGTGCTTTTGTCTCATCACGGCTCGACTATTGTAACTCCCTCCTTGCCGGTTGTCCCTTAACGCTCATCTCTAAACTTCAAAAGTTCAGAACAATGCCGCCCGTCTGATCTCCCGCTCTTCTAGATTTGATCACATATCACCAATTCTGTCATCCTTACATTGGCTCCCAATTCAGTCTCGCATTGACTTTAAAATTCTCCTCCTGGTTTTCAAATCACTGAATAATCTGGCTCCCTCCTACCTCTCTGATCTCCTCCATCTCTATGTTCCGTCTCGCAACTTACGCTCATCCACCGATTCTCGTCTGCTTCGGCTTCCCTCTGCTCGCCTGAAAACGTCAGGCCAACGATCTTTCTCTTACCAGGCACCTGCTCTGTGGAATAGTCTCCCTTCTTCTTTGCGTAACACGGACTCTTTAGAGACTTTAAAAACCTCCCTAAAGACACATCTTTTCCCTCGGACTGATTAACGATATCCACTTACCACTGTGCGCGTGTTTGCTGGTGTTGAACGCACTCCTGTGTCTGTCTGCGTGTGAGAGGGTTTTTTCCCCCGGTGGTGTGTGTGTTGTGTGTGTGTGTGTGTGTGTGTGTGTGTGTGTGTGTGTGTGTGTGTGTGTGTGGTGTGTGTGTGTGTGTGTGTGCGTGCGTGTGCGTGCGCGCGCTCTGAATTAGAATTATAATGTTATCATGTTTTTCTGTAATATGCGCTTTAGGCTCTTGCGAGGTAAAGCGCTCTATAAATATCCTTTTAAATTACATTACATTAAAATCATGCATAGTGCGGTCTCAAAACTTAGCGGATGTGGTGTAGCGTATGTGGACTAGTCCGCACGCTGAGACGCCTCCTTGATGAAACTGAAACTGATTTGACTTGTTTTATCTGGGATCAGCACATGAAAAAGGACACACAGTCAATGATCTCTCTCTCTCTCTTTCTCTCTCTCTCTCTCCTCTTCTCTCTCTCTCTCTCTCTCTCTCTCTCTCTCCTCTCTCTCTCTCTCTCTCTCTCCTCTCTCTCTCTCTCTCTCTCTCTCTCCTCTTATATATATATATATACTCATTTTGATTCAATATTCATAATCCATGGTTCCTTTTGAAATAGGACCGAAACAGATTTTCATTTCTTTATGAGTCCTTCTTATTCCGATAGGTTGTATTATCAAATTGCGATAAAATATACAGAACATTTTGACTTTGTCATTGCCATATACATGTCTACCAACTATGCAAAAACAAATGGCTTCTGAATTTGTACTTTATGAGGTATTTCGTTAGATCGTGCACTTTCATCTGAAAGTTGGCTCACTGTCATGTGCATTGATCAGCCCATGAGATTGGGAGGTGCGTGGTGTGTGTGGGTGGGGGGGGGGGGGGAGGGGTCACCAAACAATCAGTAATTAATTTACTCAAAGTAGCACACAATGTGGTAGGAAGGATCTCCAGGGAGAACTTGACAGCAGAAGGTCATCAAAAAAGAAACTTCCCTTAGACAAGTGTTTCGCCCCTGAACTCCTTACACTCTAAGAAGGCCGGGCCGCTTCCAGATCATGACATGCAGATGCCAACTGCCAACTTTTGAGAATATAACGTCAAACCACAGTCCCTTTACTCATTACTCGTGCAGGATATAAGGGTCAAATGTTCTGAAATGGAACCAAGATTGTCATTTGCTCCTGTTTCTATTTGATTATTCAGAGGGTTTTCAATCACAGTGTTTCTTTAATTTCTTCGAAACGCGTATCCCGTGGTCTGCTTGGGCTGAAACGGAATTTAGCGACCTCAAAATAGTTTATACAAAATGTAGTTTATCTGACTTTAAACATTTCCTAAGCAAAATTGGTTCTGTTGAATTAACTATTTCTGGAAAATCACATGACAGCGGCGAAGTTTTAAATCCTCACTGGATATTACTTGTTATAAATACGACTTTTACAAATGTGTCATCTGGCTGAAGGAATGTTTCAATATTTGTTTCTTTCTGTTCGGATCTGAAAGAAAGCATCACAGAATACGTAGTCAATTCTTCTTGCAGCACTCAAACACCAGGACGGAATGTCCTCCATACGTCTCGTATGTCAAGGGATGTTAAGAAATTTCCAGGAGCGTCTTCTTCTTGTTCTGGGTTCAGTGTTCCAGCCAATAGGATTTACTGGCTAATTAGCATTGCCCTGGGCCCTCTTATGCTTATCATTGTTCTTGTAGAATTTTGCAGTGCTTGTTTAAACATTCTGATTTATCAATTGTTGAGTTTCATTTTCCAATATCAATTTATCATCAATAGTAGATCTATTGTTTTGGAGAATGTCTGTTTGAATCTGTGTTTTTTATGGGAATAGTACATCCATTATCTCCCCTTGCGTTCGGATTACAAATGAACTTTTCCATACCAGTGCCGGCAGTTGTTACTCACCACCCTCTTTTTTTTTCTGACAGTCACCTGCCTAGTGGTTTTCCTATAGGCACTTGTTATGTGTGATTTGCTGTTTCAAATCTTTGTACTAGACACCAACAGTAAAACCTCTCACTTTTTAACAAGCAGTAGAGATATATATGTTGGGGGCAGTAGTAAACGCATATCTGCACCAATTTTAAAGTGAATTAACCACCCGTCAGGGTTTCATGCAAGCTTGTTCCATCATGAATAGCGTAGTTTCCACAGCAGTCTTTTTGAAAATGTCTATGTCTCTGTATGAGATGTAAAGGAGGATGTTGTTCACAAAGAGTTCAGAATAGGGCCTTTCATACCCCTATTCTCTGGTACTCAATTAAAAGAACCCATCCACCGTTCCCTTCCCCCTGCATTCCTGAATCTCTTTGGTATGATTGGTCCCTGAGTTATTGTTTTTTTTTTTTTAATATCTGCCAGTCTAATAATTCTCGAGTCGTTCCCATGTCCCCTGCAGTTTCTTCTGTTACACAAACGTCCTATGCATTTGAAAGGGATTCACACAGCGGGGAAGCGCGTGTGATTGAATACAGTGGTTCGACTCATGGCGCCGCATTGGCCACAGACATTTCGACTGCATCACCAAACTGATTTATGGGCCTTGGTTTTCCTCTGTGTGTTTATTTAGATGACGTTTTCATGAAGGGAGATAACACCCACCACTGAAACAGACGGCAATCAACTCTTTACACTAATTTTGAAGCACCCACGATTTCTACTGGATACAGTTATTCCACCAAAAACGCAAAACACAGCAAACAAGAGATATGCTGACATCAGAGGCCAGCCAGAACTTTGGTTGTGATCCTGTTTTTTACCTAAAGCTGAACGGGATCTGGAGTCTGATCTCTGTTTTCGTGTCTGTGTTTACCGTGGAAGCAGTGGAGATTCACCTGAACTGTAAGAACATTAGAGCCTCACCTGAGAAGTAGGCGCCATAGAGAACTGTTGCGCTGCTGTCGTGTCCAGATAACGTACTTGCCGTTAAGGTCTCATATAACTCTTATTCGTGATTAAGCCTTACATAATTTCATTCAGTTTCAGGTGTAAAAGAAAGTCTTTGATCGAAATGATCGAATGGCCGATGAGACAGTCACACATGTGAGTGTGTATGTGTGTGTGTGTGTGTGTGTGTGTGTGTGTGTGTGTGTGTGTGTGTGTGTGTGTGTGTGTGTGTGTGTGTGTGTGTGCTGTTTAGCAAGGTCTGTCAGACAGGATCAACCTGCTACTCTTCTCGCTTGCAGCAGCTGACCTTACCAACCTGGTCACTCAAATATTGATGGTATGTGACTGTTACTTGGAGGACCACATATCCAAATCTAACTGGTTGGTTGTCGCACAACCAAAGATATCTTATATGGCGAACTTTATAAATTTTGTGACTGGTGCTCTCATGGTTGTTGTGAGTGTGGACAGGTGTCTGTCTGTTGCCATGCCGCTGAAGGCAAAGGGTCTACTAACGTACAGGTAAAAGAACTATGCAAATACGAAAGGTATCCTTACATACCAACGACCCCCCCCCCCCCCACACACACACACACGCACGCACAACACACATACACAAACACATGCGCGTGCGCGTGCACACACCCACACCCACACATAGATACATACAAACGCTCATACACTCACGCGCGTGCAAACGGACGCATGGACGCACACACGCGCGTGCGCACACACACACACACACACACACACACACACACACACACACACACACACACACACACACACACACATGTAAAGAATATCGATCAACGTATCCCTATTGTCTCGCCCAACTGCTCTCTCTCTCTCTCTCTCTCTCTCTCTCTCTCTCTCTCTCTCTCTCTCTCTCTCTCTCTTTCTCTCTCTCTCTCCAGCGACGTACAACGACTGAAGCAGGAGGTGTGTACAGCAGTTGTGTCACGTCGTGTCAACATGCCTTGCATGTGCCGGCGTTGACCTCGTGGTGTGCTGTGAACGTCGTGCTGTGTGTGAGGCGTGTTCTGCTGAGTGGCGATGTGGAGAAGAACCCGGCCCTAACAGTCTGCAGGAGAAGGTCAGTGTCACTCTGAAAGAAACAGCAGTCAGTGAAAAGTTAGAGGCGATTGCACCAGACATGGCAGAAAAAAATTGTGACTGCCATTCACCAACAGAGTCAGGAAAACAAACAGCAGACAGCCGACATAAGAAATGATTTGTGTGCGATCAACACTGAGCTACACCACGTGAAAGACAAGTGCGAGCAGATCAGCCAATGATGTGACGGCCTAGAAAGGGAAAACAGTCGACTGGCAGCTGCTGTGGAGGAAATGTCAGGTGTCATGACAGTGCTGTTCTCTGACTGTGCGCAGGGAAAAAAAGGAGACAAAGAAACTGTCCACATCACTGGAGACACAGACTGAACAGATCACATCGATGAATGCTGAAATTGACAGATTGGAAGATTTCTCCAGATGTGACAATCTTCCGGTTTTCGGCATTCCGCACACCAGTGACCATGAAGATTATGACACATGTGCCCGTGTTGTCACAGACACTTTGAAAGGTGTGCCAGGACACAAGAAGTGGTGTGAACAGGACGTCGTCAGAGAGCATCGTGTCAGTCAAGCAAGAGGCGACCAACCCAAGGCCGATGGTTGTGAAGTTCAGTCAGTGGAGGGACAAGATGACGGTCCTCACGGACAGAGACTATTGTGCCAGACTGCAGGGAAAAGGAGTCCAAGTGGCCACGACCTGACCCAAAGATAGGCTGTCATCGTCAGCGAGGCAAAGAAGGAGGATAAAGCCGCCTACTTTGTCAAAGGAAAGCTGAAGGTCGGACCCAAGAGACCCGATTCCAGGAGCTACGCCGCAGTGACAGCGTCCACCTCTGCATCTTCCTACACGGCAGGGGACGGCGAGCCGGCGAGGGATTGTGTCCTATCAGCTGATCCAAAAACACGTCAGCGAGGCCGGGCAGTGAAGCGACAGGCGGGAATTCTCCTTCACGGCGCTCAACCGGGGGCGAAGGTCATGGTGCGACACGCCGTGGCGGCCTTTCCAACACTGGCAATGACACAGATGTGAGGCGTGGCAGCTTGGAACGGGATGCACGTGGAAACCGTGGTGGTTCTAACCATAGGCGACAGCGAACACTAACACGTGTGTTATGTCACATTTTCTCACCCGTCACGTTTTCTCACCTCTCACGTTTTCTCATCAGGTGAGAAAACGTGTCGGGTGTGGCATCACGTTTTCTCACACGTCACGTTTTCTCAATCCTAGTGTTCTCTCTCTCTCTCTCTCTCCTCTCTCTCCTCTCTCTCTCTCTCTCTCTCTCTCTCTCTCGGGTGCATGCGCGAAAATGGCGACGAACCACCAGCTTCCGTCAACCTTTCCCCATGAGAAGTGTCCCCCTGGCGTCACCAGCTTTCGTTCCAAGAGATATTGTGTGCAGGTGGGGTCGTCTTAAGTTAGATTACTAGATTAACAGCCAGAATGATTGACATAAACCTGTGAAGGGCCAGAATAGGGTGTTTTGTGCCTCACTCAAATCTGGGGCAACTATGACGTCACAGCTGCGTGACACGGTTTGCTGTCTAGAAGTGTCACTGGGCGATGTTTTGGTTTTGTCTGAAAGAACTGATGACATTGCTGAAGAGGAGAGAACTGATGACATTGCTGAAGAGGAGAGATCTGAAAGAACTGATGACATTGCTGAAGAGGAGAGATCTGATGACATTGCTGAAGAGGAGAGATCTGATGACATTGCTGAAGAGGAGAGATCTGATGACATTGCTGAAGAGGAGAGATCTGAAAGAACTGATGACATTGCTGGAAAGGAGAGAACTGATGACAGTGCTGGAAAGGAGAGATCTGAGACAACTGATGACATTGCTCAGAGGGAAGATCTGAGACAACTGATGACATTGCTGAAGAGGAGAGATCTGAGACAACTGATGACATTGCTAAAGAGAAGAGAACTGATGACATTGCTAAAGAGGAGAGAACTGATGACATTGCTAAAGAGGAGAGAACTGATGACATTGCTGAAGAGGAGAGATCTGAGAGGACTGTTGACGATGCTGACAATGACGCTGTGGAAAACAACAAACCACCAAACAATAATATATTTCATTTTGACCTCCTTCCCCCTGGATTGAAACTATGATCATAATGAATGTACTTTACAATGACCCAAGTAGCAGGTTTATTCTGCAACGTGTAAACCAATTTGTTTTCAGAAATGTTGTGCGCACTGTGCCTCTACCACGAATCCATATTCTTTTTTTTTGTTCTGGAAGTCGTGCCCAATCCTGTAAGTGTCAGGCGTCTTGTAATTGCTACTGGATCATTCAGTGGTTTAACAGTAGAGATCCGCCGAATCATCAATCACAGCAGATTGTTCAGGGCCTGGTTAACCCTCAGAGATACAGATCATCGATGGTTTGAAATAACAAATATTTGGTTTCGACGACTGGTGTGAGTGTGACAGAGAATATAGGATGGAAAGACAGACACGTTGTGACTTGTGAATTCTCCATGTAGCTGTTGACAGTGCTGAAGACGAGAGATCTGATGACAATGCTGAGGAGGAGATAACCCTGGACTTTTTCTTTAAATGAGAAGTAACGCTGTTAAGTGATAGCATAACTGTTTTGCTAACATTTTGTTTTTTTAAAAAAAAAGGTTGCCCTGTTTGGCTTGTTTTAATTTCAATTTCAAGTAGAATTACACACAGGTTTAGTTGTCCATAAAACAGTAAAATTTATAAGTGTAGGATAAGCGTTAATTTTTTGTTGGTTTGTCTACTTAAATAATGTCAATTGAGTTGGTCCTTTAATTTCATTACAAATTATACCAGTCCCTTGAAGCCCATTTTTGGTGCCTTTGATGTGTTGTTTTAGGACCCAATCCAACCACAAAGTTTGTAGGTTATAGAGTGACCCGACTTTGACGAATTGGGTGACTTTTTGCATCCGAGAGTAATGTTAAAAATTATGGAAGTGTGTGAGTGTTCATCAGTGAAAATGTGACTGAACAAGTGATTGTCTCAATGGTCCAACGAAATACCTTTAATTTTGAAAGTGCATCAAACATTCAAATTCCCAAACGATGATTACGGCGGGTTTTTTATGTAATATCATAAACTTTTAATTTTTGTAATCTTTGTAATCCTGAAATTGTTGGAATGTTCCTTCATTTAAAAAAGAAATCATGGGGTGCTATGCAGTCTGAGACTGTTGAGTATTGGACTGAGTCTGAGACTTTACCACAGCACTTCCGATGTCAGTCTTTTTTGTGTTTTTGATTTTTGTTATTTGATTTGTTGGGTTTTTGTATGTATGTTTTTGTTGTTGTTGTTGTTGTTGTTGTTTTTGATGGGGGTGGGGGGGGGGGGTTCCAGTGGATCCAAAAACAAGACATTAATGATTAAAGTATAAGTTTTGGTGCTGTGTGCATTTATTGGCACTCAATAAGTCAATTAAATCTGGAGTATTTTTCATCTGTTCATATAACTCTCTCTCTCTCTCTCTCTCTCTCTCTCTCTCTCTCTCTCTCTCTCTCTCTCTCTTCTCTCTCTCTCCTCTCTCTCGATCAGAAAAAATGTCTTTGGGAAAAAGGAGTTTATATTTCGGAAGGTAACCAGTTGTCGAACGAAAAGGACGCTTACCTAGAGCCGGCTGTTTGGTCCAATCCAACAAAGATTGAAAGTCGGACCAAACGGCCGACAGCTGCGATCTTTCCGTCTGTCTGATAACAATTTTAAACACGCTATGAAAACCCTTATGACACGTGGCAAAGGCTAGCGCCTTATCACGTTGGTTAAAATCTGATAAAAACACTAGATTTCTGTAAGTACAGATGGACTGACACAGACACACGTACTCTCTCTCTCTCTCTTTCTCTCTCTCTCTCTCTCTCTCTCTCTCTCTCTCTCTCTCTCTCTCTCTCTCTCTCTCTCTCTCTCTCCATACACACACAAACATACATAAACAGACACACACACACCCGGGCGAGCGAGCGCTCACCTAAACATACGCACACTCAAACTCAGAATCACATCGAATTAAAACGAGTGACAGAGACAGAAAGAGAAAAAAAAATAAAAAAAAATAAAAGAGAGAGAGAGAGAGAGAGAGAGAGAGAGAGAGGAGAGAGAGAGAGAGAGAGAGAGAGAATTTTGATTTTTTTGAGAATGTGTCGTTTGATGAATATGGCACCACCCATCACGTTTTCTCATCGGGGTGAGAAAACGTGACAAGTGAGAAAACGTGACGATATACCCGTCACGTTTTCTCACCCGGTGAGAAAACGTGACGGGTGAGAAAACGTGACGGTGGCTACCTGAGTGCTCGTGGCAGTGACATGTCGTTGCGCTCTGCCAGTGACGCTAAATGGGACAGGCCTGACCATCCATTGCCTCAGGAGTCGTTCCTGAACTACAATGCAGAAAATTTATAAAGCAAATTCAATGACATTGATTTTGTTAATTATGTGCGTACCTTTGATTTTGTGTGTCTAACTAAAACTTTTGCTGATTGTAAATTTGATTTCAGCAGTGTTTTTACGGATTATGTTAAGTTTAGCGCCCCAGCAAGAAAGCTATCAAACCAAGGCAGAAAACTCAGGCGGAGTTCTCTTGCTTGTAAAGAATTGTTAGTCAGTCTATAAAAGAAGTTATTAAAATAAAAGATGACAATATTGTTGCTATAAGGGTTGATAGGATGTTGTTTAATGTAGATAAAGATATTTTGCTTGTGGCATGTTATGTTGCGCCTGATGGAAGTCCAGTTTATAATAGTAATGAAATAAAAGACGGTATAGTCATTCTGAAGGAAATTCTTAGGCAAAGCATTGAGACAGCTGAAGTGTATATCATTGTAGCTGGTGATTTGAATGCTAGAACAGGAAATGAACAACCTGAAGGCCAAGACACAACATTTTATACCTTTAACATGGAACGTGATGAGGAAGATGAGTCTGTTAGGCGCTGTTCGAAAGATTCAGTTGTCAATAAAGTTTGGAGCTTCTCCGATTGAATTTTGTTATATGTATGATCTGCTAGTGGTGAATGGGAGCTGCAGAGGGGATGTCAATGGTGAGTTTACATATGTGTCATCGCATGGGTGTAGTGTGATCGATTATTTCATTGTGTCATCAGAACTGCTAAACAATTGTGACATGTGTGTGGGAGATAGTTTACATTCCTGGCATTTCCCGGTTGAGTTGGCATACAAGAACGAGAAGAATGTAAAGGGAGAGAACGTGTTGCCAGAAAATGAGGAAGAAAGAATTGTGTGTTGTGATGAAAACGCCAAGATTTTCCGAGATGAGATTGATTCATGTGAGCATATAGAATGCTTGAAGAGAGCGAAAAATATTTTGAAGGATGATATCAATGAATGTGTCGATGTTTTTGTCAATGCATTATATGCCACGGCAGCATGTATGATTCGGGTAAGTGGGAAAGTGAAAAGACAAACAAATATGTGGTTTGATAAAGAATGTACTCAAAAGAATAGAATGGTTAAAGGTCTTCTAAAGAGCTGGCGAAGGTCAAAAACGAACTAAGTAAAACGTAAGGAGCTATATGTCAACGAAAAAAATATATATAACAAATTGAGAGGAGAAAAAAGAGAAATATGACTAGATTAGGCTTCAAGAATTAAGGGAGTTGATTAATGACCCAAATATTATTTGGTCAACAATCAGATCTGTAAACAGAAAAAGTGTAATTAAAATGAAATTAATTCTCAACAGTGGTTATGATCATTTCTATAGAGTCTTCAATGAGGTGGGAGATACATATCAATGCGAAAATGTTATGACAGAAGAAGAAAATGATAATGTAGAAGAACCTCTGTTCAATGACCCAATTTCCAAAAGTGAAGTTATGAATGGTATCAAACATTTAAATATCTGGGGAAAAAAGTGCTGGTATCGATGAAATTATAAGTGAAATGTTGAAACTGGCAAATGCTGCTGTTATTGACTTTTTGGTGGATTTTTTACGTCTTCTTGAGAAAGGGACCATTTCCAGTAGCCTGGTCAAAATCTATTATAGTACCGATATACAAAAAGGGAGACATGAACAATCCAGATAACTACAGAGAAGTAGCACTGACAAGTGTAACAGGAAAATTTTATACGCATATCTTGAACATAGGGCTTACTAACTGGGTACATAAAGAGGGAAAATAATTGACGAGAAGACAGGATTCAGAGAGAGCTACAGCACCATTGACCATGCATTCACATTGTACGCATTAGTCCAAAAGTATTTGAATAAAATTCTAAGCTGTATGTTGCATTCGTTGACTTCAAGAAGGCCTTTGTTTCGTGTGAACAGAAATATATTATGGAATGTGTTGAGAAACAGTGGCGTTAAAGGTAATTGTACAGAGCCATTAGAGGTATATATGATACTGTTCTGGTGTGTGCGCGTGACAAGCATGTTTTCACAGATTTCTTCAGTTGCCTAAGAGGCGTTAAGCAAGATTGTTTACTTAGTCCAAGGTTGTTTTCGTTTTTTTAATTTAAAAAAAAAAAAAATATATATATATATATATATTATATATATTAATATATATATATATATATATATATATATATAATATATATATATATATATATAAAATCAGAGTTAAAAAGCCACTCAGAATGTTAAAAAGTGCTCGACCATGTAGGGAGCGACATACCAGTTTAAAAATTGGTTTTAAAATGGAAGAATTAAAAAAACCTACAGGCCTGTTTCAGGCTAAAACGCTCTCGTCAGGATATACAATCTGGGCACGCCACCTGTGTTTTATATTGTCGTGTTGTGGGCGTGTGAGCTCTGCGCGTGTGGCACGTGGCTGCCGGTTTTTTTCTTTTTTGGGGCGCGTTCAGGGGGACGATGCCACGGAATGGTGCATTGACAAAGATTTCCATGTATGCCTGCAATTGTTTATCATTTCTACTTTAGAGTTCAGGGATGCAGGTGGGGTTTACATAATATCAGCCACTTTTCTGTAGTACATAAGTTGCATTCTTTAGAAATGTTGTTGTATGGGTTGCTCTTTTTATAATTTTCCATGATATGTTGTAATCTATTTTCTTATTTTTAAGACTTCCAGATATATTTACTTAATTCTGTTTGGTTTTTATATTTTTCATTTTTGAAAGACTGTTTATGGTTTGCATATCTGGTGTTAAAATGGTTTGCCGTAATCCCTATGTATGTTTCTTTATCACTGTCTGTTGTTACCGTAGCTTGGTACACAATGTTGTTGTAGAGACATTTATAGTTCAGAGGGCACTGGTCTTTTTTTGTGCAATTACAAGATATCCTTTCATCACCCTCTTTGGTTGTGTTGTTTTTGGTTTTATTGGAAGAATCAATTATATTTTTAAGGTTGGGCATACACGAGTATGATAGCTTGACGGTATTTTTGTTGAATATTTTAGATAGTACATGTTCTTTTGGGAATGAGTGTTTTAAGGATTCTGAGGAATTCTTTTCCTACGTTAGTTTTTGTTCTTCCATCATATGGAGGGTTATACCATATAATTTTTCTTTTCCTGTTTTTCCTCTTGCTGTTCATGTTGTTATCTGGGTTATATTGTAATTTGTAGTTGTAGCCCCTTCTTTTTCAGAATCCTGATGACAGCGCAACACGCTCGAAACAAATTTGTAGATAGTTTTAAGATTCCTCTTTTAACTTGTTTTAACTAATGTTGCTCCCCAAGGGGTTGAGCACTTAAAAAATTGTTTTAGGCATTTTAAATATACTTTTCTCTCTCTCTCTCTTCTCTCTCTCTCTCTCTCTCTCTCTCTCTCTCTCTCTCTCTCTCTCTTATATATTATATATATATATATTATATATATAAATAACAAACTAATAAATTCCAAGGATAAGTACCGAGCACCGTTCCAGCAACTTACAGAGCAGCTTGGTGTTGCAATGACTGCAAGAAATATTGAATTATAAACAAAGCTTGCTCTTATGTCTTAGATTGAAGAAATAGGGGGAGATAAGCATTCATATCTGCAGTGGTAGATGATTCTGCCTAACAAACAGTATGTGCTTGAGTGGGTGAATGGGGAAGGAAAGAAAAAAAAATGCTTCTCACAATGAACCTTCAGCAAGCTTATAGTCTCCAAGGGGGAGACACCCTCCAATAGGTTGGGAAACTCACTAACATATAACTCCTGGTCACATACCGATATTTCGAAACTTGGTGGTTTCTCCTCAGTGACCGCAGAAAGTGGTAATTTGATTCCTCTGCCTTTTCAGTTTTAAGAAGAATACAATCCCAGAAAAGGCTGGTGTGCAATACCGTAGTATGTTTGTTGAGTTTTCAAAGAACCAACCAAAGGTGCCACCTAAGAAGCAAAAGAAAATCATGAAAGAGCAAAACAAGCTACATTTTCTTGTGAAAAGTAGAAAATATAAAAAGATATACTCTTAAGACACAAGTGCTGAGGGCCAGTTCTTGGAATGAATCAGCAAGGGACTAAAATACAAGAAACTAATAAATTCCAAGGATAAGTACCGAGCACCGTTCCAGCAACTTACAGAGCAGCTTGGTGTTGCAATGACTGCAATAAATATTGAATTATAAACAAAGCTTGCTCTTATGTCTTAGATTGAAGAAATAGGGGGAGATAAGCATTCATATCTGCAGGGGTACATGATTCTGCCTAACTAACAGTATGTGCTTGAGTGGGTGAATGGGGAAGGAAAGAAAAAAAAATGCTTCTCACAATGAACCTTCAGCAAGCTTATAGTCTCCAAGGGGGAGACACCCTCCAATAGGTTGGGAAACTCACTAACATATAACTCCTGGTCATATACCGATATTTCGAAACTTGGTGGTTTCTCCTCAGTGACCGCAGAAAGTGGTAATTTGACTCCTCTGCCTTTTCAGTTCTAAGAAGAATGCAATCCCAGAAAAGGCTGGTGTGCAATACCGTAGTATGTTTGTTGAGTTTTCAAAAAAACAACCAAAGGTGCCACCTAAGAAGCAAAAGAAAATCATGAAAGAGCAAAACAAGCTACATTTTCTTGTGAAAAGTAGAAAAAAAGAAAATGTAGCTTGTTTTGCTCTTTCATGATTTTCTTTTGCTTCTTAGGTGGCACCTTTGGTTGGTTTTTTGAAAACTCAACAAACATACTACGGTATTGCACACCAGCCTTTTCGGGATTGCATTCTTCTTAAAACTGAAAAGGCAGAGGAGTCAAATTACCACTTTCCGCGGTCACTGAGGAGAAACCACCAAGTTTCGAAATATCGGTATATGACCAGGAGTTATATGTTAGTGAGTTTCCCTCCCTATTGGAGGGTGTCTCCCCTTGGAGACTATAAGCTTGCTGAAGGTTCATTGTGAGAAGCATTTTTTTTTCTTTCCTTCCCCATTCACCCACTCAAGCACATACTGTTAGTTAGGCAGAATCATCTACCACTGCAGATATGAATGCTTATCTCCCCCTATTTCTTCAATCTAAGAAATAAAAGCAAGCTTTGTTTATAATTCAATATATATATTATATATATATATATATATATATATATATATATATATATATATATATTATATATATATATATAAACGAATTAGCTCTTGAATTATCAAAAGAGGAAAGCATGGAATACAGATGCTCCCAGGAGCTCTTGAAATATTTTTGATGCTGTTTGCTGACGATGTTATTCTTCTCTCAGATACTGTTGTTGGCTTACAAAATTAGTTGAATATTCTAAAACAGGAAAAATGGTGGTATGGAAATATTGAAGTAAAGGTTACAAATTCCAATAAGTATCTTGGAGTAATTTGTACCACTAAGCTCAGTTTAAATACAGTCTGGACACAGGCATGTACAAAAGGGAAGAAGGGAGTCACTGAAAGTCTCAGAGCTATGAACAAATTAAGTTTCATCGATTCTTCACTTTTCTGGAAGTTATTTCACACAGAGATCAAGCCTATCCTGACATATGCAGCAGAAATCTGGGGTGTAGTAGAATAAGCAGATAGAAAGTGCACACTTTTGCTATAAAACGTTTCTTAAATATACCCCTTAGCTCCTCTAACATACTTGCATACGGCGAGACTGGCAGATATCCACTAAAGCTCCAAACAACTATTAAGAGTGTAGAATATTGGCTAATGATTATAAAGCTTCCAATGGAAAGGTTATGTAGGCAGGCGTATGAAATGTTGTTGCAGCAACATGAAGAAGGAAGGCAAAGTTGGGTAGACAATATCAGAAAAGTTCTTACTGAGACGGTTTCGGTATAGTTTGGATGAGTCAGGGAGTTGGAAGTGACGTTGCCTTTACATCAGAATTCAAAGATCGTGTAATTAATTCATATGAGCAAAGCTGGCATTCCCATGCATAAGAGAACACAAAATATAGTTGGTATCGCTCATTTAAAAGTATTTTTTTAATTTGAAAAATATATCTCAGTCATTAAAAATAGATGACATCGAAGTCTTTTTGATGATCAGGAAATGGATGATTTGTGTTTAATGTGTTGTAAGGAAGTTGAAGACGAAAGCCATTTTATTTTTCAGTGCCCTGCATATGAGTCAATTCGAAATAAGTATAGTTTGTTTTCTTTACCTGTTTCGAGAAGACATGATTTAGTCGCTATTTTTATATCCGGAGACGAAGAACGATAACATCTTCTTTCAAAATTTATTGCAGAAGCAAATAATACGAGGAACAAGATACTGTCAACCGAACAAAACTGATAGTAAAAAAAGAAAAATGACAATGGTAACATAAGGAAGGTAAGTACAAAGAAAAAGAAAAAAAAAACAGAACAAAAAGAAAAAAAAATAGAAATAGAGTTTGTTTCTTACCGCCAATGACATTGACACACAAAGCACATGACAAGACACGATGCATTTCAACCACTTGGGTCTTCTTCAGGCGAAAAAATAAATCACATTTAACATTTGGGACAGTACAAACAAAGAACGAAAAACGAAAAAAAGAACGAAAAATGACTCATCTGTTGTTGTCCATGTGGTGGGGAGAACAAAAAGATATTAAGCGGAAAAAAGCTACAGTGAAAAGTAAGCGAGAGAAACTGAAAAGGCAAAATAAGTACTCTTTTTTTTTTTAGTTCCGATGAACGCTTAGAACTTGAATAAGTACAGATGGATGGTCGGAGTCTGGCATTTTATTATGATGATGATTGTGTGTGTGTGTGTGTGTGTGTGTGTGTGTGTGTGTTGTGTGTGTGTGTGTGTGTGTGTGTGTGTGTGTGTGTGTGTGTGTGTGTGTGTGTTGTGTGTGTGTGTGTGCGTGCGTGCTTGCGTGCATGCGTGCGTGCATGCGTCGTGCGCGTGCGCGCGTGCGTGCGTGCGTGCGTGTGTGGGTGTGTGTGTGTGTGTGTGTGTGTGTGTGTGTGTGTGTGTGTGTGTGTGTGTGTTGTGTGTGTGTGTGGAGTGTTACCCTAGATTGGAAATTGCCCGTGGTTAAAGTATACGTGTAAGTGGGCGCGCGCGTGTGCGCCCGCGTGTTTTGAGTGGATGGCATAAGCATTTTCCC
>CM031620.1:51699929-51702429 GCA_018398815.1 Conus ventricosus
TGTTCCAGACTATCCTATTTAATGTTTGGTTCACATCTGGAGATTTCATACTGCCATGCTCTTCCGAAAACTTTAAGTGTAATTCAAGTGGCATATGATCTGAATGAAACATATCATGAATATTGAGTTCACACAAGGATTCAAATATGGCAAACAAGTCATTTGGCATGAAAAAGTAATCATTCACACTACTGCCTGAATCTGAGATGTATGTGTAGCAACCATAGTGGTCGCCATTACATGCACCATTCAGAATACGTAAATCAAATGTAGTACATAAATTCAACATAAGCTTACCATATTTATTCAGCACTTTGTCTTAGGAATTCCTTTTGCTGATCGAACTGCTTGTTTTTAATGAGTAAATAAAATTTTCACTACAAAAATCTTCAACGTTTTATATCAGCAGTTTGACTGTTGAAATCTCCCGACAATACAATGTATACATCATGAAATGCAACTGAACAATCTGCTAAGCATTCTTCCAGAAGACCAATGCCATTGTTTACATCAAAAAAAAGAAATAAAATGGTGACCCCTCAGGCGGAACATATGCACACATGTACAATATATCTCTCATGGTACCTAATAGAGCTTTGTCTATAAGAAAAACAATAATATTAGAGTAATCTACGTCAATAGATCGAACAAATGGAGCATACATTCTCTTAATAAGACACACAACTCCCACCAGAAAAACGACCATGTTTAGACAATTTAACAGCAGATTTACAAAAGATCATATAATCAACAAATAAATCTGACTGAAATGTCTCTGTAAAGGTTTCAACAAAACAAATGATGTCAAAGAAACGAACATAAGAAACGAAATCTTTATGTTTTAACTTAGGGAGCAGTCCATTGACGTTCCAATGCAAGACTTTAAAACGCTTAATAGAAAACGCACGTGCTTCACAATCAGAATTAACTTGACCTAACATAGAGAGAGAGGAGAGAGAGAGAGAGAGAGAGAGAGAGGAGAGAGAGAGAGAGAGAGAGAGAAGAGAGAGAGAGAGAGAGAGGAGAGAGAGAGAGAGTGTGTGTGTGTGTGTTTGTTTCATTGTTGTTTTTATTGTACTCCCAGTTCTTAACGAACAGGGAGTACTTTAGAATGGGAATGAAGACATGCCGTGTGTGTGTGTGTTGTGTGTGTGTGTGTGTGTGTGTGTGTGTGTGTGTGTGTGTGTGTGTGTGTGTGTGTGTGTGTGTGTGTGGTGTGTGTGTGTGTGTGTGTGTGTGTGTGTGTGTGTGTGTGTGTGTCTGTTTGTCTGTGTGTCTGTGGTCAAAATGTGTTCCACTCGCTCCAGACAAAACTACTGGGTCGATCTTTCTGAAAATTTGAAGGTATGTTCATTATGGGTCAAGGATGATGCCCGATGTTTTAGTTTACCGTTACAGCCGTCACTAACGGCTGTAACGGCCTGTAACGGTTTTTCTTCTTTATGGAATATCTCAGAAAGTACTTGGCCGATCTTTGTGAAAATTAGCAGGTATGTTCGTTATGGGTCACGGATGATGCCCGATGTTTTAGTTAACCCCGTTATAGCCGTTACTAACAGCTGTAATAGCCTGCAACGGGTTTTTTTTCTTTATAGAATATCTCAAAAAAGTACTTGGCCGATCTTTCTGAAAATTTGTAGGTATGTTCATTATGGGACACGAATAATGCCTGATTTTTAGTTTACCATTACAGCCGTTGCTGACGACAGTAACGGCCTGTAAATCTTTTTCTTCTTTATGGAATATCTCAGAAAGTACTTGGCTGATCTTTGTGAAAATTAGCAGGTATGCTCATTATGGGTCACGAATGATGCCCGATGTTTTAGTTTACTTCGTCATAGCCGTTAGTAACGGCTGTAAAGGCCTGTAACGGTTTTTCTTCTTTATAGAATATCTCAGAAAGCACTTGTCCGATCTTTCTGAAAATTTGTAGGTATATTCATTATGGGTCACAAATAATGTCAAATGTTTTTCTTTACCGTTATACCGTTACTAACGGCTGTAACGGCCTGTAAAGCTTTTGCTTCTTCATAGAATATCTCAGAAAGTACTTGGCCGATCTTTGTGAACATTAGCAGGTATGTTTATAATGGGTCACGAATGATGCCCGATGTTTTAGTTTACCGTTATAGCCGTTAGTAACGGCTGTAACGGCCTATAACGCTTTTCTTCTTTATGGAATATCTCAGAAAGTACGTGGCCGATCTTTATGAAAATTAGTAGGTATGTTCATTATGGGTTACGGATGGTGCCCGATATTTTAGCGTACCGTTATAGCCGTTACTAACGGCTGTAACGGCCTATAATGGTTTTTCCTCTTTATGGCATACCTCAGAAAGTACGTGGCCGATATTTCTAAAAATTTGTAGGTCCTGTATGTTCATTATGGGTCACGGATGATGCCCGATGTTTAAGTTTACCGTTATAGCCGTTACTAACGGCCCATAATGGTTTTCTTCTTTATGGAAAATCTCAGAGAGTTCTTGGCGATCTTTCTGAA
>CM031620.1:51707429-51724896 GCA_018398815.1 Conus ventricosus
TCTCTTTTCACTGCGTCTGTCCCCTGTAACCCGCCTTCAGGCACACCCACTCTCTCTCTCTCTCTCTCTCTCTCTCTCTCTCTCTCTCTCTCTCTCTCTCTCTCTCTCTCTCTCTCTCTCTCTCTCTTTTTTTTTTTCTCTTTCTCACTCTTCCCCAACTCTCTTTTACCCCCTCTCCCTATCTCCCCTCCCCTCTTTTTCTATGTTTTCCTTTTCCTCCGTATATCTCTTCTTCCCTCTCTCTCTTCCTCCGTCTTTTTTTCTCTCCTCCTATATCACACACACACACACACTCACACACACACACACACCACACACACACACACACACAACACACACACACACACACACACACACACACACACACACACACACACACACACACACACACTGTCACACATTTTCATCTTTAGGTAAACCACAACCAACCTTTTCCCTTCTCTAATAACACTACCAACCCCGCTCCCACCTCTCCCTCCCCCCACCCTCTTTTTTTTACAGCAACTGTTCAACCGTCCCTTTCTTCTGTAAATAATGCTCACCTTTTTCTTCTTTGCCTTTTCCTCTTGATTACTTCTCACTGTTTTTAGTTTTACTTCTGTCGCGGTTTTGCTCTCTTCTCTCTTCATGTCTTACTTTTTTCCCTATGAAGAAGGGATTAGGGCTCGAATCGCTGGGAAATCAAATCTCATCTTCAGGACCAGCTACCACATTCAGGTCAGCTTGACCCTTTTTCCTCACACACACACACACACACACACACACACACACACACACACACACACACACACACACATATATATATATATATATTATATATATTTATATATATATTATATATATATATATATATATATATATATATATATATATATATATATATTCATCTCCCTTGCATCCTTGAATGGATCCTCAAGCATAGGCTCAAAGATTGTGCCCTATATTTTATATTCTTTGAATAATGCTTTTAGTTTTTCAGCAACTTTTTTCCTCTCACACTTGTGTTTTGTTCCATTCACTACCCTTCACTGGCTGCTTTGAGGGTGCTGTTGGATTCTTTTTTGAACCCTTGGTGGTGAGAACACCACAGAATTATGGACTGTGGTGTGTCTCTATTTGACACCAAGAGCACTGACACAATCAGCCGTGTCTCCCTGATGAGTCCAATCCAGCGGACGAAGGCCTAGGAGCAGGCAATACAAATAAATGTGCTTTCAAGATGGATTACGATGATTCCCTCAGGCAGCTAGTGAACGGCTTCTCATATTTATAATATATTCCACCCATTTTCTTCATCTTCAAAAAAATTTAATTTTTTTTTAAAAAGTTCAAATCTTTGCCAAGTCATTACTATAACGAATGAAGAATTGTTAACCTGCACTTGTTTTCCCCCACTACTTAATTGTTCAGCATTCTATTGTTTGGTCAATCAGTGGGAGATTGCATCTCTTAGGAGATCCAAGTAAAGGTTGTTCTGTACAATTCTTAGCCACTCACAATGCTTGGGTTATTGAACAGCAGAGTTGACCACTCAGACTGTTCCATATCTTTTTATCTCCCTTGCATCCTTGAATGGATCCTCAAGCATAGGCTCAAAGATTGTCCCCTATATTTTATATTCTTTGAATAATGCTTTTAGTTTTTCAGCAACTTTTTTCCTCTCCACACTTGTGTTTTGTTCCATTCACTACCCTTCATTGGCTGCTTTGAGGGTGCTGTTGGATTCTTTTTTGAACCCTTGGTGGTGGGAACACCACAGAATTATTGACTGTGGTGTGTCTCTATTTGACACCAAGAGCACTGACACAATCAGCCGTGTCTCCCTGATGAGTCCAATCCAGCGGACGAAAGGCCTAGGAGCAGGCAATACAAATAAATGTGCTTTCAAGATTGATTACGATGATTCCCTCAAGCAGCTAGTGAAGGGCTTCTCATATTTATAATTTATAAATATGAGAAGCCCTTCACTAGCTGCTTGAAAAAAAAATTATTTTTTTTTAAAGTTCAAATCTTTGCCAAGTCATTACTATAACGACTGAAGAATTGTTAACCTGCACTTGTTTTCCCGCACTACTTAATTGTTCAGCATTATATATATATATATATATATATATAATATTATATATATATATATATATATATATGCGCGTGCGCGCGCGCGCGCGCGTGTGTGTGTGTGTGTGTGTGTGTGTGTGTGTTTTTAACCTGGCTGGTCCAGTTTAATACTATTGGCATACATTGGCTCCAATCGGACTGTGCAAGGAAACATATAATGCACCCCTTTAAAGGTTAATGAGCGTAGAGAGACGACGACCGCGGACAGGAACAAATCGTGTCACATCTTGGATTCAAACAAATGTTCGTTTCCTTTTACATACCTGTGCGCAACGGTTTTTTTTAATCGCCAGAGACATAACACAGAATTGAATCGTCAAATATCTTTTAAATCAGCAAACGTTTAAAACAAGTCCCACATGCAGAAACAGCTAACCAAACGAATTCAACCAATGTTTTGTGATAGGTTTTAAATGGAAAATATTCCGGAACAAAACAGAGAGTAAGGGGATTAAACATTTGGGGAAAGATGAGGACATTGTACACAAAGCAGATAAGCAACATCATCTTGATAATTCTGTGGTTCGCATCATTTGCATCACTGGCTGTTTGGCCAGTTTATTTCTTGTTGTTTTAGAGAGGCTCAACGTAAATGGGTGATGGTGATGATGGTAGCACGTGATCATCGTGGCAAAAAGGATTGACTTGAGGTGTAGATCAACGTAATTAATGGCGTCTACATCGAATCTGCTGTCCACAGGAAACCAAGAGTCTTGCATGAAAGCGACGCTGCGATTGGTCGAATGATCTGTTCTCCATTCCACTAAGAAGGCAAAGAAGCAGGGCAGGACAAACATCAGGGGCACAAGGTGTGACAGCGTTATGACTGCCACCGTCACTCTGTCAGGGAAAAAAAGTAAAGTGAAGTTTTGTTTGAGAGAGAGATAGAGACAGAGAGAGAGAGAGAGACAGACAGACAGACAGACAGACAGACAGACAGAGACAGAGGCACAGAGAAACACACGCACGCACACACAGAGAGAGGGGACACACACACAAAGGCAGAGTGAGACATAGAGAGAAGGAGAGCAGGAGAGAGAGAGAGAGAGGAGAGAGAGAGAGAGAGAGAGAGAGAGAGAGAGAGAGGAGAGAGAGAGAATGAATGAATGATAATTTATTCAAAAAGGCCATGGCCCCATCTGAAGGGGGTCAAACATATGAACTGTGAACAATATAATAAATCAAAATCAAAATTATCATTTTAACACACGCTATGTCTATGTAAAACGTACAGACATATTTACTTTGCTCGTACTTATTCAGTAAAGCTCTAATGCGTTTAAATGATTTGTACAGGTATATTGCTAAGTTTCTTATTTACGTTTTCTTTTTGTGTTGACAGTAGCAATATTAAACGAAAATTAGATGGTCTACTATAAAATTTTGGCGGAATGTACTTATTTCTTAAATCTATTCAACATTGGACAGCTAAACACGAAATGAATCTCATCCTCTATTGCTGAACTACATAGACGACATGTGGCAGCTCCATTTCCACCATACTTATATCTTTGGGAGTGCACAGCGATATCAGATACTCCAAACCTAAACTTGGTTAGCGCAGTTCTTACAAAAGTACACAAGGACAATGAAATGTAATGGTTCAATCAAATGATTAACTTTAAACAATCTATACAATGAAAATCTGTCACTCGTCTGAATATGAGAGTCCCATTCCTGCCACCTACAATCAATGATGCGTTGTTTGAAACAAGCCAAAAAGCTTCTTGCACATCCAACACCCTGACTCATCCACGCATAGAAAAAACCATAATTACATAAACATTTACGTACACTACTTGCCCATGTTTGCTTACCTCTTTGATCAAGTATATACATAGTCTTTATACGCCATAGCAGGTAGTCTGTTATCATTCATTTGAACTACTTTTAACCAATATTTTATACATTTCGTGTAAGCATTTAAGTATATAGGATACCTTCCAAGTTCTCCGTAAATAAGATCGTAAGAGAGAGAGAGAGAGAGAGAGAGAGAGAGAGAAAGCGAGAGAGAGGAGACACACACACACACACACACACACACACACACACACACACACCACACACACACACACACACACACACACACACACACAAACACGCGCGCGCGCACGCACACATACAGAGAGAGGGAGAGAAGAGAGAAGGGAGGAGAGGAGAGGGAAGAAGAGAGAGAGAAGAGAGAGAGAGAAAGAGAAGGACTCTTTTATCGTAGGGGTATTTTAATCCCCCCCACCCCCACCACACCCCCCCACCCCCGGACCTGAATTTTTGGCACTTCATTGTTCATCTACCCTTTTTACATTTTACATTATTTGACCATCCTTCATACCTCTCACTTGAATTTCCCTTTACCAAAGCCCTTACCCACCCCTCCTTCCAATGCCAGTCCTTTATCTCTTCCTCCCCTGCCAATACCTCTTGATTCTTACAAGGTGTAATCATTTATTTTTTCCCCCAATCCGTTTTTTTGCACTTGCTTTTTTGACCTACCCCGACTATATTCTGATCTTTGCTGCCTTCAATTGACCATAAAAACCCCTTCACTCCACTTATGATCTTCTTCTCTTCTATTCCCACATCCCCTGGTTTTCTAATAAAACACTTTTCCTTCTTGAGGAGGCTTTGGGGGCGCGGGAGATCGAAAATATTCGGGTTTGCTAGGCTGTTTGATGTCAGTTGTGGAATGGCTTACGTCTCTGCAATAGTTTCCCTGTCCGATTTTGGGTTTTCTATTAATTTATTCATTTACTTAATTATTACCTATTTATTTTTTTTGTTTATCTATTTATTCACCGATAATTATTTATGTGTAGGGGAGAATACTTTGTTGCACAATGCACTTTTTTTTGTTAAAAAAAAATTAAAAACGTTAACTCTCAAACCCCCGGTACACACGGCTTTTTCCAAAAAAATTCCATCTCGTCCTTTTTTTAAACCTTTTTTAAAAAAATTTTTTTTTTTAAAAATTGCAAACACCCCTTTTATTTTTGATATCGGCGATTTAGCCTCTTTCCTCTTATTTTTCATAACATATTCTAAGCGTTCAAAAATACCTACGCTTGTCTTTAATCGTTTCAAGCAAGTCTTGATAATGCTTAAATCAGTAAAAACTATTTAAGCATAAAACGTTTTTTTGAACAAAAAAAGCATGGTTCCCAAACATGAACAAACGAACCACGGAAAAAGCACAAAATAAATCGATCTTTCCCGAGGGGCGGACACAGTACTAATTTTTTTTTAAGGATTTTTTTTAATTTCTGCGTACGTCGCTTCATTTTGAAAATAACTTTTAATAAGGGTTTTTAAAAATTTTCAACACCTCTTTGACTGTTTACGATGGAAACAGGGTTCAAGAACCCTTTGGTTTACGGGGGAAACAAGGGTTTGCTTTCGGGTTGTTTGGGTTTTTTTTTTTTTGTTTGTGTTTGTTGTTTTTGTTTGTTTGTTTGTTTGTTCTTTTTTTTTCCAAACCCAAAAATAAAAGTAACCCCCCCCCGTTTTTCTTAACAACTCACCCCCTTTGTTCTCGTATTCCATTTTTCAACACATAAACAACCCTTTTCATTTTTATCCTTTTTCGGAATACTTAGAACAAACCTCTTCCCAAACTTGCTTAATGTACATTTCTTATCAATGATTTTTTTTATCCCGTTTTGGATCAACAAATATTGTTTCATGAAAAACCCTTATTTCCCTGTCAAAAATTAAACAGTTCAAAGCAGCATTGTAACTATAATTAAGAAAATTATTTAGGGTCAAAAATCAAATTATACATGAGACTGAACACCTGATGTAAAATTTTCAAATCTTATTTCCCAACTTTGTTTTCAAATCATTGTGTTCTTCACGAGAGTTGAAACACTTCATTACCCTTTCTTTTGAGCAATTTCAAATGCGACCCAAAAGTAAAATGGTCGTTTTTATTCGTTTATACGAAAATAAAAAAGGGTTTAGCAGCCTTTTGAACATAAAATACTGTTACCTTTTTTTATGTAATTTGTGATTGCCGTTAGTATCCCCATTGCAAAACACCATTGAGTTACCAAACCAAGCGTAAAGACATATCAAACCAAATTTTCATATGATTAAGTACTTATCATTAGTTTTTCTTATATAGCAAGTAAAACAAAATGGCTTTTAAACTGATTTCCAAAACCCCCCTTTGACATCATCTAAAAGGACGTTAGAAGTTCTCCGTTGAAATCAAATTTTAGAAATTATTTACACGTCACAAACTCCATCATTACCAAAAATATTTTAACTTTAAGGTTACCAATAAAAATATCAAATAAAGGAACCCCTTGGTGGGACTTACTGACTGCGTTTTACATCATCTCCTCATTTTCCTCCTGGGGTGCAGCGGCCCATCTCTGATGTCCCCCTGTCATCTTTCTGCGCAAAAGTCTTTCATATTTCGTCTCTTCCTTATTTTTCCGTTTTGTCTCTCAAAGTCTGGAGTGGGAACGTTAATTCTGCTGGTCTTTCCCAAAAGGAGGGGAGGAAACAGAAATGATAGCCGGCCCCGACTTTTCATGCGGACTCCAAATTTCCATGGTTATGCGATTTGTGTGTGTGGGGGTGTGTTGTGGGTGTGTGTGTGTGTGTGTTGTGGTGGGTGTGTGTTGTGTGTGTGGTGTGTGTGTGGTGGTTGTGGGGTTCTGTGGGGGGTCTGTGTGTGTCTTGTTGGTGTGTGGCCGTCACGACTTCACTTTCTGTTCTTTTGGTACATGGCTACTTATATGTTGGGCCCTTTTTAAAATGAAGTGAAATTCGGTAGAAAAAAGCCCCGCTTTACGTGAAAACCGCTGTGAAAAAGGCGTTGTCTTTAATAAGATGTCTGCAAAAACAAGTTTCGATACGTCAAAATTTAAATTTCAGAGTCAAACATTGCCTTATAAGCTCTCACAATACCCCCTTCGCTTGGGTCATTCTGCATCGCTGAGAGAGAGAGAGAGAGAAGAGAGAGGGAGAGAGAGAGGAGAGAGAGAAAGAGAGAGAGAGAGAAGAGAGAGAGAAGAGAGAGAAGAGACACACCACGACACACAGCAACAAAGGCAAACGAGCGAGTGAGAGGGGGGGGGGGGGGGGTGCAGTGACTTACCCAAAATTCACACACACCACACAACCCAAACAACACAACCCCCAACACACACACACACCCCCATAACACAACCCACACACACACACACCACACACCACACACACACAAAGAGGAGAGAAGAGAGAGAGAGGAGAAGAAGGGGAAGAGAGAGGAGGAACAAAAGAAGACAGACAGACAGACGACAAGGGGCAGAACAGAGAAGAGAGCAGAGATAGAAGAGAGAGACAGACAGACAGACGGGCAGACAGAAAAGACAGACAGACAAAGCAGACAACAGACAGACAACGCATTTGTGTTCGTTCGAATTGCACAACAACCAACACAACCAACACACACACACCCACACACACCCCAAAACCCCCACACACAACACACACACACCACACACCACACACACACACACACACACACACCACACCAACACACACACACACCCCAAAACACATACATACATACTACATACAAACACACACACACACACACACACACACACACACACCACACAACACACAACACACACACATAGCGGGCGCGTGCATGCACCACAAAAAACACGACGCCCGAGTGGGCACGCACACACACACACCACACACACACACACACACACACACACCACACAACCACACACACCACCACACACACCCCCACACACACCACACCCACACACACACACACCCCACACCCCCGCACACACCAAAAACACCAAAACTCACATCACACAAAACGTACACGCTAGCAAGCATCTGCTCGAGCAAGCCCCCACCCCCACCCACCTCGTGCGTGCACGCGCGCGCGCGCGCACACACACACACCACAACCACAACACACCACAACCCCACACACCACACACACAAACACACACAACACAATCACACACACACACACAAAACCCCACACACACCCAACACCACCCACCACACCACACCACACACACACACACAACACACACAACACACACTCCACACAACACACACCAAAACACACACACACACAAAACACCCCACACACCCCCACACAAAAACACAACCCCCACACACAGAAACACATTTAAATGCCAAAAAAAACAATCAAATACCATAGAAAAAGTAACAAAAAACAACCCTTTTTCCCCTTTACACAAAACACACAAAAAAAGAAGGGTTTTTAAATTGTCCAACTCCCTTGAAAAAAAAAAAGCCACCCTTCTTTGCTTTCTAGCCTATTTTTGGAAATTATTATGGTCATGGAAGAGGACTTTGTATTTTAGTAATTTTACACTGAAGAACAAAAAACGGAAAATAGAACACATATAAGCGAATCAGCGCCACTCGTGCCAAATTTCAATACCTTAAAACAGTTTTGTCTTCATTAAGTATTTACTGGGGATTTTCATGTCATGAATATTTATTTATGGGGTTTACAAAGTTCGGCTCCCCGTCGCCCCAAACCAGTCCCACCCATTGAAAATCCCACCACTGCCCCCCACACATTTGTCGACAACACGCACGGAAGCCCAGCCCCAAAAGAAAATACTGACCCATAGCCGCCTCCCTTCCCCCCAAACTGTTCACTTTAAGATGATCCAGTGCGAACGCACTACAAGATCGTCCTCCCAAAGGGGCCCTACGAAATGCCAAACCTTTTTTAGGGCCCAAAACCCATATTTTTGCAGAAAAACCCCACATGAACAAAAACCCACACCTATCACCCATTAAAATTCCGCGAAAACCCCGCTTCAAAAGTCCTCACAAAGCCATCCCCCCCACATGGCTCAAAAGACCTTCTGAAATTGGCACCATTCTCTTTTCAAGCTCAACATCTTACACTTACCCCTGCGAGCGTAGTAAACGTTAGAAGGGCATATCCCCACACTTAAAACGTGCATCTCTGACAACCCGGGCCCAAAATTTACTATCTCGAAAAAAAGCCCGTCGCTTCCACCAAAAGTCCCCGGCAAACATCATCAGGGCAAATCCCGGCATTTTTGCCATTATATTGGTTTTCTTTGGAAAAATCGCCACTTGCGCGGGTTTTTTTCTTTTTATGCGCATTCATTTTATGGGGCCAGGCTCCTTCTCGGCTCTCTTGGAAATACTGAGGTGAGGTCTAAAATGCCGGTCGTTCGGGAGACTGGGTGGGAAAGACCTCCCGGGGGCCCTTTAAAATGATAAACCCTCTGAGATGTTATTGATCTTTGGTCCCCCAAGCTGTTGCAACTCCAGGGCAAATCACCCTTCGTCTGGGCCAGTCACGAAGAGCTGAGGTTTCAACCAACCAATTTCTTGCCATGTACACTCCGAAGTGAGCGTTCTTTTCTTTGTGATTGGACAAGTATCCAACTTCTATTGTTACTTCATAAGTCTTCAGTAAATAACCTGAAAAAAGTATCTGCACTGCATATAACACCCTTCAAGATTTTAAAACCCAGACATACCACTGGCGGGCAGGCACATGCGTTGTAAGGCATTGGTGAGACACAATGCTTGCTGAAAATTTGTTAAGAGTTTGTGATGTTGAAGAAAGGCTTTTTACCAGTATGTAACAAAGACATTTGCAGCGAACGACGACGCATTTTTTTCTCAATTTGAGCATGGCGTTTTTCCCCCTGTGTCAGAAAAGGGTCATTTGCTATATGCTTCCAGTTTCCTCGGGTGATAAGGCTCCCAGTCCAGTTGGCGGCGTCCAGTGCATTTTTAAAAAGCTGAGGTAGTGGGAACCTAGGAACGATGCCATCATGTTTTTTTTTAGGGGTAATGGATATCCGAACAGGGTTTTTTTTTTTACTTTTGCCCGGGGCTGGGTTAAAACCTTCAGCTTAAAGGGGGCCCAACTAGGGAACGTGGGCTTTGGTGAATAGATTCCCAGGGTTTTTTTCAATTATAAACTTTTTTAAGGGCCTTTTCTACAACTTTCTTTTTGAATTTGGTCATGTTTTTGTTCAGTGCATGGGCAGTGCTAAAGTCATCCATTATTGCAAAGCTCCTTTAATTCCTTCTACATTTGGTCCTAATCCTTTTTAACACTTCTGGGGATCCTTTTAAAAAACAGAAGTTCGTCCCCCTCTTATTTTTAAAATCCACTTTTTGATCCCGCGTCGAAAAAATTTTTAGTGTTTGGGAGTCTGCTGTAAATTTTTCCACTTTCCCCTTGGGTATGCTCCCCCCAAAGCACATTCAACCCCCGGGTCAAAGCAATGGGACTTTGCTGTTTGGAACAGAGACGTCAGTGAATAAACCCTTTCAGTGGGCTCTTCACTTTTCAATAGGGTCAACTACTTCCCTTTCATGGAGCTTCCGATCACTTTTTACGAAGGCTGCTTTCTGGGGGTACTGAATGAAAAAACCCCTTGGCGCCCGATTTCAGCTGAAGCTGTTTTCCCCCGGCGTGTTTCTGTGGGGCTCTGTACCAGGAAATATCAATTTTAGATTAGTAGTGGGATTAATGACAAAATCCAGATTTTCAGGCGAACATCGAGGCTGGAGCTTCTGATGGCCAGAAATCCGTTCCTTGATTTAAAATTTAGGGTTTTAAAACCGGGCGTTGACAATTTTTCCCCATTTTAGAGGGCGACGGTTACTGTCTGATGAGGTGGGTTAGTAAATGCATAGAATTGTTTTGGATGAGCATATTTTACTGCAATCAGAAAGTTGTTGGCCGTCTCGGACATGAGTGTATTGCGTCTTGCCTTAGTGTCAATTTTGCATTTGATGTTTTTTACATGAGCTGACACTATCTGATTCGATTTGTTACCGTCTTTGAGTTTCGTACTTCAACCGTTGTGGATTGCTAGAACTTCTGGTCTGGGTCTGACTCAGAACCTGTAACTAAGGTCTGTAGTATGCGGCGACTTCTGCACTTTTTTCTCCAGTGATTGAGTTTCTTGCAATGTGCACATGTTATTCCTGTTGCTGGACATTTCGCTCTTTTTGGGGATGTTTGGAATGCCCTCCACAGTAAAAACATTTACTTATGGTCTCTCTTGGTATTTATGGTTGCTTTGGTCTTTTTTGTGACAGCATTGTCCACAGATCCAGTGTATTCTTGAAAGAAATGAGATTTGGTGTTGTTTCTTTCGTTTGACAACATTGAATGCTACTTCCGGCTCATCACAATCATCCGGACTGTTTCTGTGACAATTCATAGCATAGGCTAATTTCAATTGTTTTGTGCCAGTGTGAGAGCTTCCCCCTTTTTCAAGGAGCTTCGCTTGTAGTATTTGGCCGTATATTCCGTCGATGAAACAGTCTATCATGATGCCATCATTATGTGCATTAGTCACAGTCCTTCACAATCAGACGTAAGTCTTTCACAAAGTTATCAAAGGACTCATCATAGTCTTGTTTGTTTGCTTCAGTCTGTTACCATGCGGACATCAGTCTATTCGAAGATGCAACTCTCTTTGCCAAACAAACCTTTGACAGCTTGCCAGCTTCCTCAAAAGTCACCACTACAAATCAAAGAATTTCGAAAATCAGATCCCAAAACAGCTGCAGTCCGAGAATATTGCTTCAATGGATGGCCCGTTTACATGCCGGAATCACCCACTTCTAAAGGCATGCTGGATCAACAGAGAACATCTGACCATTTCTGAAGACCTGTTAATGTTTGACAACATAATTGTCATCCCACAGGAGATGAGGACTGAAACGCGTAATCACATTCACAAGCGCTCCTTGAAATTTGTACAAGTCGAGCCTTGCTGCAGTTTCGATCTAGTGGCCTCACATTTCAAAAGAAATTGAAGATCTAATACAGAACTGTACATCGTGTGCCAAACATAGACCAGAACAAAAGGAACCACTACTCCCTTCATCCTTTCCTGAGCGTCCCTGGTCCAGACTAACATGGATCTGTTCGTTTTTCATGGCAAAACCTACGTCATTGTGGTGGACTATCATTCTCGCTGGGCAGAAAAACGACGTCTTGAGAAACAAACAAGCAGCAATTTGATCACCAAACTAAAAAGCATCTTGCTGTCCATGGCGTTTCTGACGTAATGAAATCCGACAATGGTTACTCACTTTGCAAGTGCAGAGTTTCGCGATTTTGCCTCTGGTTTAGGTTTCATCCACACTAAAGCTCTCATTACGGTACAAACTGTCAAAAATCTTCTCAAAAAAGCAAAAGGTCCATACACTGCCCTCCTTCTGTACAGATAAGTCCACTGCAAAATGGTCTGTTCCCTAGTGAACTTCTGATGGGAAGAATGTTGAAAACCAAATCTCCTTTTCCCACTTATCTAGTTTCCTCACTCTCCAAACCACTCAATCATCAAACAGAAGAATACATGGAGACAAAAACAGAGAAACAAACAAACAAAACATACAAAAACACTTCAATATCCGATCATTCTGAGAGAGAAGTAGCACCTCTAAAAACCGTGATGATGCAATCTTCATCAAAGATATGAAGAAGCCAGGAGAGATCTTGGCAAAGCATTATCATACTGACGGAAAATGGCCCCATCCGACGCAACAGAACACACCTCGTGGCAACTCCTAAAGAGACACAGCCCCTGCAAAGATTCAATCACAGCTGTGAAAATGCCTTCACCATCTTTACCGTCTTCACCTCAGGCATCGTCTCAAAAAGTTACATGTCTAAGCTGACATCTTGTTTTGGGAACAACATGGCAGTTCCCAGCTCATCAGGCACACTCCACAGAATCCAGAGAACAATTGATTTAAGAAACCCCAGAGAAGAAAATGGTGGAAGAGTGCACTCACCAGGGTTTGAGTATGGTGATCGGGGGAACAAGAAGGAAAGCAAGCTTTCTGCTCATAGAGCTGTCATCAGGCTTAGAGTTAGTGGGTGACAGAGACAGATCTTATATGAGGACTAACAATAAAAAGAAGAAGGAATCAACAAAGCTCAGAGACAAAAGGAAGTTAACTGGGGTTAAGCAGTGAGTAGGAATCATAGCAACTTAAAGTAGAAAGCAGAAGGCCTGGTTCAAAAAAAAAAGAAAAAAAAAAGGGGGGGGGGGGGGAAGGAATTAGTAAGAAGGGGGGGGGTTTGCCTGAAGTCAGGTGCTGTCCCTTTTGGGTTTTCAGGCCGGAGGGGCGGGGCCCCCGCGTGCGATGTGGATGATCCAAAAAGAGGCAATGAGCCCCTGGCCCGGTTCTCCCCGGGGACAGCCCCCTTTTGCAGGGGTAAAGTTGTGTAGGGGTGTTAAAAGTGGGGCTAGGGTCTCTATCCACCCCCGCATTGAGCGAAGGTGCCAGGAAACGCTCATTCAGGTGCGGATTTTCCCCCAGTGTATTTCTTGGTCTTGATCTATAAACCCCAGTCCCATGGAAAAGTGTTGTTTCAAAAAATTTTCAGTAATTTGAAATAAAATTTTAATTATTTTCGTTCTATCTAAGTTTACTTTTTTAAAATTGGGAAAAAAGAATTGTTGGAATGTTGCCTGTATACTTACGTAAGTTTCAGCCCGAGGGTTTTTAACTCTCGCTGGTTGGGCCCTTTGGGGAACTGCAAAAAACGTTGGATAGTTATCAAGGGAGATTAAAGACAACGGAAAAACCCGTATCTTGTTCAGCCTTTTTTTCGGTTTTTAGAATATTACAAAGAAACAGTCAAAAATCGATTGTTTTTTGGATAAAAAAGTGAAGCTTTTTAAATCGAAGTGGTTTTTCCCAAAGTTCTTATCGCATGGTTTAAGTTCAGTGAGCGGGGGACGAATTTTGACAATTTTTAAATACTGCTGAAGTACCCGACGCGTTTGCTTGTTTATTTTAACGTTGCCAGGGGTTTAAAAGTCGAGCTGTTTTTAACAGTTCGAGCCCCCCTGCAGCCGTCCCCACTTGCGTGGGAAACCCTGAAATGCATTTTTTCCCCCTTCTTTCGTGTTTTGGTTAGATTTACGACAGATGAGGTGTATGTGTGTGGGTGTTGTGTGAGGTGGTGTGTGTGTGGGGGGGGGGGGGGGGGGGGATGTGTGATCCATCAATTTTGTACATAAGTTTTTTCTTTTGGATTAGTTGTGTTTGACCCATAGGGCCCACAGCGTGTGGGTGTGGCAAAATTTTTAGGGTTTTAAAATATTCTTTTTCTACTGATTTCCTTTTTATTCTTTGTTTAGGCCTTTCCGCATGTGCAGTTGTGTGGGGTGTTGTTGCGTGAGTGGTGTGTGTTTGCATTTTTTTTTTTTTCCCCCCCCCCCCCCCCCCCCCCCCCCCTTACGCTTAGAGTTGATTGCTCAAGATTTTGCGATTATAAATGCCAAAAATTTTTTTTATTATTATTATTTTATTATTTTAATTATTTTATTATTATTTTTATTATTATTATTATTTTATATTTTATTGTGGCTGCTTTGAGTCACTTGAATTTAGCGTCATTTGAATTTCTTGTTTTTTTTTCAATAATTTAGGCCCCATTCTTTTCGTTTTCCCGTCTTTTAATTTCTTGTAGGCCTAGTTGATGTGGGAAGGTTAGGCCTATTGGGGGATCTGGTCTGGCGGCATCTGAAAATAGTTTACTTTGTGAAAAAGGGCTGTTGCCTGTGTTGGCTATTTGCATAATTGTTCATGGTTTTTTCTAAGTTTGTTATATGACCTTTTCGGTCTTTTTAAATGTAATTTCCCCTGATGGGGAATTTTAAACACAACCTTGTATCTTTTTTTCCTATTTCCCCCCTTTTTATCTCTTGTCTTTGAGTTTTTGTTGGAATCCTCCTTGGGTTTTTTTCGGAGACATGATCCAGAATGTATATGGTCATCGAGATCCCGGGCATTGCCAAGGCGTCGCTCCAAAACGTCTTTTTTTCAAATATATCCACTAAAATTTAAAATTTTTTGCACTTTGTTTGGGTTTTGATGAGTCAAACTTGCCTACACTTACGGGTCTGACGACCTCATAATGTTCTCTCTTCTGTCTCTCTGTCCTGTCTCTTGTCCTCTGTCTCTCTCTCTCTCTCTCTCTCTCTCTCTCTCCTCCTCTCTCTCTCTCTCTTATATATTAAAATTTTAAAATATATCATATTTTAAAATTATGTGTGTGTTGTGTGTGTGTGTGTGTGTGTGTGTGTGTATGTGTGTGTTGTGTGTGTGTGTGTGGTGTGTTGTGTGTGTGGTGTGTGTGTGTGTGTTGGGTTGTGTGGTGTGTGGGTGTGTGTGTGGTGTGTGTGTGTGTGTGTGTGTGGTGTTGTGTGTGGTGTGGTGGTGTTTGTGTGTGTGTGGTTGTGTGTGTGTGTGTGTGTTGTGTGTGTTTTGTGTGTGTGTGTGTGTGTGTGTGTGTTGTGGGGGGTTGTTGTGTGTGTTGTGTGTGTTGGGGTGCAAAATTTGTCAAGCGGCATGCGAAACAAAAAAGTGGGAACTAACATGTGATAAAATCGGGTCAATTAGCAGCCGTTGAATCTAATTTGGATTTTATATCCCTACTACCATCAATGAACTCCTGTGTTTCAAAGTAATAACGACATTCATATTGATTATATGTTGATTTTACCCCAAAGGTTGATTTGGGAACCAGGATGGTGCTGGGCACATTCGACAAAATAAAAATAGAGTCTCTGAGGTTTTCGTTGTTGTTGTTGTGTTGGTGGTGGTGGTGGTGGTGTTGTTTTTCTTTTTTATTGTTTGGTTGTGTGTTTTTCAAGTGGAGATTGGAAAGGTTGCACTATGGGAATCACCACACAAGTTCGTGAGATTCTGTTTATGATGTGTGGAGCGGTAAAGGAAGAAAGTAGAATAAGTTCATAAAAGAACAAAAATGTTGAGGTATGAAAATGACGGATAGGGAGTCGATTTGTTTGTGAACAGTTTTGCTGTGTTGTAAAGATTTTCTTTTCGCTAGTGTTTGATTAACAATGTAGCTATATATCTGTTAATTTACTTGCTGCTTTCTTTCTTTCTTTCTTTCTTTCTTCTTTCTTTCTTTCTTTCTTTTCTTTCTTTCTTTCTTTATTCGTTTGTTTATTTGTTTACTTATTCATTATGTTTTCCTTGTTTATTTGTCTATTCATTTATCTTTCCACTCATTTATTTATCTATCCAGGTATCTACTTGTGTATTCAATCAACTTTTTAAGTGTTCATGCTTTTTGTCATAAGGAGACATGCTCCATAGGCCTGGAAATCATTGTAAATAAGATTTATACCTCTATAGACTTTACCAAGGTAAATTTTTGTTGCTTAAAAATGAAATATGTACATGAGACTAAAACAGAAAATTCAAAATGCTGTCAAAGCATACGCAGTGGAACAATATACGCGAAGAGAAATGTAATGAATTGTCTGGAAAAAAAAATCAAAATAAAATTCAAAATAATAGCATTTCCGGTGGCGAAAGAAAGAAGAAAAGAAAAAAAGAAGCGCACTAATCGACGAAATAAAATCACTTGGAATAAAAGGAGACTGGATGAAACTTGAACAGGAAATACTACTTCAATTATTGAAGGCGTTTTCCTTCGTTCAAAAGCCAGATTGATGTTGGTGAGAAACTGCAAAACACTTTACAATAAAGAGGTAGGAAAGTTTTAAAATATGCGTGCCATTTGAGAAAAGGAATTCTGTTAAAGCATGGACATAAAAAAATACAACGGAGGATAATGGCAAATTCACAGAGGACCCACAAAAAATTGAAGAGACGATGTCCACTTTCAATAACAGACTTCACAAAATCAATAAAGATATTGAAAATTGTGAACACACAAAATCAGTTAATGAAGTACCATAGCTACACAACAAGAAGAACAATCTTTATCTTGGGGAAATACTCTAAGAAATATGCAGAGTGGGAAAAATCGGGTGGTCTGGGTGCCGATTTATTTCTGTACTTATTTATAATTATTTACATGGGGTTTTTGGGTTTTTTTTTATCCATTTATTCATAAACTCATTAATTTATTTATTCATCTATCATTGCTGTAATATTTGCTTGCGTCTCTTGTACTTAGCACTTTAAATGAAGCATACACAGGACTGGTGAATCTGTCCACCTCACAGACAGAAGGCGTAGTTATCTTTATTTCTCAAGCAGATAGACCTACAAAATTCTTTCAGAAATCCAATACATGTTTCTATATTAATTGTTGTATATAAGAATGAATCGCAATGCAACGAAAAGAATTAAGAACATTATATCACCTTTAATCAAGGAAAATCAAACGGGAATTACGGAAAATCATTATGTGGGCGATAACATAAGTACTTGTATGGTTGATAATGAATTTATACTCAAATCGTTTATAACGCGTTTATGAAATCTATTTTTGGCACAGTTGAGAAAAAGAAAAGAAGAAGAAGAAGAAGAAAAGAAGAAAAGA
>CM031620.1:51728396-51740896 GCA_018398815.1 Conus ventricosus
GTGATATCCCCCAAAGAATCTCATATGGTTGTTTTCAATGCCCCTTTTTTTTTATAAACCTTACCTTATACTTGCCAAATTTTTGGTTCAATTTTTGGGGAAATTTCTAAAAGCGGTCCCTTTTGAAAATTTTTGGGGAGGGTGTGTGTGTGTGTGTGTGGTTTTTGTGGGTTTTTGGTGTGGGGGGTGTGTGTGTGTGGTGTGTGGGTGGGGGTTTGTGTGTTTAATTCATTTATACTCAGCCTTAAAAAAAAGGGGAGTGGGGCCCCCAAAACAAAAGGGGAGGGGGGGAAAGCGTGTATGGACGGGGCCGCACCTGATACGCATCCTTGATAAAAACCTAAAAATTTTTTTTGGGCCCCTGTTTGATTTTGGATCGCGCAAAAAAAAAGGGACACGCGAAGGATCTCCTCCCCTTTTCTCTCCCCTCTTCCTCTCCCCCCTCTCTCTCCCCTTCCCTATCCTCTCCCCTCGCTCTCCCCTCTCTCCTTTTTTGATTGTAAATCATTTTTTTAATATTTCAGGTTTCCCTTTTTTAAATGGGCCCAAAACTGTTTTCCATTACTTTATGAGCCCCTTTTTCCCCAAGGGGGTTGTTTTTTATCAATTGCGAAAAAATTATACAAAAAATTTTGCTTTTTCTTTGGGGCCTTTATAGGGGGCTACCAACTATGCAAAAACAAAGGGGTTTCTGAATCTTACTTTAAGTTTTTTTTTCCCTTAGACCGTGCACTTTCAATAAAAACTAGGCTCGCTGTCAGGGCGTTGATTAGCTAAAGGAGTTTGGGGGGGGGGGGGGGGGTCCCCAAACAATTAGTAATTAACTCAAAGCAGCCCACAAGTGGTAGGAAGGATTCCAGGGTCATAAAAAAAGAAATTCCCTCAAAAAGTGTTTGGGCCCCCCTAAACTCCACCCCTAAAAGGGGGGGCCGTTTCCCCAGATCATGTTTTCCAAAATCCCCCTTCCCCACTCCCAATTTTTTGGAACTAAAAACATCAAAACACAGCCCTTTTACCTTTTACCTAAAGGATAAAAGGGGGTCAAGGGTTCAAAAGGGAAAACCAAAATTGGCACTCGTTTTTTAAGTCTGGGCAGGCGTCCATATCCTGGTTTGGGACCCGACTAGGGTTTTGGCGGGGTTTCCAAGAGAGAGGTTAAGGGTTTTGGGCAAAGGGAGGGATTTTTTATGGTTTTTCTTGCACCATTTTTCCCCAAAACCCCGGAAAACTGGGGGGGGGGATTGGCTTTCTTTCGGTTTTTACCTCCCTCTCCCCCCAAATTGACTCTTAAACGAAATTGCAAGCAGATCTTTGCAACTTGCAACCTTAAAAGCTCTTTTCCCCCCCCTAAAAATTTCAGGGTTGCACGGTCATTTTTTGGGGCATTCAGGGGGTTTTTTGAAATTCACATTTTTGGGTTCAATTTTTTCCCCAAAAAAGGGTTTCCCTTTGGTGTGCTTGGGTTTAAAAAGGGGAATTTTAAATCGTTCTTTGGGACGGCAAAATTGGGGTTCTTTTGGACAATTTTTCGGGAAAATCCAGGAAAAAGGTTTAAATTTTTTTAAATTTCCCCGGGGAAAATTATTTGTGATAAATACATTTTGACAAAGGGCCCAGGGGGCTGAAGGAAATTTAAATTTTTTGGGGTTTTTTTGTATTGGGATCTGAAAGAAAGCATCACCAATCGTAGTCAATTTTTTCCCTTGCAGCACTCAAAAAACCAGGAGGGAAAAGGTCCTCCATGCGCTAAAGAGGGGAAATTTCTGGGGAGCACCCTTTTTCTGGGTTGGGGGGGCCCGGGTTTTTCCAGCAAGGGATTGACTGGCATTTAACATTCCCCTTTGGGCCCCTCTTATGCATTACTTTTCCCCGTAAAATTTTGAAAGAGCTTTTTTAAAAATTTTCTGATTTATAAATTTGTTGGTTTTTTTTCCAATACCCAACCCCATCAAAAATAGTAAAATTATTTTTTTTGGGAAATTTTGGTTTAAAATCTGTTTTTTTTGGGGAAATGTTACATCTTTTTTCCCCTTGCGTTCGGTTTTACGAATGAACTTTTTCATCCCAAATTTAACTTAGTGCGGGGTAAAAAAAAAATAGTAAAAACGGTGGGGAAAGTTTTTGTGGCAATGTTTCCTATGCTTTGATATGCAGGACTTCCCTTTTGATGAAATGATTTTTGGGTTCGGGGTTTTTTTTTACTGTTTTTAAATGCAAGCATGCAAAAGGGATAAATTATTATCGGGTATTTTAAAGGAAAAGGGAAATAAATTTCCCAAAGGTGCCTAAACGGAGCCCGGGCAAACGTACCCCACGGGCTGGGGAAAAAGGCCCAACCCTTTTTTTATTCTTAAGCCCCCGGGGTGGGACGCTTTCCGTTTGTCTTTGGTATGTACATTTCCCCCCCTCTCCCTTTTTTTTTCCTGGGTTTTGGCGTTTATTTTTTTTTCTTTGGCGTAAAAGGCCATGAATGGGCGACCCAACTTTTTTAATTTTCCCCCCCCCCCCACCCCGTTTGTTTCTGGGGGGGGCCGGGATTTTTGGGGAGTAGGGGGGGAACATGGTCTACTTTTTTTTCCTGTTTTGGAAATTATTTTCCATGTTCCCTAAACGCAGGGAAACCTTTTCCTTTTTTTGCGGTGGGAACCCCGGTCTTGTAAATCTCCCTTCTTTTTCTCCCCATTTTTGTTCAGCACAGACCCCGGAAAAGCCCCCCCCCCCCCCTTTTCCTCGCTCTCTATTTTCTCTCTCTCCCCCTCTTTCCCCTCTTCTCTTTTCTCTCTCGGGAAAATGTTTTGTTAAAAATTTCAATGTTTAAACGGGGTTTTGTTTTCATGTATTCCACAAGCTTGATGGACCCCTTTAAAAAGGGTTTTTGTTTTCTTCACAGCATAGCAAATTGATGAAGCAGACGGTGAAAAGATGGACAGTGGGGGAAAAAAAGTTTTAGCAGTAAATTATGTGTGCCGGGAATGAGGCCAATTTTGTTTTTTAAAAAGGGGAGCATTTTTACTTTAAAAAAAAAAAAAAAAAAAAAAAAATAAAAAAAAACCTACACATTTCTTTTTCGAGTGCCAAAAAATCCCCAAGGGTTAAAAATTTATTTTCTTTTTCTTTACATGGCTTTGACCCTTATCATTAACTTTTTTGAAAATCCTTTCCCATTTGTTTTTCCATTTGTTATTTTGGGGGTGTTTCAAAAAATTAATTTTACACCCCCATGACATTGGGGTTATAAAAGGCCCCATTGTAAATTTAAAAAAAAGGGTTTTGTCTAAAGGGCATCTGAAGCTTTCCCCCTCTCCCCTCTCCCTCTCTCCTCTCTCCCCCTCTCCCCCCTCCCCCCTCTTTTTCTCTATCTCTTTTTCCGCTCTCTCTTCTTCCGCTTTTCCCCTCTCCCCTCCCCCCCGGTTTTAAAGGGCCCAGATAAACCAACCTTCTATTGGCTCTTTGGGGGGGGGGGACTTGGACCTTTTTAAAAAGAAAAAGTGCCCCGTTTTTTTTTTGAAAAAAGCTTTTAATGTCACCCCAAGGGGCCCACCAAAGACGGGTTATACGGGGGAGGAGGGGGGCTTTTCCGGTTAGCCCAAAATTTTTTTACTTATCAGGCTTTTAATATGGGGGTTTAAGGGACTTACAAAAATGGATCGACAAGACTTCCCCCGGTAAAATCATATAATTGTTTTTGATATTTTTTGTGACAAGGAAAAATGTTGGGCGTCACGGGGTTGGGAAAATTTTTTCCTTTTTGGGATTCGGTTTTTTTGGGGAAGCATAAAGGCGTGGGAAAAAAATGGTTTCGGATTCCTGAGCTCTTTAAAGCAAAGCCCGGGTTGATTTGGTCTGGTCAAAACGGGCAAGAACACACCCCAAAAAGCATATTTTTAAAGTGTTTACCGTTTTTTAAATTTCTTCTCGTCGGGGGAATTTATTTCAAAAGTTGTTAAAAAAAACACATCAGAGATGTTTTGATTAGGTTTTAGAATGGGTTTTCCCTTTTTAAAAATTTACGTACTCAAAAATTTAGTTTACGTCCCGTTTATCAAGGGGATTTGAAATGTCCCGGGTGGGTGCTGGCCTCGAAGATGAAATGCATGCATGGGTTTTTCTGCGGGCCTTTTAATGAATTTTGGGGGAATACATTCCATCTCGGTTTTAAAAAAGATCCCCCTGATAAGAAACCCCGGAAAAGTTTAATGCAAAAACGAGGGGGCATTTTCCCTGATTTAGGGGCGTTTTTTTTTACTACTTAACAAAAAGTTGTTTTTTCCAGGGTTTTAAAACATATTAAGCTAATATCGAATGTACGGGGCTTTGGGGGTTGGGCCCTTTTTTTACCGGGGGGTTTCTGTTGCCAATTTGGGAGTTTCCATTTGGAAACAAGCCCTACGTGTGGTGGGTGTGTGTGTGTGTGTGTGGGTGTTTTGTGGGGTTTTTGGGGGTGTGTGGGTGTGTGTTTGGGGGGTGTGTGGTGTGTGGGTGTTGTTTTGTGTGGGGTTTGGTGTGTGGGGTGTGTGTGTGTGGGGGGTGTTTTGGGGGTGTGTGTTGTGTGTGGGTGTGTGTTTTGGGGTTTTGTGTGTGGTGTGTTTGTGTTGTGTGTGTGGGGGGGGGTGTGGGTGTGTGTGTGTGTGTTTTGGGGTGTGGGGGTGTGTGTTGTTGGGGGTGGGGGGTTTTGTGGGTTGGGGGGGGGGGGGTGGGTTTGGGGTGTGTGTGTGGGGTGGGTTTTTTGGGGGTGTGGGGTGGGGTGTGGGTGTGTGTTTTGTGTGTGTGTGGGGTGCCCTTAAAAAGAAAGGGTTTTCCCCGTAAAATTTTAATGGGTTTTTCCCGTTGGAACTTGGGTTTGGTGGTTTAATTGGGGTTTAATTTTGGGGGAAAAGCATTTCCCAAAGTAAAACCCCCTTTTTTTGGCAAATGGGGTGTTTTTAAAGGATGTAAAGGAATGGCACCAAAATTTTTTAAAGGGGGGAATTAAACCCCTTTTTTTCTTTGGATTTTTTTTATGAAAAGGAAATGGTTCCCCCCCAAGAATTTTTTGGAAGTGGGCCCGGGTTTTTTTTTTTGGAAAATCCAATTTAAAATTCCCAAAACCCCTTCCCCCCCCTCCCTCCTTTTAAAAAACCTTTGGAAAGGAGGGCCCTGGGGGGTTGTTGTTAATTTTTGGAATATCCCAAATCAAAAAATTTCCCCCCCCTAAAACGTTTTCCCTTTTTTCCTTTGCATTTTTTTCTGAAGGGGGAAAAATACCCCTGAAAAGGGAAATTCCCTTTCGGGGGAAAAATTGCTTTTTGGGCAAGTTATTTTAAAAAAACCCAAAGGGGCCGCAATTGGCCCCGACATTTTGGGCCAACCCAAAATTTTTGGACCTTGGGTTTTTTTTTATTTAAAAAGGGGAAGGGTTTTTGGGGTCCCACCCTGTTTTCGGGGGGGTTTTTACCTTAAAATTTTTAACAAAAAAAAAACCCCCCCCCCTAAAAAAATGCAATAAGGGAATTTTTTGGGGCCTTCTTTTCCGGGGGGGGGAATAAACGGGCCCCAAAAAGGGAATCCCGGCTGCGCGGCTGTCGTTTTCCCCGTTTATTTGCGATTTAAACCTTAATTAAAATTTTATTCGGGTCCCTGGGAAAAGAAAGGGCTTTGATCGAAATGAAACGAATGGCGATGAGAAAGTGACACACGTGTGGGTGTGTGTGTGGTGTGTGTGGTGGGGGGTGTGGGTGTGTGTGTTGGGTGTGTGTTTTGTGTGTGGGTGTGTGGGGTGGGTGTGGGTGTGTGTGGTGTTGGGGGTGTTTTGGGGTGCGTTTATCAAGGTCTGTTTAGACAGGATCAACCCGCTACCTTCTCGCTTGCAGCGGGGACCCTTTTCCAACCCCGGTCCCCTCAAAAATTGGGTGGGATTTGACTGTTACTTGGGGGGACCACATAAACCAAAGCAACTTGGGTTTGGGTTTTTGCACAAACCCAAGGAAACTTTATGTCGGAAAAATTTATAAAAATTTTTTGGGCTTTTGCTCCATGGTTGTTTTGAGCTTTGGGGGAGGTGTCTGTCTGTTGCCATGCCCCTGAAAGGCCCAAAAGGGTTTTTAACGTTCGGTAAAAGAACTATGCAAATACGAAAGGGCCCCCACTTACCAACACACACACACACCAAAACCACACACCACCACCACAAAACACAAACACACACACACCACACACACACACACACACACACACACACACACCAACAACCCCAGGCGCGCGTGGGGGAGCGCGCTGCAACACACCCGCCCCCACCCCAAAAACATAGATAAAATACGAACCCACATACACTCTTCTCTTTCCCCCTCTCTCTCCTCTTTCCCCCTCTCTCCCTCTCTCTCTCTCTCTCTCCTCTCCTCCTCTCTCCTTCTCTCTCTTTTCTCTCTCTCTCCAGCGCAACGACCCGAAGCAGCAGGTTTTGGGGCAGGTTTTGCACCCCTTTGTGTCAACATCCCTTTCATGTGCCGGGGGTGGACCTCGTGGTGGGGTTTTGAACGGCCCGGGTGGGTGGGGCGTGTTCTGCCGAGTGGCGATGGGGAAGAAAACCCGGGCCCTAACGTCGGGAGGGGAAGGTCAGTGTCCTCTTTGGGGAAAAAAGGGGGTCGTAAAAAGTTAGGGGCGATCGCACCGGACATGACAGAAACAATATTTACCGCCATTAACCAAAAGAGCCAGTAAAACAAACAGCAGACAACCGGCATAAGAAATGATGTGTGTGTGATCAAAACTGAGCTACACCAAACAGTAAACAAGTGGGGTAACTTTTGCTCCCATAAGAAAACGTAACACAGAGTAACTTTTATTCAAGACTGGCACAGCCTTTTAAACTTGAATAAAGTCAGACAAATACATACATAGACTAACAATCTGATAGTGGGGGGGGGGGGGGGGGGGGGGGAGGGGGGGGGGGGGGGGGGGAAACACGCGCAGACCAACAACTCAACTGTCTTCATTGTAATGACTTGGCAAAGATTTGGACTTAAGGAGAGTGGGGGGGGGGGGGGGGGGGGGTTGAAGATGGAGAAACTGGGAAGATGAAATTAGAGAAAATATATTACAGATATGAAAACTCTTCACTAGCTGCATAAGAGAACCGTCGTAATCTCTTTTAAAGGCAGATATATTTGTATTGCCTGCTCCGAGTCCTTTCGTCCGCTGGATCGGAACTCATCAGGGAGACACGGCTGGTTGAGTCTGCGCTCCTGGCGTCAAATAGAGACACACCACAGTCCATAATACCGTGGTGTTCTCACCACCAAGGGTGCAAAAAAGAATCCAATTGCACCCCCCCCCCCCCCCCCCAAAGCAGCCAATGAAGGGTAGTAAGTGAACCCAAACGAAAGTGTGGGGACGAAAAGCGTTGCTTGAAAACTAGACTTTATGCACATAGTATAAAATGTAGGGGACTATCTTTGAGCCTACGATTGAGGATCCACCCAAGGATCAAGGGAGACCAAAAGACAAACACACAGACGGACAGAAACAAATACAAATAACCTCAATTTAATCAAAATGAAATTAGAAATGAAATGAGGCAGGGAACAGTAATCAAGTGGGGTAACATTTGCTCCCATAAGAAAACCTAACACAGAGTAACTTTTATTCAAAACTGGCACAGCCTTCTAAACTTGAATAAAGTCAGACAGATACATGCATAGACGAACAATCTGATAGTGGGGAAAAAACCAAGCGTAGACCAACAACTCAACCGTCTTCATAGTAATGACTTGGCAAAGATTTGGACTTAAGGAGGGGGAGGAGGAGGAGTTTGAAGATAGGGAAACTGGGAAGATGAAATTAAGAAAATGTATTACAGATATGAAAACTCTTCACTAGCTGCATAAGAGAACCATCGTAATCCCTTTTAAAAGCAGACATATTTGTATTGCCTGCTCCAAGTCCTTTCGTCCGCTGGATCGGAACTCATCAGGGAGACACGGCTGGGTGTGTCTGCGCTCCTGGTGTCAAATAGAGACACACCACAGTCCATAATACCGTCGTGTTCTCACCACCAAGGGTGCAAAAAAGAATCCAATAGCATCCCCAAAGCTGCCAGCGAAGGGTAGTAAAGGAAAGCAAACGAAGAGTGGGGAGGAAAAAAGTTGCTGAAAAACTAAAGACATTATGCAAATAGTATAAAATGTAGGGGACATTCTTTGCACCTACACTTGAGGATCCACCCAAGGATACAAGGGAAATCAAAAGACAAACACACAGACGGACAGAAACAAATACGAATAACCTGTGGTGGACTGTGGTGTGTCTCTATTTGACGCCAGGAGCGCAGACACAACCATCGCCTACCACGAATCCATATAGATTTTCTAGTTCTGGAAGTCGTGTCCAATCCTGTAAGTGTCAGGCGTCTTGTAATGCTTCTGGATCATTCAGTGGTTTAACTCCTCTAGAGATCCGCCAAATCATCAATCACAGCAGATAGTTCAGGGCTTGGTTAACCCTCAGAGAAATAGATCATCAATGGCTTGAAATAACCAATATTTGGTTTCGACGACCGGTGTGAGTGTGACAGAGAATATAGGATGGAAAGACAGACACATTGTGACGTGTGAATTCCCCGCGTATCTGTTGACAGTGCTGAGGAGGAGAGATCTGATGACAATGCTGAGGAGGAGAGATCTGATGACGATGCTGAGGAGGAGAGAACCCCGGACTTTTTCTTTAAATGAGAAGTAACGCTGTTAAGTGATAGCATAACTGTTTTGCTCACATTTTTTTTAAAGTTGCCCCGTTTGGCTTGTTTTAATTTCAATTTCAATTGGAATATATACAGGTTTAGTTTTCCATAAAAAGTAACAATTATAATCATAGGATATACAATAAGCGTTAATTTTTGTTGTTGGTTTGTCTACTTAAATCATGTCAATTGAATTAGTCCTTTAATTTCATTAAAAATTATACCAGTCCCTTGAAGCCCATTTTTGGTGCCTCGGATGCCAAAATTGTATGTGTTGTTTTAGGACGGGATCCGACCACAACGTATGTAGGTTATAGAGTGACCCGATTTTGACGAATTGGGTGACTTTTTGCATCCGAGAGTAATGTTAAAATTATGGAAGTGTGTGAGTGTTCATAAATGAAAATGTGATTGAATAAGTGATTGTCTGAATGGTCCAACGAATCACCTTTAATTTTGAAAGTGCATGAAACATTCAAATTCCCAAACAGTGATTACAGCGGTTTTTATGTAATATTGTAAACTTTTAATTTAGTAATCTTTGTAATCCTGAAATTGTTGGAATTTTCCTTCATTAAAAAAAAAGAATCCTGGGGTGCTATGCAGTCTGAGACGGTCGAGTATTAGACTGAGTCTGAGACTTTACCACAGCACTTCCGATGTTAGTCTTTTTTGTTTTTGATATTTGTTATTTGATTAGTTGGGCTTTTTGTTTGTTGTTGTTGTTGTTTGTTTTGTTGTTTTTTGCTTTTTTTGAGGTGGGAGGGGGTAGGGGGTTGTTGTTTTTCCAGTGGATACAAAAACAAGACATTAATAATTAAAAGTATAATTTTTTTGTGCAGTGTGCATTCATTGGCACTCAATGAGACAATTAAATCTGGAGTATTTTTCATCTGTTCATACAACTCTCTCTCTCTCTCTCTCTCTCTTCTCTCTCTCTCTCTCTCTCTCTCTCTCTCTCTCTCTCTCTCTCTCTCTCTCGCTCTCTCTCGCTCTCTCTCCCTCCCTCCCTCCCTCCTCTCCCCCCCACTCTCTCTCTCTCTCTCTCTCTCTCTCTCTCTCTCTCTCTCTCTCTCTCTCTCTCTCGATCAGAAAAATGTCTTTGGGAAAAAGGAGTTTATATTTCGGAAGGTAACCAGTTGTCTGACGAAAAGGACGCTTACCTAGAGCCGGCCTTTTGGTCCAATCCCACAAAAGATTGAAAGTCGGACTAAACGGCCGACAACTGCGATCTTTCCGTCTGTCTGATAACAATATAACAATTTTAAACACGCTATGACAACCCTTATGACACGTAGCAAAGGCTAACGCCTTATCAACGTTGGTTAAAATCTGATAAAAACACTAGATTTCTATAAGTACAGACGGACTGACACACAGACACATATACTCTCTCCTCTCTCTCTCTCTCTCTCTCTCTCCTCTCTCTCTCTCTCTCTCTCTCTCTCTCTCTCTCTCTCTCTCTCTCACCCATACACACACACACACATACAAACAGATACACACACACTGGGCGCGCGAGCGCTCACCTAAACATACGGACACTCAAACTCAGAATCACATCGAATTCAACGAGTGAGAGAAACAGAAAGAGAAAAAGAGAGATTGAGAGAGAGAGGAGAGAGAGAGTAGAGAGAGAGAGAGAGAGAGAGAGAGAGAGAGAGAGAGAGAGAGAGAGGAGAGAGAGAGAGAGAGAGAGAGAGAGAGAGAGAGAGGAGAGAGAGAGAGAGAGAATTTGATTTTTCTGAGAATGTGTCGTTTGATGAATATGGCACTACCCGTCACGTTTTCTCATCCGGAGTGAGAAAACGTGACGAGTGAGAAAACGTGACGATATACCCGTCACGTTTTCTCACCAGGTGAGAGAATGTGTTTCCAGAAAAGGGAGTGAACGTGTTTCCTGAAAATGAGAAAGAACGAATTGTGTGGTGTGATGAAAACGCCAAGATTTACCAAGTTGAAATTGATTCATGTGAGTATATAGAATGTTTGAAGAGAGCGAAAAATATTTTGAAGGATGATATTAATGAATGTGTCGATGTTTTTGTCAATGCATTATATGCAACGGCAGCATGTATGATTCGGGTAAGTGGGAAAGTGAAAAGACAAACAAATATGTGGTTTGATAAAGAATTTACTCAAAAGAATAGAATGGTTAAAGATCTTCTAAAGAGCTGGGCGAAGGTCAAAAAACGAACTAAGTAAAACGTAAGGAGCCATATGTCAACGAAAGAAAGATATATAAGAAATTGAGAGAGGAGAAGAAAAAAAAAAGAGAAAAAAAGAAGAATATGACGAGATTAGGCTTCAAAAATTAAGGGAGTTGATTAATACCCAAAGTTATTTTGGTCGAACCATCAGATCTGTAAATATAAAAAGTGTAATTTATTATGAAATTAATTCTAAACAGTGGTATGATCATTTCTATAGAGTCTTCAATGAGGTGGGTGATACATATCAATGCGAACGTGTTATGACAGAAGAACAAAACGATAATGTAGAAGAACCTCTGTTCAATGACCAGTTTCCAAAAGTGAAGTTATGAATGGTATCAAACATTTAAAAACTGAAAAAGTGCAGGTATCAATAAAATTATAAGTGAAATGTTGAAACTGGCAATGCTGCTGTTACTGCTTTTAGTGGATCTTGTTAACGTCCTCTTTGAGAAAGGACCATTTCCAGTAGCCTGGTCAAAATCTATTATAGTACCGATATACAAAAAGGAAAACATGAACAATCCAGATAACTACAGAGGAGTAGCACTGACAAGTGTAATAGGGAAAAAAAGGAGCATATCTTAAACAGAAGGCTTACTAACTGGGTACATAAAGAGGGGAAAATAATTGAAGAGCAGGCATGATTTCAGAGAGGGCTACAGCACCATTGACCATATATTCATATTATACGCATTAGTCCAAAAGTGTTTGAATAAAAATTCTAAGTTGTTTGTTGCATTCGTTGACTTTAAGAAGGCCTTTGATTCGGTGAACAGAAATATACGAGCGTATTATGGAATGTGTTGAGAAACAGTGGTGTTAAAGGTAAATTGTATAGAGCCATTAGAGGTATATATGATAGTGTTCTGGTGTGTGCGCGTGACAAGCATGTTTACACGGATTTCTTCAGTTGCCTAAGAGGCGTTATTAGCAAGGTTGTTTACTTAGTCCAAGGTTGTTTTCGGTTTTTTTTTCTTTCTTTTTTTTTTCTTTTCTTTTTTTTTAATTAACGAATAAGCTATTGAATTACCAAAAAGAGGAAAGAATGGAATACAGATGCTCCCCAAAGCTCTTGAAATGTTTTGATGCTGTTTGCTGACGATGTTATTTTTCTCTCAGGTATTGTTGTTGGCTTACAAAATCAGTTAAATATTCTAAAACAGGAACAATGGTGCTATGGAAATATACAGGTAAAGGTTACATATTCCTATAAGTATCTTGGAGTAATTTTTACCTCTAAGCTCAGTTTAAATACAGTTTGGGCAGAGGCATGTACGAAAGGGAAGAAGGGAGTCACTGAAATTCTCAGAGCTATGAACAAATTAAGTTCCACTGATTCTTCACTTTTCTGGAGGTTATTTGACACACAGATCGAACCTATCTGACATATGCAGCAGAAATCTGAAGTGCAGTAGAGAATAAGCAGATAGAAACGGTTGCACACACTTGATATAAAACGTTTCTTAAATATACCGCCTACCTCCTCTAACATACTTGCATACGGCGAGACTGGCAGATATCCACTAAAGCTCCGAACAACTATTAAGAGTATAGAATAGTGTCTAAAGATC
>CM031620.1:51745896-51758396 GCA_018398815.1 Conus ventricosus
CCCGATGTTTTAGTTTACTCCGTCATAGCCGTTAGTAACGGCTGTAACGGCCTGTAACGGTTTTTCTTCTTTATAGAATATCTCACAAAGCACTTGGCCGATCTTTCTGAGAATTTGTAGGTATATTCATTATGGGTCACAAATAATGTCAAATGTTTTTTTTCCCCGTTATACCGTTACTAACGGCTGTAACGGCCTGTAAAGCTTTTGCTTCTTCATGGAATATCTCAGAAAGTACTTGGCCGATCTTTGTGAACATTAGCAGGTATGTTTATAATGGGTCAGGAATGATACCGATGTTTTAGTTTACCGTTATAGCCGTTAGTAACGGCTGTAACGGCCTATAACGCTTTTCTTCTTTATGGAATATCTCAGAAAGTACGTGGCCGATCTTTATGAAAATCATAGGTATGTTCATTATGGGTTACGGATGATGCCCGATGTTTTAGTGTACTGTTATAGCCGTTACTAACGGCTGTTACGGCCTGTAACGGTTTTCTTCTTTATGGCATACCTCAGAAAGTACGTGGCCGATATTTCTAAAAATTTGTAGGTATGTTCATTATGGGTCACGGATGATGCCCGATGTTTAAGTTTACCGTTATAGCCGTTACTAACGGCCCATAATGGTTTTCTTCTTTATGGAAAATCTCAGAGAGTTCTTGGCCGATCTTTCTGAAAATTTGTAAGTATGTTCATTTAGGTCACAGACGATGGCCGATGTTTACCAGAATAGCCATTACTAATGGTTACACCAGCCCAAGACGGTTGTTCCTCTTTATGGAATATCTCACGCGTATTCAAGATAAACTGGGAGTACGTTTATATGCTTTGTATCTTGTTTTAATAGATTAACAATCACCAAACCAAATGGAACTCAAATTCTTTGTGGCGCATGGATATTATTTAAGGTCGAAATAAATGTCGAACTTGATATACATTCATTCAACTTGACTACTACTTCTCTCTCTCTCTCTCTCCCTCCCTCCCTCCCTCCCTTTTTCTCTCTCTTCTCTCTTCTCTCTCCTCTCTCTCTCTCTCTCTCTCTCTCTCTCTCTTAACGTTTTGTATTGACTCTACACGCAGGCACACACAGACACACCAGACACACACACACACACACACACACACACACACACACACACACACACACACACACACACACACCACACACACACACACACACACACACACACACACACCCCTAAAAGATAGCAGTCAGCTCCGTTGGTGACTGTGCGTGTCGACTCCACGGAAAGCCCCTGGACATTGTTTCTTTACACGACGTGCACGTGTTGTGCCTGTTGCAGATTAAGGCAGTGGGTTTGTAGAAGAATATAAGAGGCGTGTGGTTAACTGACAGGAATCACATTCTGCATGTGGTCACTTCTTTTGCATCTGAGCTGTTGTGGATGTGTTGCAAGCACGAATGAATGCATGTTTCATACAATGACATTTACTCTACAGGTCTTTGCCTGTGCACTGATTTTATCCTTTGTTTTTTAATGCTGGGGAAAGACTTCAGTCTCAGCCCAGCATAAAAACTGTGGATAGCATCAATACATTGAAAAGAACACTCTCAAAATGTGTTGTTTTGCATCGAATGTCAGTGAGAGGATTTGTACAAATTGCAATCCTTGGGTGTTTCGATTGTTTTCTTGCATATTGAATGTTTATACTGATTTGGAAATCTTTGCGTGCAAAACAAAACCATTTTAAACAGAGTGGAAAATACATGTTGAAAGATTATTGGCAAAATCAAGAACAGCCAAACAAATTGTATGAATGTCAAGTCACGCAAACATTGGTGAACATTGCAGCCGACAGTTCTCATGTTCTTTAAAAAAAAAAAAAAAAAAAAAAAAAAAAAAACTACAATGCTCTGCACTCTGGACGAAGTTTCCAAACTCCAAAATTCAAGACAAATAGAAGCAAAAACTGAATCATAGTTAAACTTTCAATAAGATCTGGTTCAGAAAGCTTGTTTGTGTGTATATATATATATATATATATATATATATTATATATATATATATAATATATATATAATATATATATATATATATATATATATTGTTAGGTAGGCAGAATGATCTACCACTGCAGATATGAAATGCTTATCCCCCCCCTATTTCTTGAATCTAAGACATACGAGCAATCTTTGTTTATAACTCAATATTTCTCGCAGTCATTGCAACACAAAGCTGCTCTGTAAGTTGCTGGAATGGTGCTCGGAACGTTAAAAGTGCTCAACCATGTAGGGAGCGACAAACCAGTTTAAAATAGGATTTTAAAATTATAAACTGGTATATATATATATTATATTATATATATATATATATATATATAATATATATATATATATAAAATATATATATATATAAACAAAGCTTGCTCTTAATGTCTTAGATTGAAGAAATAGGGGGAGATAAGCATTCGTATCTGCAGTGGCAGATAATTCTGCCTAACTAACAGTATGTGCTTGAGTGGTATCGAGAACATTAAATGCTTCTCAAAATGAGCCTTCAGCAAGCTTATAGTCTCCAAGGGAGAGACAATCTCCATTGGGGAGGAAATTCACTAACATATAACACCTGGTCAAATACCAGTATTTCGAAACCTGATTGTTTCTCCTCAGTGACCGCAGAAAGTGGTAACTTCACTCCTCTGCCTTTTCGGTTTTAAGAAGAATGCTATCACAGAAAAAGGCTGGTGTGCAATACCGTAGAAATGTTTGTTGAGTTAAAACAAACAAACAAACAAAGGTGCCACTAAGAAGCAAAAGAATATAATGGAAGAGCAAAACAAGCTACATTTTCTTGTGAAAAATAGAAAATATAAAGAGATAACCTCTTAAGACACAAGTGCTGAGGGTCAGTTCTTGGAATGAATCAGCAAGGGACTAAAATACAATTAACTAATAAATTCCAAGGATAAGTTCCGAGCACAATTCCAGCAGCTTACAGAGCACCTTGGTTTTTTGCAATGACTGCAACAATTTTTACTTATAAACAAAGCTTCCTCTTAGTTAGTTAGGCAGAATTATCTACCACTGCAGATAAAAAGCTATATCCCCCTATTTCTTCAATCTAAGACTATACGCTTGCTGAAGGCTTGTTTTGAGAAGCTTTTATTATTCCCCATTACCCACTCAAGCACATGCTGTTAGTTAGGCAGAACTATCTACAACTGCAGATATGAATGCTTTTCTCCCCCCATATCTTCAATCTAAGACATAAGAGCAAGCTTTGTTTATAATTAAATATTTCTTGCAGTCATTGCAACACCAAGCTGCTCTGTAAGTTGCTGGAATGGTGCTCGGTACTTATCCTTGGAATTTATTTGTTTATATATATATATATATATATATATATATATATATATATATATATATATATATATATATATATATAAATATATATATATATATAAGACAATGGTAGTGATTACCAGCAGAGATTAAAAACAATGCTCAACCGGACTGGGAGCAACATTTGTTAAAAGGTAAGGTTTAAAACTATCTACAGCGCTGTTTCATGCGGATGCAATCATCAGGATGAGGTGGGTCTGTGCTGCCGGTGTTTATAACTGCTTGTGTTGTCTGTCATCACGTGCTGTCTGTGTTTTCCGTGTGTTTCTGGTTCTTGTTCACTGATAGGAATTTCCACTTGTGCCTGCAGTTGTTAACCATTTCTAACCTAGTATTTAAAGTTGCCAGGTGTGGTTTGCATAGTATTATGTACTTTTCTGTTGAGTATAGGTGAACAACCTAGATATAACGTTTGATCTCAACCAGCACATATATAATCCATACAAAAAACCAAATGATACGCTGTCTATGTAAATATCAAAAGTAACCATCCACCTTCCATACTAAAAACAATACCCAGAGGTATAAATAAGAGATTATCTAACCTGTCATGCAATGAAACGGCATTCAATAACGCTGCAGCTGAATATCAAGAAGCGTTACACAAAAGTGGCTACAACTACAAACTACAATATGACCCAGATAATGACATGAGCCGACACAAGAAGAACAGGAAAAGAAAGATCATATGGTACAACGCCCCATATGATGGAAGAGTAAAAACAAATATAGGGAAAGAATTCTTTAGAATCCTAACATCATCATTCCCAAAAGAGCACAAATTATCCAAGATATTCAACAAAAACAGCATCAAATTATCATACTCATGTATGCCCAACCTTAAAAACATCATTGATTCAACCAACAAAATGAAAAGCAGTACAGAGAAAAACGAGGGTGATGAAAGGAAATCCTGCAACTGTATCAAGAAAGAACAGTGCCCTCTGAGTAACAAATGCCTCTACAACAGCATTGTGTACCAGCCACTGTAACATCAGAGAACGCAGAAGAAACATATATAGGTATCACTGAAAACCAATTTAAAACTAGATATGCAAACCACAAACAGTCATTTAACAAAGAAAGATACAAAAACCAAACAGAATTGAGTAAATACATCTGGAAGCTCAAAGAGAAAAAGATAGACTACAATATATCCTGGAAAATCATAGAAAGAGCAGCACCATACAACAACATTTCAAAAAGATGTAACCTATGCTCAACAGAAAAGTACATAATACTATGCAAACCACAACTGGCAACTTTAAATACTAGGATAGAAATGGTTAACAACTGCAGGCACAGGTGGAAATTCCTATCAGTGAACAAGAACCAGAAACACACGGAAAACACAGACAGCACGTGATGACAGACAACACAAGCAGTTATAAAACACCGGCAGCACAGACCCACCACATCCTGATGATTGCATCCGCATGAAACAGCGCTGTAGATTGTTTCAAACCTTACCTTTTAACAAATATATATATATATATATACAACAAACTAATAAAATTCCAAGGAGAAGTACCGAGCACCGTTCCAGCAACTTACAGAGGAGCTTGGTGTTGCAATGACTGCAAGAAATATTGAATTATAAACAAAGTTTGCTCCTATATCTTAGATTGAAGAAATAGGAGGAGATACGCATTCATACCTGCAGTGGCAGATGATTCTGCCTAACTAACAGTATGTGGTTGAGTGGGTGGATTGGGAAAAAATAAATAAATTGCTTCTCAAAATGAGCCTTCAGCAAGCTTATATTCTCTAAGGGGGAGAGACATCCTCCAATAGGGAGGGAAAACTCACTAACATATAACTCCTGGTCATATACCGATATTTCGAAACTTGGTGGTTTCTCCTCAGTGACCGCGGGAAGTGGTAATTTGACTCCTCTGCCTTTTCAGTTTTAAGAAGAATGCAATCCCAGAAAAGGCTGGTGTGCAATACCGTAGTATATTTGTTGAGTTTTCAAAAACCCAACCAAAGGTGCCATCTAAGAAGCAAAAGAAAACCATAAAAGAGCAAAACAAGCTACATTTTCTTGTGAAAAGAAGAAAATATAAAAAGATATCCTCTAAGACACAAGTCTGATATATATATATATATATATATATTTATATATTATATATATATATATATATATATATTATATATAATATTATATATAAAATATATATATATATATATCAGTATATTTAAAATGCCTAAAACCATTCTATAAGTGCTCACCCCCTTGGGGAGCAACATTAGTAAAAACAAGTATTAAAAGGAGTGCTAAAATTATCTACAAATTTGTTTCAAGCGGCTTGGCTATCGTCAGGATCCTGACGATAGCGAAGCCGCTTGAAACAAATTTGTAGATAATTTTAGCACTCCTTTTATACTTGTTTTTACTATATATATATATATATATATATATATATATATTATATATTTATATATATATATATTATATATATATATATATATATATATATATATATATATTTATATATAATGCTGAACAATTAAGTAGTGGGCGAAAACAAGTGCAGGCTAACAATTCTTCAGTCATTATAGTAATGACTTGGCAAAGATTTGAAATTTTATGGGAGGGGGGGGGGGGGATTTGAAGATGAAGCAAATGGGGGAAATATCATAAATATGAGAAACCCTTCACTAGCTGCCTGAGAGAACCATCGTTATCCCTCTCGAAGACAGATTTATTTGTATTGCCTGCTCCTAGGCCTTTCATCCGCTGGATCGGACTCATCAGGGAGACACGGCTGGTTGTGTCTGTGCCCTTGGTGTCAAATAGAGACACACACAGTCCATAATTCTGCGGTGTTCTCGCCACCAAGGGTTCAAAAAATAATCCAACAGCACCCCCAAAGCAGCCAGTGAAGGGTAGTAAAATGGAATATAAACAAAGTGTGGAGAGGAAAAGTAGAGTTTTAAAGCCACGCAGAATGTTAAGAGTGCTCAACCAAGTAGGGAGCGACATACCAGTTTAAAATAGGGTTTTAAAATGGAAAGATTAAACTACAAAATTGTTCGAGCTACAAAATTGCTCTCCTATATATATATATATATATATATATATATATATATATATGTAATATATTTGGTTGCTTGTGTGTGTGTGTGTGTGTGTGTTGATGTGTGTGATGTGTGTGTGTGTGTGTGTGTGTGTGGTGTGTGTGTGTGTGTGTGTGTAATGCTTTTGTACAATTGCCGGCGTCTCCTCGCATTTTGTTTTATTGTGTTACTGACTGCCTACAGATTGTCCCATGTGGAACGTCCCCATTAACGACACTGTCAGATGGATCTCTCTCTCTCTCTCTCTCTCTCTCTCTTCTCTCTCTCTCTTCTCTCTCTCTCTCTCTCTCTCTCTCTCACTCTCTATCTCTCTCTCTCTCTCTCTCTCTCTCTCTCCTCTCTCTCTCTCTCTCTCTCTCTCTCTGCCCATATATCTATATTCCTGGGAGTCGCCGCCTGCTCCAAGAGACGATCTCCTTCACTTCATCAACCACATGTCCACTTTCACTCCGCTCTCCAGTACACCTTTGAAGTCTCTACCACTTCAACTAACTTCCTTGACCTCACCATCTCCATAGAGCCCAACAGATCCACACTCTTCACGTCCATCTTCTACAAACCTATTGTCTCTCTTCCTACCTACACTTCCAGTCACCACCAGCCACCAAAAACAGCATCCCGTACTCCCAGTTCCTTCGACTCAAGCGCATCTTCAGTAGCAGTTCAGATTTTGAGGAACAGGCACTGAGAATGTGTGCCTTCTTGGTGAAATGGCAATACCCAGGCAGACAGTTCAAAAGCCTTGGAGAGAGCATGCAAAGTGTCCAGACAGAAAGCTTTCACCCCAGCGACAGGGAGGAACCAGAAAACCGACCAGTAGCAGTCATCCCCTACCACCCTCACAACCTCACCATCTGTGACATCATCCGAAGGAACTTTCACATCATCCAGAATGACCCAGACCTGAGATGGGTTTTTCAGAAACTCCACGCATAGTGTTTCAGAGAGAGAAGAACCTTCGTGACTTGCTTGTGAGGGCCAGGATCAGCCACCAGACTGGTAACCTTGCCTCCCCCCCTCCCCCCAGGATGTAGCCCATGCGGCGAGGCTAGGTGCAAGACCTGTGCCCACATGATGCCTCCACAGCCTTTGTGGGCCCACAGGGCCAGTTCACCCTTCGGTCAAATTGCACCTGCAACTCAGCAGACATTGTATGTATTTTGACCTGCACTCTGTGCCACAAGCTTTACGTGGGTGAGACCTGCCAGACGCTGAATGAGCGATTCTCAGAGCATCTTTGCTCAATGCGGTTCAACTACAGTGGACCCGATAGGCCAACATTTCAACAGCCCACTGCACAGCTACACGCATGCAAAGGTTGCAGATGTATAGCAGAACCCAGGCAACAGATCATACCGCAAGCACATAGAATCCCACGTGATCAGCCGCTTGGGAACCATCTAGCCTGCAGCATCAACACCAGAGTGATGGACCCTCATTCTCTCTTTTCACTGCTTCTGTCCCCTGTAACCCACCTTCAGGCACACCTCTCTCTCTCTCTTCTACTCTCTCTCTCTCTCTTCTCTCTCTTGTCTCTCTGTCTCTCTCTCCTCTCTTCTCCTCTCTCTCTCTCTTCTCTCTCTCTCTCTCTCTCTCTCTCTCTCTCTCTCAAGTAACATATGCTGTGAACAAACTAACGTTAAGTAAGGCTTGTGGTTCAGATGGTGTGCTTCCAGAAATGTTAAAGGCTGGAAGAGAAATTACGATTCCTTTTCTAAAGAAGTTTTTCAATATCATATTTAAAAAAGTATTTATCCGAAAGAGTGGGCTAAGGCCATAGTGATTCCTATTCACAAAAAGGGGGATATTAATAATGTTGATAATTACAAAGGAGTATCACTATTAAGCACAATTTCTAAATGTTACAGCTCTATATTGAATAAGTGTCTCTACGCATGGCTTGAAGTAATAATAGGATTTCTGAGAGTCAAGCTGGCTTCCGTAAAAAATATTCTACGATCGACCAAATGTTTTGTCTGTATTCCGTGGGGCAGAAATGCTTGACTCAGCGTGGGAAAAAAAACTATATGTGGCTTTTGTCGACTTCAAAAAAGCCTTTGACTCAGTAAGACACGATAAGCTTTTACAGTGTATTAGAATCAGGGTATTAAAGGGAAATTTTTCTGTGCGCTTCAAGCTATGTATAACTCTCTGATATCTTGTGTAAGGTCAAATTATACGTACTCTGACTATTTCAGTTGTCCAAAGGGGTCCGTCAAGGATGTGTTTTAAGCCCAACACTGTTTGAAATCTTTATCAATCAGTTGGCAACTCATATGAATGAAGAAGGTAGACATGGTATTCAACTGATGCCCAATGTCATGGAATTATTCATTCTGCTCTTTGCAGACGATGTGGTTTTGTTGTCTACAACTCCAGTCGGACTTCAAAACCAATTAAATACACTGCAAACATGCTGTACAAATATGAAATTAGATGTTAATATAGATAAGACAAAATAATGGTATTCAGAAAAGGAGGATTTCTTGGTAAAAACGAACAATGGATTTTTGACAATACTAAGATAGAAGTTGTCAATACTTATTGTTATTTGGGGTTCGTTTTTTCAACAAAACTTAGTCCAAGACTTGGTACTGAACACTTAATTACTAAAGGGAAAAGGGCATTGATACTTTAATAAGAGCTTCCAGAAGAATAAGGATATCGGTTATCACATTTATTTTAAGGTGTTTGACGCCAAAATCAAATCTATTTATTATATTCATCTGAAGTGTGGGGGATATCATCGTTTAGATGGCTTGGAGAGTTCACTTGCTAGCATGCAAGCGTTTTCTGGAGTTCCACTTAAGACCCCAAACAAAATGGTTATACGGGGAACTGGGAAGATACCCCCTCTTTATTAACTCAAACGTAAACGCGATTCGATATTGGTTTAAACTGATTAGTATGGGACAGAACAGATTACCGCGGCAAGCAGATAGTATGCAGGTAATCCTAGATCACAATGGTAAAAAATGCTGGGTAACAGAGAGAATTGTTATGTGAGACTGGTTTCAACTTTGTATGGTTATAAACAGGATGTTGGCAAGTTCGTTGGTTCTTATGCATATTCAAGCAGAGATTAATTGATATGTTTATACAAGAGTGGACAGGAGCATTAGAGATAAGGAAAGATATGCAAGTATAGTCTTTTAAAGTCGTTTTTGAAAGGGAAATTTATCTTTGTAGCATTGATGTGTTTTGTTTCAAAGTAGCTTTTTCACATGCAAGATTGAATGTTTTACCTTTGAATAATAATCTGTTCCGATATAGTCATAATTCAAATGACAGAAATTGTCCGTTTTGTGTTAATTCTGTAGAAGATGAAACTACTTCATGTGTAAGTGCTCACTTTATAATGATTTAAGGGAAGCGTTTGTTTCAAATATTGTACAATTACCACTGTCAATCATTCTATCTACCACGGGATAATAGAGAACATCACAAGTTTCAAAATATATTTTCCACGCATTCGTAGAAGACAAGTTTATTCAGGTCGTGTATTAAGATGAAAATGCTACTAAAATTGACAAAATTTTCTTAGAGAGTTTCGCTTGTTTTCTCCTCTTATGAAGTAATTTTTGACACCTTTATTTATTTTTTGTGTATGTGTGCTTTTGTTGTTGGTTTTTTCTTTGTTTATCTATATACGCTCTTTTCTGAAAGTGTAGTATCACAGATACGTTTGTATATATTTTTGAATCCTGATCTTTTTTGTGTATTGGCGTATTCATTTGTAAAAGTATCATGATGTATGTGGATGACATTCATTATTTTACCCCTCCCCAATGCCCTTGACCCATTGTCTTCCCCACTCCCTCGCCCCGCACCCCAAATCCTTTTGAATTATGGTCTGTGGCGATGTTCAATAAAATTCGTTCGTTCGTTCGTTCTTTCTCTCTCTCTCTCTCTCTCTCTCTCTCTCTCTCTCTCTCTCTCTCTCTCTCTCTTCCCCAACTCTTTTTACTTCCTCTCACTATCTCCCTCCCCTTTTTTCTATGTCTTCTTTCCTCCCTATATCTCTCTTTCCCTCTCTCTCTTCCTCCGTCTTTTTTTCTCTCCTCCTATATTACACACACACACACACACACACACACACACACACACACACACACACACACACACACACACACACACACACACTGTCACCACATTTCATCTTTAGGTAAACCACAACCATCCTTTTCCTTCTCTAATAACACTACCAACCCCGCTCCCCCCTCTCCTTTCCCCCACCCTCTTTTTTTACAGCAACTGTTCAACCGTCCCTTTCTCCTGTAAATAATGCTCACCTTTTTTTTCTTCTTTGCTTTTTCCTCTTGATTACTTCTCACTGATTTTAGTTAAGCTTCTGTCTCGGTTTGTTTCATCTCTTCTTCATTCCTTAATTTTCTCCTATGAAGAAGGGATTAGGGCTCAAATCGCTGGGAAATCAAATCTCATCTTAAGGACCAGCTACCACATCAGGTCAGCTTGACCCTTTTTCCTCACTCACACACACACACACACACACACACAACACACACACACACACACACCACACACACACCTCACACACACACACACACAGAGCAAACGTTTAAAACAACTCCCACATGCAGAAACAGCCAACCAATCGAATTCAACCAGTGTTTTGTGATAGGTTTTAAATGGAAAGTATTCCGGAACAAAACAGAGCGTAAGGGAATTAAATATTGGGGAAAGATGAGGACTTGTACACAAAGCAGATAAGCAACATCATCTTGATGATTCTGTGGTCCGCATCATTTGCATCACTGGCTGTTTGGCCAGTTATTTTTTGTTGTTTTAGAGAGGCTCGACGTAAATGGGTGATGGTGATGATGGAGCACGTGATCATCGTGGCAAAAAGGATTGGTTTGAGGAGTAGGTCAACGTAAATTATGGCGTCTACATCGAACCTGCTGTCCACAGGAAACCAAGGAGTGTCTTGCATGAAAGCGCGCTGCGACTGGTCGAAGATCTGTTCTCCATTCCACTGAGAAAGCAAAGAAGCAGGGCAGGAATACCATCAGGGGCACTAGGTATGACAGTGTCATGACTGCCGCCGTCACTCTGTCAGGGAAAAAAAGTATAGCAAAGTTTTGTTTGAGAGAGAGACAGAGACAAGAGAGAGAGACAGAGACAGAGACAGACAGACAGACAGGCAGACAGACAGACAGACAGAGATAGAGGCACAGAGAGACACACGCATGCATACAAAGAGAGAGGGACACACACACAAAGGCAGAATGAGACATAGAGAGGGAGACAGAGAGAGAGAGAGGAGAGAGAGAGAGAGAGGAGAGAGGAGAGAGAGAGAGAGAGAGAGGAGAGAGAGAGAGAAGAGAGAGACGAGAGAGAGAGAGAGAGAGAGAGAGAGAGAGAGAGAGAGAGAGAAAGAGAAAGCGAGAGAGAGACACAAACCAGACACACACAGACACACAGACACACAGACCAAACACACACACACACAACACACACACACACACACACACACACACCACACACACACACACACACACACACAAAGAGAGAGAGAGAGATGAGAGAGAGAGAGAGAGAGAGAGAGAGAGAGGAGAGAGAGAGAGAGAGAGAGAGAGAGAGAGAGAGAGAGAGAGAGGACTCTGTTATCGCATGGGTAGTTGATACCCACCCCCACACCCCCCCACCCCGGATCCTGAATCTTTCTTGGCATCTTTCACTGATCATCTATCCCTGTTACATTTTACATTATTGACCAGTCCTGTCATTACCTCTCACTTGAACTTCCTTACGCAAGACCTTACCATCCCTCCTTTCAACGCCAGTCCTTTGATCTCTGTCCTCCCCTGTACAATACCTCATGTGATGTCTCTACAAGTGTGTAATCATTTCCGATTTCCCCCGACCGTATTTTCCACCTTACTTCTTTGACACTACTATCGACTATATTCTGCCCTTTGCTGCCTTCAATTGATTCCTCAACCTCCTTCACTCCACTTATGATCTCCCTTGCTCTTCCATTGCACATCACTGGGTTTCTAATGAAACATCTTTTCTCTTCTGTGAA
>CM031620.1:51763396-51770896 GCA_018398815.1 Conus ventricosus
TCTATGTGTGATACTTCAGTAGAGTCTTCAGGTAAATAAGCACGTGAAAGAGTATCTGCCAGCTGCATATAACAGCCCTTTCAAGATTTTACTCGCAGACAGTACCACTGCGGGCAGAGCAGCATGCGTTGTAAGTGCATTGGTGATGACACAAGTGGCTTGCTGAAGATTTGTTCGAGTAGTTTGTGATCGTTGAAGATAGTGACTTTTTACCAGTATGTAACAATGACATTTGCATGCATGAACGACTGACAGCATTTCTATCTCAATTTGAGCATGGCATTTCTCTGCGTCAGACAGGATCATTAGCTATATGCTTCCAGTTTTCCGTCTTGGGTGAGTACAGCTCCCAGTCCATGTTGGCTGGCGTCACAGTGCATTTCATAAACATGCTGAGGTACGTGACAAAGCCTAGGAAGCGTTTACCATCATGTTTGTTAGGAGGTAATGGCACATCCTGAACAGTTTTTTTTTTACTTTTGCTGGGTCTGGCTTAAGTCCTTCAGCTTTGAGAAGGTGACCAACGTATGGAACGCTGGGCTGTTGGGTGAATAGATTCCCAGGGTTTTGCTTTCAGATTATAAACTTTTTTATGGCCTGTTCTACAACTTTCTTTTTCAGAATTTGGTCATGTTGTTTGTTCAGTGTCATGGTCAGTGACTAGAATGTCATCCATTATTGCATATGCTCCTTTAATTCCTTCTAGTATTTGGTCCATAATCCGTTGGAACACTTCTGGGCGATACATTTAAAGAACGATGATGCTTCGTCCAATCTTATTTTAGAAATCCACTTTTTGCATCCAGCTTCGAAAACATTTTACTGTTTGGGATGTCTGCTATAATTTATTCCACTGTTCCCATTGGGTAGTGCTCCCCTTCAATAGCAGCATTCAAGCCCTTGGGGTCAATGCAAATGTGGACTTTGTTTTTTTGGAACAGAGACAGTCAGTGAGCTAACCCTTTCAGTGGGCTCTTTTACTTTGACAGTATGATCATCTACTTCCATTTCACGGAGTTTCTCGATTATCTTTTCACGAAGTGCTGCTGCTTGGTGACGTACTGAATGAAAAACCCCTTTGGCGCCCGATTTCAGCTTAAAGCTGTTCTCCCCTGGCAGTGTTTCTGTGGAGCTCTGTAGCTCAGGAAACTCATCAATGTCAGATTAGTAGCAGCATTAATGACATAATCCATGATTGGCAGGCGAACAATGAGGCTGAGAGCTTCTGCAGTTGAGCCAGAAATCACGTTCTCTTGATTAATATTGATGATTTCAAACCGGCGTTGACAATTCTCTCATTGTAGAGGATAAGCAGGTTTACTGTGCTGATGAGGTGGATGTTGGGATTTGAGTAAATGCATTGCTTTGGACGAGCATATTTTACTGCAATCAGAAAGTTGTTGGCCGTCTCGGACTATGAGTGTATTGCGTCTTGCCTTAGTGTCAGTTTTGCATTTGATGTTTTTTTTTTTTTACATGAACTGACACTATCTGATTCGATTAGTCACTGTCCTTTGAGTTTCGTACTTCACCGCTGTGGATTGTTAGAACTTCTGGCTCTGAGTCTGTAACTAAGGTCTGTAGTATGCAGCAACTTTTGCAAACTTTTTTCCCCAGTGATTGAGTTTTTTGCAATGTGCACATGTTATTCCTGTTGCTGGACATTTCGCTCTTGTTTGGGGATGTTTGGAATCTCCTCCACGGTAAATACATTTACTTATGGTCTCTTTTGCTATTTATGGTTGCTTTGGTCTTTTTTGTGACAGCATTGACCACAGATCCAGTGTATTCTTGAAAGAATGAATTTGGTGTTGTTTCATTCCTTTGACAACATTGATTGCTACTTCTGGCTCATCACAAACAATCCGGGACTGTTTCTGTGACAATTCATAGTGTAGGCTTATTTCTGTTGCTTGTGCCAGTGTGAGAGCTTCCCCCTTTTTCAAGGAGCTTCGCTTGTAGTATTTGGCCGTGTATTCCGTCGATGAAACAGTCTATCATGATGCCATCATTATGTGCATAATCACAGTCCTTTACAATCAGACGTAAGTCTTTCACAAAGTTATCAAAGGACTCATCATAGTCTTGTTTCTTTGCTTCAGTCTGTTACCATGCAGACATCAGTCTATTCGAAGATGCAACTCTCTTTGCCAAACACACTTTTGACAGCTTGCCAGCTTCCTCAAAGACACCACAGCAAATCAAAGCATTTCGAAAATCAGATCCCAAAACAGCTGCAGTCCGAGAATATTGCTTCAGTGGATGGCCCGTTTACATGCCGGAATCACCCAATTCTAAAGCCATACAGTATCAACAGAGAACATCTGACCATTTGTAAAGACCTGTTAATGTTTGACAACATAATTGTCATCCCACAGGAGATGAGGACTGAAACGCGTAATCACATTCATAAAGCGCTCCTTGAAATTTGTACATGTCGAGGTCTTGCTGCAGTTTCGATCTAGTGGCCTCACATTTCAAAAGAAGTTAAAGATCTAACACAGACATGTACTACGTGTGCCAAACATAGACCAGAACAAAAGGAACCACTGCTCCCTTCATCCTTTCCTGAGCGTCCCTGGTCCAGACTAGACATGGATCTGTTCGTTTTTCATGGCAAAACCTACGTCATTGTGGCGGACTATCATTATTGCTGGGCAGAAATACGACGTCTTGAGAAACAAACAAGCAGCAGTTTGATCACCAAACCAAAAAGCATCTTTGCTGTCCATGGCATTCCTGATGTAATAATATCCGACGATGGTACTCACTTTGCGAGTGCAGAGTTTCGCGATTTTGTCTCTGATTCGGCTTCATCCACACTAAAGCACTCCTTACGGTACAAACTGTCAAAACCCTTCTAAAAAAAACAAAAGATTCATACACTGCCCTCCTTCTGTACAGGATAAATCCACTGCAAAATGGTCTGTCCCCAAATGAACTTCTGATGGGAAAAATGTTGAAAACCAAAATCTCCATTTTTCCCACTTATCTATTTCCTCACTCTCCAAACCACTCAATCATCAAACAGAAGAATACATGGAAACAAAAACAGAGAAAACAAAACAAACAAACAAACAAACAAAACACTTCAATATCCGTCATTCTGAGAGAGAAGTAGCACCTCTAAAACCCGGTGATGCAATCTTCATCAAAGATATGAAGAAGCCAGGAGAGATCTTGGCAAAGCATTTATCATATTGACGGAAAATGGTCCCATCCCACGCAACAGAACACACCTCGTGGCAACTCCCAAAGAGGCACAAACCCTGCAAAGATCAATCACAGCTGTGAAAACGCCTTCACCATCTTTACCGTCTTCACCACAGGCATCGTCTCAAAAAGTTACTTCTCTAAGCTGACATCTTGTTTTGGGAACAACATGGCCAATTCCAAGCTCATCAGGCACACTCCACATAATCCAGAGAACAATTGATTTAAGATACCCCAGAGACTTGATCTATAAACCCTCAGTCCCATGGAAAAGTGTTGTAATCACACAAACTTTAGTACAGTTTGAACATGTAATTATTAATTAATTTTAGTTCTTAGTCTAAAGTTTATCTTTTTAAAAATCGTGAAAAAGAAAGTTGTAGGAATAGTTAGCCTGCTAATACTTACGATAATTTTCAGTCCGAGGGAATTAACTCTCGCTGGTTGAGGATAACTCTTAGGGAACATGCAAAGAACGATGGAATGGTTATCAAGGGAGATTAAGGACAACTGGCAAACACTGTCATCTTGTTCAGCCTTGGTTACTGCGTGTTCAGAATATTACAAAGCCAACAGTCTTGAATCGAGTGAATTCTTGGATAAACAAGCTGAAGCATTATAACCGACAGATGGTTGTTCCAAGTTCATACTTGCTATGGTTTACATTTTTTTAAAGTGAGCGATGGTACGAACTTCTGACACCATCTAATGTACTCGCTGAAGTACCGACGACGCGTTTGCTTGCTAGTTAACGTTGCCAGTGGTTTCAAAGTCGAGCTGTTCTTAACAGTTCAGCAGCCCCACTGCAGCCTGTATCCACTCGGCGTGGGAACCTGAAATGCATAATTTTCCCTCTCTTCGATAGTTTTGGTTAGATTTACGACACGCATGTAGGTGTATATGTGTGTGCGTGTGTCTGTGTGAGTGCTATGTGTGTGTGTGTGTGTGTGTGGGGGGGGGGGGGGGGCTGTGCGTCCATCAATATTTGTACATAATGTTTCTTCTTTTAGAATTTGTAGTGTTTAGAGCCATATGGCCGACAGCGTGTGCGTGTGTGTGCATTAATGTTTATGGTTTAATATTCTTTTTATACATTATGTTCCTTTCTATTCCTTTGTTTAGAGCCATAACGCATGTGCAGTTGTGTGTGGGTGTGTCTGCGTGAGTGTGTGTGTGTTTACAGATTTTTTTTTCTTTTTTCCCCCCTTGCGCTTTGAGTTGATTTTATCAGGATTTTGGGCATTAAAATGCACATAAATGCCATAATCATTATTATCGTTATTATCATTATTATCATTATGATTATGACTATTATTATTATTATTATTATTATTATTATTATTATTATTATTATTATTATATTATTATTATTATTATTATTATTATTATTATATTATTATTATTATTATTATTATTATTCTATTGTGTGTTGCTTTGACGTCGTTTGAACTTTATGCGTCATTTGTAATTTCCGGATTTTTGTCACTACATTTAGACCCCATTCTTTTCGTTTTTCTTTCTTCCCGCACGTAGTTTCTCTATAGGCCTAGTTGATGTGGGAAGTGTTAGGCCTAGTTGTGGATCTCGGCCTAGCGATGTAGATCTGGCGGCATCTGCATAAATAGCTCTACTTTGTGGAACAGTGTCGTCTGCCTGTGTCTGACTATTTGCATAATTCGTTCCATGGTTTCTTCTAAGTTTGTCTATATGGCATTTTCGGACTTTAACTGTAATTTCCAGTGATGGACATTCAACACGCAGCGTCTATATCGCTTGTCTTATTCCCCCGATTCCACTCACCTTGTCCTTTTCAGATTTTTGTTGACTATCCTCCTTAGGTTTTCTTTCGGAGACATCGACTCCAGAATGTATACTGGTCATCGGCGACTCCGGTAATTGCCTAAGGCGTCGCTCCCAAACGTCTTTTCTTAAACTATATGCCCCTCCACTTATCTTAACATTTATGCACTTTGTTTGGGGTCGCATGAGTCAAAGTACTGCCTTCACTTATAGGTCTGATCGACCTCACAATGCTTCTCTCTCTCTCTCTCTCTCTCCTCTCTCTCTCTCTCTCCCCCAACAAACGTACCATGCCTTTTCTCTTTAACCGAAGGGAACAAGACCAAACATTCCGATAACAAACGTAAGGCTGGTTAGAACGAGTCAAGGAGTGCACACATGAATAAATAATAATAATTTTTAAAAGGGCTATTCATTCGTTATTGTAATGACAGTTGAAAATGTAAATCTGTCAATTTTCTTGTTTCTGAATAAAGAAACATTTTTTTTCCACAAACATTTGTCAAAGCAGGCCAGTATGAAACAACGACAAGGGGAACTAACATGTTGATAAAATCGGTCAATTAGCAGCCCTTGAATCTAATTTGGAGTTTTATATCCCTACATACCCATAAATGAACTTCCTGTGTTTCAAAGTAATAACGACATTCATATTGAATTACATGCTGATTTTACCCCAAAGGTTGATTTGGGGAACCATGATGGTGCTGGGCACTTTCGACAAAATAAAAATAGAGGTCTCTGCAGGTTTTCGTTGTTGTTGTGGGTGGTGGTGGGGGGTGTTTGTTTTTCTTTTTTATTTCTTTGCTTGTTTGTTTTTCAAGTGGCGTTTGGAAAAGGTTGCACTATGGGAATCACCACACCAAGTTCGTGAGTTTCTGTTTAATGATGTGTAAAGCGGTAAAGGAAGAAAGTAGAATTAGTTTATAAAAGAACGAAAAATGTTGAGGGTATGAAAATGACGGAGAGGGAGTCGATTTGTTTGTGAACAGTTTGCTCTTTGTAAATAATTTTTTTTTCGCTAGTGTTTTTATTAACAATGCAGCTATATATCTTAATTTACTTGCTTCTTTTCTTTCTTTCTTTCTTTTCTTTCTTTCTTTCTTTTCTTTCTTTCTTTCTTTCTTCGTTTTGTTTACTTGTTTACTTATTCATTTTTCCTTGCTTATTTGTCTATTCATTTATCTTTTCCGCTCGTTCATTTATCTATTCAGGTATCTCCTTGTTTATTTTAATCAACTTTTAAAGTGTTCATGCGTTTCGTCTTAAGGAGACATGCTCCATACGCCTGGAAAATCATTGTAAATAGATTTATACCTTTATAGACCTTACCCAGGTAAATTTTTGTTGCCTAAAAATGAAATTACGTACATGAGACTAAAACAGAGATTCAAAATGCTGTCAAAGCATGCGCAGTGGAACAATATACGCGTAGAAGAAATGTAATAAATTGTCTGGAAAAAAAATCAAACTAAAATCCAAAATAATATCATTTCCAGTGGCGACAAAAGAATAAAAGAAAAAAAAAACAAGACGCACTAATCAACGAAATAAAATCACTTGGAATAAAAGGAGTTTGGATGAAACTTGAACAGGAAATACTACTTCAATTATTGAAGGCGTTTTCCTTCGTTCAAAAGCCAGATTGATGTTGGTGAGAAACTGCAAAACACTTTACAATAAAGAGGTAGGAAAGCTTCAAAATAATGCGTGCCATCTTGAGAAAAGGAATTCTGTTAAAGCATGGACAGTAAAACATACAACAGAGGATAATGGCAAGTTCACAGAGGACCCACAAAAAATTGAAGAGACGATGTCCACTTTCAATAGCAGACTTCACAAAATCAATAAAGATATTGAAAATTGTGAAACACACAAAATCAGTTAATGAAGTACCATAGCTACACAACATGAAGAACAATCTTTATCTTGGGAAAATACTCGTTAACTATTGTGTGCTCTAAGAAATATGCAGAATGGGAAAAATCGGGTGGTCTGGGTGCCGATTTATTTCTGTATTTATTTGTAATTATTTACATGGGGTTTTTGGGTTTTTTTTAAATCCATTTATTCATAAACTCATTAATTTATTTATTCATCTATCATTGCTGTAATATTTGCTTGCTTCTCTTGTACTTAGCACTTTAAATGAAGCATACACAGGACTGGTGAATCTGTCCACCTCACAGACAGAAGGCGTAGTTATCTTTATTTCTCAAGCAGATAGACCTACAACATTCTTTCAGAATCCAATACATGTTTCTATATTAATTGTTGTATATAAGAATGAATCGCATTGCAATGAAAAGAATTAAGAACATTATATCACCTTTAATCAAGGAAAATCAAACGGGAATTACGGAAAATCATTATGTGGGCGATAACATAAGTACTTTGTATGGTTTGATAATGAATTTATACTCAAATCGTTTATAACGCGTTTATGAAATCTATTTTTGGCTACAGTTTGAGAAGAAGAAGAAGAAG
>CM031620.1:51778396-51780896 GCA_018398815.1 Conus ventricosus
AGATATGTTAGGGGCAGTAGTAAACGCATATCTGCACCAATTTTAAAGTGCATTAACCGCCTGTCAGGTTTCATGCAAGCTCATTCCATCATGAATAGCGTAGTTCCACAGCAGTCTTTTTGAAAATGTCTATGTCTCTGTATGAGATGTAAAGGAGGATGTTGTTCACCAAGAGTTCGGTGGATGGCTTTTCGTACCCCTATCCTCTGATACTCAATTAAAAGAATCCATCTACCATTCCCTTCCCCCTCCATTCCTGAATCTCTTTGGTTATGAATGGTCCCTGAGTTATTGTTGTTTTTGAAATATCTGCCACTCTAATAATTCCCGAAATCGTTCCCATGTCCTCTGTAGTTTCTTCTGTTACATACATGTCATGTATTTGAAAGGGATTCGCACAGAGGAGAAGCACGTGTGATCAAGTACTCTGGTTCCACTCATGGGGCCGCGATGGCCACAGACATTTCGTCTGCATCACCAAACTGATTTATGGGCCTTGGTTTTCCTCTGTGCGTTTATTTCGATGAAGTTTTCATGAAGGGAGATAACACCCACCATTCCTCTGTGAGTTTATCTCGATGAGTTTTCATGAAGGGGGATAACACCCACCACTTAAAACAGAAGGCAGTTCTTTACACTAATTTTGAAGCATCCACGCCTTCTACTGGCTACAGTTATTCCACCAAAAACAAAACACAGCAAATAAGAAACATGCTGACATCAGAGGCCAACCAAACTTTGGTGCGATCCTGTTTTTTACCTAAAGCTGAACGGGATCTGGGGTCTGATCTCTGTTTTTCATGTCTGCGTTTACCGTGACAGCAGAGGTGATTCACCTGAACTGTAAGAACATTATAGCCTCACTTCAGAATAGGCGCCATAGAGAACTGTTGCGCTGCTGTCGTGTCCACACAACGTACTTACCGTGAAGGTCTCATAGAACTCTTATTCGTGATTAATCCTTACATAATTTTCTTTTTCTGTCCCAACCTCTGCACTGCCTCAGAGGCAGTGCACCCACGCCGCTCATTCCGACATCCCGTCCACAGCCATAGCCCGGCCGGCCCGCCGCAGCCCGGCACCAGCAATCCACAGGGAGCAGTCAATGTCAAGTTCGTCATGAGGCAACCACCGGAGGAGACACTGCACGGCTGCCGAGTCACTTCGGTGGTGTTCAGTGGCGCCTGTTCTGATCTAACATACGCAGGACACCACCTACTAAGCCCCCTACTGACGACAATAATTGCTTAGTCGCGGAGCCGGCGTGAGTGAGCTCTCCCTCCCGGGGGGCGCCACCACGTCCGTCCAACGACAGCCCCCATGGACTCGCCGATACCGGTGACCCCGACGGAACCAAACCAAGACCACAGACGCGGAGAGGACATCGAAACTGAGGTCACCATGAGAGCAGGGCATGAAGGGCCACAGAATTGAGACTTTTTTATGCTGATCAATGGGAATGAGGATGATTAAGATGATGCTACGGATTTCCATTTCGGTCTGAGACTACATGACAGGGCTGTGCTCTACGCTTCCTTTCATAATATATCCTGGCGTCAACCAGGCCCGAGAGATACAGGCACCTGCAGTGTTGGTCAGGAAATTTGAGCAACACTCTCAGAAACGCATCCATTAAGTGGATGAAACTCGACTGTGTGGTCCCAGTCTTCCCAACTGAGTCCGCAGGAAACTCAACTCTGGGCAGGAGCGGTCGGGCAGAAAAAAACCCACATGACTCTGATGGGATTCGAACCCACGACCATCCCAGCCGGGAGTCCGCGACGCTAACCACTTCGCCACGGCGGCTGGTGCAAGCCTTACATAATTTCATTCAGTTTCACGTGTAAAAGAAAGTTTTTGATCGAAATGATCGAATGGCAGATGAGAGAGAGATGAGGACGCACGAAAATCAAGGAGAATTAGAGACATTTTCCCGCGCGCGCGCGCGCCGCGGTGTGCGTGTGTGTGTGTGTGTGAGTGTGTGTGTGTGTGTGTGTGTGTGTGTGTGTGTGTGGTGTGTGTGTGTGTGATGTGTGTGTGTGTGTGTGTGCACCCATGTTTTTAGCAAAGTCAATTAAGTGTGGGCGGCTTTGTGCGTGCGTGCGTGCGTGCGTGCGTGCGTGCGTTGCGACTTTGACAATTGAAAAAAAAAATATTGTTCTAAATGTAACGACTTAAAAGATAAATGACAAAGCAAAAAAAAAAGGACATATTTATACAAACGAGCCAACTGGGCTTAACATCAACGAATTTATAAATGTAAAGAAGGCGTGAAGATTCTGGAAAATGCATAGGGAATTTTTTTGTCGGACGCTGGAGAGAGATGAGTTAAAATAGGAACAGTTAAAAAGAAAATGCAGATTATTGAAACTGTCGACTGCTCCACAAGCACATTGTAAATTTCTGTGGAATTTTGTGCGAAGAGCGTTAACTTTAAGCCTATAAAAGAGAGATTCCAGTTTCCGAAATTTGTGTTCATCTACATACGTCTTTGTATACA
>CM031620.1:51785896-51790896 GCA_018398815.1 Conus ventricosus
CACTTTGATCAGCCTCATGAAACTCTGACGAAAGATACTGTCGAACTGCTGAACATGCATAATCTTAAACAGGTTGTGAGCATGACGACACACAAGGGGTGGCGGTGGGGGGGGGGTGGGGGTCGTAACTTTGATTGGACCGTTATTCGTGACGATGATGTAGATTTTTATATTTCCACTACTGTCACTGATGCTCTTGAATATGACCATTGTTGTGTGTTCTCTTTTTTATGTGTCAGTGATAAAGTCATTGCCTACGTTTCGTTCAATATGTAACAATCATTCCAGTGATCGTTCTGCATTTGTTAACGACCTGGATTCTGTAATTGCTGCATCTCCATCTCCCTCTGCTGATAATGCCGATCAGTACTTTGCCTCTCTCCGTTCCATCCTTGACAAACATGCACCTGCATGAAAGCGTAAGGTCAGAGAGAGACCACCGGCCCCTTGGTTTTCGCTGGTCAGTGAGGAGCTGTTGGAGGCAAAACGGGCACGTCGGCGAGAAGAGAGGCGATGGAGATCCAATCCAATCATTATTTTCAAAGATTTGTACAGCAAAGCCAAGCATGTTGTCTCTCGACTTGTTGAAAAAGCAAAAGCAAAATTCTACAATAACAAGATTGAGTGTGCCTCAAGCACAAAGGAACTTTACAAAATTACTGACAATCTGTTGTGTAGAAAGACAAAATAGTCAGCTGCCTACTATTTATCCAATATGTGAGCTTCCAGGTCTTTTCTTAGATTTCTTCCATAACAAAATAGCCACTCTCAGACGTGATTTAGACGCAATGGTTGTAGCCAACCCTCCTCTGCCAGGTGAGCTTTTCACCAAAACTTCTGTCTCGTCCTTTCAACCTGTAACATCATATGCTGTTCGTAACCTCATCATCAATTCCTCTCCCAAAACTTATAATCTCGATCCTATTCCTACCCCTCTTCTGATTGAATGTCTTGATAGTCTTTACAATCTATCACAGCCCTTATCAACTATTCTCTCACCTCTGGCACCTTTCCGGATGCTTGTAAAGCTGCTCTTGTGACACCTCTTCTCAAAAGGTCACTCTTGATCAAAATGAACTGAAGAATTACCGTCCGGTATCTAACGTGTCTTTTATCTCTAAAATAATTGAAAAGATCGTCCTCATCCAACTATCCCAATACCTGATTTCCAATAACCTCTTCAATCCATTTCAGTCTGCCTACAGACCAGGACACAGCACTGAGACAGCTCTTTTAAGGATAGTAAATGATCTACTCCTTTCTTTGAATGATCGCAAAGTCTCCATTCTGGCTTTGTTAGACCTGTCAGCTGCGTTTGACACCATAGATCACTCTATTGTCCTCAGTCCTTTGCACTCTGATTTTGGCATAGGTGGTACAGCACTGCAGTGGTTCTCATCCTATTTGTCACATCGGACTCAATCTGTCATTGTTGGCGACCAGGTTTCTTTTGCAGCTCCTATATGTTTTGGAGTCCCACAGGGCTCGGTCCTCGGACCAGTCCGGTTTGTTCTCTACACCGCTCCATTGGCCAATGTCATTGACAAACACTCAGTCCTTCATCATTCATATACTGATGATTCACAGTTGCGGAAATCAGCTGCACATTCTGAAGCTCCCCAACCACTAGAGGCAATGCAGGATTGTATAGCTGATGTCAGATTTTGGATGACAGCAAATAAACTAAAGCTGAACAATGAAAAAACTGAAGTAATGCTTCTCTCCTCTCCCCAAATGTCGCACAAAATCAACAGCCCTTCTACGATGACAGTTGGTGATGCCATTGTCCCGTTCCCATCCTCTGTTGTCAATCTAGGAGTTTCCGTTGACCATCATTTGGAAATGAAAGTTCATGTCAGAAATGTTGTTTGGGCTGCCAGGTATGAGCTCCGCCGTATTGGTTCCATCCGCCGTTTTCTCACGACCCAAGCAGCAGCCACACTTGTCTCTGCATTTGTTCTGTCCCGGCTGGACTACTGCAATTCCATCTTGTATGGTTCCCATGACTATCTTCTTGAAAGTCTGCAGCGTGTTCAGAATAATGCAGTACGAATGGTTTTGCGAGTGCCTAGAAGGGACCATATTACTCATCTGATTTCTCTCACTGGCATCCAGTGTCTGCTCAGATTGAATTTAAATTTGGCATCTATCTGTTACAAATGTGTCCAAGGCTGTGCTCCAGATTATCTGAAGGACTTAGTCCATTTAAAGCAACATCATCATCAATACAAATTGCGTTCATCTGTTGACGCAACCTCTTTACAAGATCGTCCTGTCAATAGCCAAAAGACATTAGGTGACAGATGCTTCTCACATGCTGCCCCCCCCCCCCCCCCCCCCCCCCCCCCATCTGGAACACAAGATCGTCCTTTCAATGGTCAGAAGACATCAGGTGACAGATGCTCTCACATGCTGCCCCCTCCATCTGGAACACAAGATCGTCCTGTCAATGGCCAGAAGACATCAGGTGACAGATGCTTCTCGCATGCTGCCCTCTCCATTTGGAACACTATCCCTGCAGAAATAAGAGAAACTGATAACTTTGACTCCTTCAAACGCTCTCTGAAAACTCACATCTTCCAGAAATTTACAATTAGTTCATTTCGCTGTTTATCTATGGGCACGTGTGTGTGTGTGTGTGTGTGTGTGTGTGTGTGTGTGTGTGTGTGTGTGTGTGTGTGTGGTGTGTGTGTGTGTGTGTGTGTGTGTGTGGAAGGGGGTGTGTGTGCGTGTATGTATGGGTGTGTGTTAGTGTGTGTTAGTGTGTGTTCGTGTGTGTGTGTGTGTGTGTGTGTGTGTGTGTGTGTGTGTGTGTGTGTGTGTGTGTGTGTGTGTGTGTGTGTGTGTGTGTGTGTGTGTGTGTGTGTGTGTGTGTGTGTGTGTGCATTGTCTATTATTGCTTCAACTGTTTATACATATATATATATATATATATATATATATATATATATATATATATATATATATATATATATATATATATATATATATATATATATATATATCGAATTTGTAATGGGCCCTGCTCTGTTCAACAGAGAAGTGTGCACATAAAAATGTTCATTAGCAGCAGTAGTAGTAGTAGTAGTAGTAGTAGTAGTAGTAGTAGTAGTAGTAGCGGTAGTAGTAGTAGCATTAGCTGCAGCAGAAGTAGCAGCAGCAGCTGCAGCAGTAGCAGTAGTAGTAGTAGCAGTGATAGCAGTATTGTTTGCTGCTGCTCCCTCTATAGAAGAGACTGTATTTATGAGTCACTTAGATTTAACAGTACCAACGTAACATTTATTTTGTAAACTTTGCATAGAGGTGATGCAAAACGTTAAGAGAGAGAGAGAGAGAGAGAGAGAGAGAGAGAGAGAGAGAGAGAGAGAGAGAGAGAGAGAGAGAGAGAGAGAGAGAGAGAGAGAGAGAGAGAGAGAGAGAGGACTAATTTGTTTGTTTGCTTGTTGTTTTTATTTTGAGAGATTAACGATCACCAAACACAATGGAAGTCAAATTCTTTGTGGCGCATGGATATCAATTTGGGTCGAAATAAATGTCGAACATGTTAAACATTCATGTCTCAACTTGACTGTACATTTCACACACACACACACACACACACACACACACACACACACACACACACACACACACACACACACACACACACACACACACACACACACACACACACACACACACACACACACACACACACAACACACACACACACACACCTAAAGTATATCAGTCTGCTCCATTGGTGTCTGTACGTGTCGACTCCATGAAAAGCCCCTGGACATTGTTCTTTTACACGACGTGCACGTGTTGTGTCTGTTAGCAGATTTAGGCAGTGGGTTTGTAGAAGAATGTGGGAGGCGTGTGCTAACTGGACAGGAAATCAAATTCTGCATGTCGTCACTGTTTTTGCATCTGAGCTGTTGTGGATGTGTTGAAAGCATGCATGGATGTGTGTTTCATACAGTGCCATTCACTCTACAGGTCTTTGCCCATGTACTGATTATATTGCAAAAACATCGGATAGCATCAATACATTAAAACGAACACTCTCAAAATGTGTTGTTTTGCATCGAATGTCAGTGAGAGATTTGTTCAAATTGCATTCTCTGTGTGTTTCGATTGTTTCATGCATATTGAATTTTTATGACGATTTGGAAATCTTTGAGTGAAAAACAAAAAGATTTCAAACAGAGCGCTGAATACATGTGGCAAGATTATTGGTAAAATCAAGAACAGCCAAACAAATTGTATTAATGTCGAGTCACACAAACATCTGTGAACATTGCTGCCGACAGTTATCATGTTCTGTCAAAAACCTACAACGTTCTACCCTCTGGACGAAGATTCCAACTTTGCGAAATTCAAGATAAGTAGAACCAAAAACTGTTTGTTCCCAATTCCATCAAGTTCCTGAATCATAACTACACTTTCAATGAGATCCGGTTCAGAAAGTATGTTTGTGCACACACACACACACACACACACACACACACACACACACACACACACACACACACACACACACACACACACACACACACACACACACACACACACACACACACACACACACACACCATACACACACACACATATATATATATATACATTTTTTTTAATTTTTTTTTCACAGGTAAAATTCTCACTAAAACTCACACCGCCCGGCAACAAAACGACGTCAACAGGATGATTTGAATAAAATGAATACTAAAACAAGCTGAACGTCTTTCTCCACAGGGACAACTTTAATATTCAAGCTTTCGCCACGAAGGCTTCTTCATTCCTAAAGAAGCCTTCGTGGAGAAAGCTTGAATATTAAAGTTGTCCCTGTGGGAAAAGACGTTCAACTTGTTTTAGTAATACAAAGAATTAAGAACATCACATCCTCTTTAGTCAAGAAGATCAAACGGGATTTACGTGGGCGATAACATGAGTCCTTTCATTGGTTTGATCATGAATTTATCTTCAAAACGTTTATAAAGCGTTTATCAAATGTATTG
>CM031620.1:51803396-51810896 GCA_018398815.1 Conus ventricosus
TCAAGGCCGGGCAGTTCAACGTCAGACTGGAAGATCTCAAACGTGAGCGCATCTGTCCAGCACGGCATAACAGTCTGAAATCTGCCTAGCCCTGTTGTCAGAGAACAGTCCCATAACGCTTATGCCGTTTATCTACATAAGCAAGAATCCCAGAACTGAGTTAACACAGCAGAGCGTTACCTAACTGCACACAATTGCAACAGTCTAAGGAGCCCTCTCAACATTCTCAACCTGGAAGTGAACAACTGAAACTGACGGAGAGAGAGAGAGAGAGAGAGAGAGAGAGAGAGAGAGGAGAGAAGGAGAGGAGGAGAGAGAGATGAAGGAGAGAGAGAGGAGAGAGAGAGAGAATGAGAGAAGAGAGAGAGAGAGAGAGAGAGAGAGAGGAGAGGAAGAGAGAGAGAGAGAGAGAGAGAGATCTGTGTTACATGGTTAACAGCAAAGGGCCTTTTCACGACCATCAATTTCCTGCGGCTGAGGAAAAATAAAGTCACATTCCGATGCTGAATATATTTTACATCATGAAAAAAAAAAGGAACGCAATTCTTGATCAGAAAGCAAAGATATTGGTATCATTAATAAGACTAGATCGTGAGACAGCAAACCGCATTCATGGTCTCAATCATTGTGGCATCCAGTGTTATAGTTATAGTTGTCATCATCTGCATATTCTTCTTTTTTCATTTCTAAGTCTCCTACCAGACTCTCCTCTCTCTCTCTCTCTCTCTCTCTCTCTCCCCTCTCTCTCTCTCTCTCTCTCTCTCTCTCTCTCTCTCTCTCTCTCTCTCTCTCTCTCTGTGCATGCTAGCGCGCGCGCACGCGCGCACGCGCGCGCGTGTGTGTGTGTCTGTGTGTGTGTGTGTGTATGTGTGTGTGTGTGTGTGTGTGTTTTGTGTGTGTGTGTGTGTGTGGTGTGTGTGTGTGTGTGTGTGTGTGTGTGTGTGTGAAATCCTTCCAATGCTTACGTCACTTCCTTACCTACAGCTGCGCCTGGCCTCACGCAATAGTCAAAAGAAGCTATTCATTCTGATTCACCATGAGGCTCTAGAAGCTGTTATCTCATTTTTCCCTTGGATACCAGGGAAAAATGTGCCATGGACGAGCCGCCACACAGGTCATCATCATTTGCTTGAAATTGTGTGGACTTCGAGGCCTTCTTTCAGCGGTAGAAGTGGACCACATGTTCTGACCACAGCCACTCGGAGCTGTCCGCTGTGTCAAGATCTTTCACTGTACTAAGGCTGAATTCAAGAAAGCTGTTTTTTGCTCTCTTTTTTTTCCATTCTGCAAACGTGCTTCAAAGTCCAAAATGACAGGGTCATGGTCACTACCAATGTCCACTCCTGGAAACTAGCGTTACTTGCAAAACGTCCTGCATGTGTTCTTCATAAGAATATAGTCTCTCTGGGTGTAATAGTGAACGTTTGAAGATGGCCATTCCTATTGTACGCATGTTTTATGCCCACGTACGGCTCTAGCAAGAACAAAAAAAAACAATATCACTGGCATATTACAGCAGGCGTAGTCCCATATTCGTGCCGGTGTCATGCAGTGCGGTTCGCAGAAATCCTGTTAGATGTTTCATTAGCATTTGTACCAGTCTTGGGAGTACGGTCACCCACGGATGAAGATTTGTGTTTCTTTTTCACCTTGTTAACGACCGTTTGGAGCTGAACAGGATTCTTTAGTCAGGTCATTATCACGTCATGATGTGGGAGCATGGTTTGCTCTTCCATGATACTGAATGGTTTTGCGCGCAGGCAGATGGCTAAGATCGTGCTGGTAACAGGGCAGAACCCAGAACTAGAGTTCCTGACGTTCTTGTTAACTAACTGTCTCACTCCCTGTTCATGTTTGTCCTCTTTTCAAGTGTAGTACAGGACATGCCTCTCTTCTGTCTTTGCTTCTCAATTGCTGTCTCCTCTAACGTCGCTGACAATCGAAGTTGCGTGTTTATTCAAAACGGTTGTGTGAGTGTGTGTGTGTGTGTGTGTGTGTGTGTGTGTGTGTGTGTGTGTGTGTGTGTGTGTGTGTGTGTGTGTGTGTGTGTGTGTGTGTGTGTGTGTGTGTGTGTGTGTGTGTGTGTGTGTGCTGTTTAGCAAGGTCTGTCAGACAGGATCAACCTGCTCCTCTTCTCGCTTGCAGTGGCTGACCTTACCAACCTGGTGACTCAAATATTGATTGTATTTGACTGTTACTTGGAGGACCACATATCCAGAGATAACTGGTTGGTTATCGCAGACACGAAGATAGCTTATATAGCGAACTTTATAAATTTTGTGACTGGTGCTCTCATGGTTGTTGTGAGCGTGGACAGGTGTCTGTCTGTTGCCATGCCGCTGAAGGCAAAAGGTCTACTAACGTACAGGTAAAAGAACTATGCAAATACGAAGGGTGCCCATACATACCAACGAAAAGACACACACACACACACACACCACACACACACGCACACACACACGCGCAAACACGCACACACGCGGGCACATGCACACGCGCGCACGCACACACACTCTCACACACACACTCACACACACACACACTCACTCACACACACACACGCACACACACACACACACACACACACACACACACACACACACATGTAAAGACTATCGATCTACGTATCCTATCGTCTCCACTAACTGCTCTCTCTCTCTCTCTCTCTCTCTCTCTCTCTCTTCTCTCTCTCTCTCTCTCTCTCTCTCTCTCATCTCTCTCTTCTCTCATCTTTCTTCTCTCCACGCACACGCACATGCACACACAAACACACACGCGCGCTCGCGCAGCGCGCGCAACGCACGCACGCACGCACGCACGAGCAAACACACACACACGCACACACACGCACACACACACACACACACACACACACACACACACCACACACACACACACACATACACACACACACACACACACACACACACACACACACACAACACACACACTCACACCACGCACGCACGACGCACGCGCGCACGCACACACACACACACACACACACACACACACACACACACGCGCGCGCGCGCGCGCGCGCGGACGCATACAACATGCTACAATAGAACGAAACGCACACAAAGCAAAGTGTGAAGTAACGCAGTTTTAATGCACGACACTAAAACAGGACAAGAAATGTTCGGCAATATGCCTTCCACAGCGACAAAACAATAAAAACAGTATAGCCATTGACATGCGCAACACTCCCCTTGTGAAGCCAAAGTGGTGAATGAAGTTGACAGAGGGATAGTGGGAAAGAGGGAGAGTTGAGTTCGAGAATAGGGCACGAGGAAAGAGGGTAGAATCAAGCAAGGAGTAGGAAAAGGGAGAGAGAGAGAGAGAGAGAGAGAGAGGAGAGAGAGAGAGAGAGAGAGAGAGAGAGAGAGAGAGAGGGAAAGAGAGAGAGAGAGAGAGAGAGAGAGAGGAGAGAGAGAGAGAGGAGGTGGGGGAGAGAGGGGAGAGAGAGAGACAGAATGAAAGTAGAGGAAGAGTGGAGAGTGAGAGAGAGAGAAGAGGACAGGGCGGGGAAGGAGAGTGAAAGGAGGGGGAGGGTGTGATTGTATGTAGTGGGTGTGTTGCATATGAATGAAATGAACAAGAGAAAACACAATAAATAAAATACAATATGCACCAAAAAGCGATGTAAACGACAAGGGGATGGAGGGGGGGGGTGGGGGAGAGAAAGGGGTCAGCCGCCTAAAGCACCAGACCCAAGTCTGACACTAGGGTAGGTTGTCCTACGCAAGCCCAAGGGGTGAGACGGAAAAACGGGAGAACCAGAGAAAAAAAAAAACCCTAGCTAGACGCAGCCAAGAGCTGCAGGGTCTGTCCCCCCCCCCCCCCCCCCCCCCCCCCCCCCCCCCCCCCCGCCCACCCACCCACCTACACACACATACGAAAAAGCTCTTGCGCGCGGGCACAACCACACACACACACACACACACACACACACACACACACACGCCCATACGCACACACACAACCACACAAACACACGCATACCTAAGAAAGAAAGAAAAAAAGGGGGGGGGGGGGGGGCGGGGGGGGGGGGGGGGGGAGGTTGCAATGGAGAGTAAATGAGTAAATGTACAAACAAGGCATACATTAAGACATTTGGTATAGCATAGGAGGTAGGTGGTGCTATGGTAGTGCAACAGAAAAAGGCAAAAATAAGAGCATTAACGCAAAAGATAGATATGAGGTCATAAGAGGCGCTAACAACACCCCCCAATGACCAAAAAAAAAAGGGGGGGGGGGGTCGGGAGGGGAAGGGGGGGGGGGGGGAGTAGGAGGAGACGTAAAGAGAAGACCCGTATGAGGCCCTAAAGAGAGATGCCTGAGAATAGTGTTAAGGGAGAAGGAGGGAGAGAAGCCTGGAGAGGTCCCATAGAAGGGTCCTACTAATGGGGCGACCAGACAAAAGTAGAGAGACAGGAAGTAAGAGGAATGTCAGAGAAGGAACGCACAGGAAGAAGGAGCCCTACTGGGAGACGACTGAAAAGGAACCAGGACAGAGGAGGGAAATGAGAGAGAGGGAAAGGGGGCAGAGGATAGGGAGGGGTAGAAGGGGGGGGGGGGTGAAAGGGGGAGAGAGGAAAAAAGGAAGAAGGGAAGAAAGAGAGAGGAGGGGAGTGGGGGGAAAGAAGGGGGCCAGGTGGGTAGGAGGGAGAGGGATAGATACAAAAGTAAGTACAAAGAAAAGGAAAAAAAAAATAAATAAATAAAATAGAAAAAAAAGACAGGAGACTATGGAGCTACCCCTACTCAGAAACTCCTGGCAAAAGATACAGGCTCTCAAACGATCATCCCAGTAGGCGCTAGATTCTAAGTCACGAAGAGGCTACTGATGCAGACCAACATGCACAGGTAAGTATTAAAGGGGAAAGGGAATAATAGTTATTGTCCACCTGATTTGGCTCGGGAAAAAAAAGTACAGAGAATTGCTACGCTTTTTCATTGATACCAGCTGGATTTCTGGTGCCCAGATTTTGAATCAGGTGAGACTCCATATCCTTCCTGTCTCTAAAAGTCACTAGTTTTCATGAGCCACAAGCCCTTCACTCTTGCATTGTGTGCCAAATAGCTGGGGAGGTTGAAGTGCTTGGCTACTGGCTTGTCCCTGTTGTATTTAATGTCAGCGAGGTGTTCCTTGAATCTGACAGTCAAAGCGCGTCCGGTCTCGCCAATGTAAAGTTTAGAGCAAACGGTGCAGTGGATGATGTAGATCAGGTTAGTGTTTGGCAGTTGAAGAATTTGGTGACAGTCATGCGTGAACTGGGTTCTTTCACTTCAATGGTGGTACAAATGAAGGGCCAGGTCTTGCAGTTGGGCAGATTACACGGGCTTGTCCTACAGAAGATTACGTCTGTGAGGCTGGAGACTGGAACGCACAAGCATGTCACGGATATTCTTGTCCCGTTTGTAGGCACTAGAGGGGGCTGTGAAACATTTTTAGCGAGTGAGCACAAGACTGAAGGATGTTCCAGTTGGTTTGGACAATTTTGCGCACCTGGTGGACAGAAGGGTGGTAGAGCAGGCTGACAACAGGTCTGTCTCTGGTGGATTCCTGGGGTTTCGGTTCCAGAGCTTGTAGGCGGGTGATGAGCTGGAATTTCTGGAGAGCACGATCAATGATGTCTTCGGGATAGTGGCCGTTCGAGGAAGAACTGTTTCATTTCCCGGGTTTTTACATCAAAGACAAGGTTCTCAGAGCAGAGTCTGCGGAGTCTCAAGAACTGAGAGTAGGGTATGCTGGTTTTGGTACTGGGATTATGTGACGATCTGTAGTCGAGTAAGAGTGGGAGTCCATAGGTTTGTAGTGGATGGAAGTGGAGAGTCCACTATCAGTGATGGAGAGACTCATGTCAAGGAAAGCGATGCACTTTTCAGATATTTCGTAGGTGAACTTGATAGTTGGATGAAAGTTTGGACTGCTGTGATGAAGACATGGAGATCACTGGTGGGCATAGAGGAGGCCACCAAGTCCGTCATCGATGTAGCGTTTATAGAATTCAGGGATAGGACCATGGTATTGTTGCAGGAAGTTGTGTTCAAAGTATCCCATGAAAAGGCATGCGTAGCCTGGGCTCATTTTGGTGCCCATGGCGACACCACTGATTTGCTCGAAGGTGTCGCCAAGAAGGTAAAGATGTTGTTGGTAAAGACAAAATCCACGAGGGCCAATCAGAGTGTTGGTTGCAGGGGAAGGGTCTTTTCTTTGGTTGAGAGAGTGAATAGATATTTAGGCTGGAACTTTGGATTTAGGTGGGAGGTCATTGATGAGACAGAGAGCATGAGTAGTGTCCTTGATGAACGTAGGCAGGTCTTGAACGAGGGGTTGCAAGATGGAGTCAAGGTATTCAGAATATTTTCTGTGGGGCAACTGCGGGCTGAGTACGATGGGTTTACCAGGGTGTTGGCCTTGTGAATTTTAGGCAGAAGGTAGAAAATGGACTCTCTGGTTTGGGCTTTGATCAAACAGTTTAGCCGTAGGAGGTAAGTGACCTTTTTTGACAAGGTTCTTGAGGTTTGGGAAATAGTTTTCTGGTCTACTGGGAGGGTTGGCTGTTCCAGTTATGGTAGCTAGTGGGATCGTTGAGTTGCCTGAGAGCTTCTGCTATATACAGGTTCCTGTCCCACACCACTACCGCACCACCTTTGTCAGCTGGTTTTATGACAATGTCATCCCTCTGTGGAAGGGACTCCAGAGCTTGAATTTCGGTGGGGGTAAGGTTGGAAATCGTGCTGGGGAGAAAATTTAAGTTTGCGTAATTCAGAGAGGAAAGTTTTGATGTAGCATTCAACTTCATTTTTCCCGGGGTGGGTTCTCAGTATACAGGGGTGTGGAAAAGTTTGTGAAATACATTATCGTCAGGGTTGAAGGTACGTTTAGGAGGGTGACCAAGCACGGCCATCCATCTCCAAGAACGAAAGAAGCGTTTGCAGTCATGGATGACGTCGTACCTGTGGATGGAAGGCTTCCTAGGGATGAATTTGAGACCCCTAGAGAGTACAGAGTTTTCAGAGGCAGACAGATGGAGAGTAGAAGGTATGCACTGTACCAGTTTATCAAGTGTGTTGTCAGTCGAAAGAGGCGAGGTGGTGAGGGTGTCAGTAGGAAATCCAGGGGCTGCAGACATCCAGGGGTGAAGGGTTGGCAGGGGCAGGAACAGGACTGGTACGCAAGGGGGAAGTCGCAGGAGGAGCATCAACAGAGCGGGACGGGGTGGTGGGGTGTCAGTCGAAGATCCAGGGGGAGGCAGGCGTCCAGGGGGTGTGAGGGGGGTGGCAGAGGCAGGAACAGGACTGGTGCACAAAAAGGCGGCTGTTGAGGGGCTGGAAAGGAAACCTTAACAGGGTGGTTAGCAGTGGAAAATTTCAGGATTTTTTTCTGTTTGTTTTTATGTAGGTGATGGTAGAGTAGTGCGTTGAGGTTGATGACTGTCATTTTGAGAGATACAGGATGAAGAGGGGTTGAGTGTGCGTGTGGTGCTGCTT
>CM031620.1:51818396-51833396 GCA_018398815.1 Conus ventricosus
CACACAGTCAAAATTCAACCACCTGAGTGATGTGGTACTGAGAGATGCGTAAACGTGGGCAGATTAATGTCGGCTGATGGCGGAACAAAACAGTTTTGCACAAGAAGACATGACACAGAGAGTGTATTCACGATCTGTTCATGCGAAAGTGTCACGCTTAAGGTCAGCCATTTGCTCTATCTGAATTCTCTCTCTCTCTCTCTCTCTCTCTCTCTCTCTCTCTCTCTCTCTCTCTCTCTCTCTCTCTCTCTCTCTCTCTCTCTCTCTCTCTCTCTCTCTCTCTCTTCTTCGCAAATGAAGGAAGGCCTAACATTTTGTATGTTTGTTTGTTTGTCTGTGCTTCTCTATGTTTGTTTTCCATCAACGGTTCTGTGATTATGAGCATGTTTTCATCAAATCACTCACGTTGGGTTCGACACTTTGGGCCATGTGTGTTTGCTGTTTCCGTCACATGTGGCATTTTTCTACTAGTCCCCAGTCAATGACACATGGATGGTCAAACTTGACATCAATACGACAATCCCCTTGTACCGAAACTTCTTACTGGGAAAATGGAACTCGCAGCCTGAGGACTACGAGTCCGTCGTATTATTAAGTGACCTAATACGTGTCCTCCTTATAGCCAGGACAGCTCTGAATGTGTCCAGTATGTCTAATTGTCCTCAGTATGTTTTTGTATCTGTCGCAGAGCAATAATGCCCATAATACATGGTTTTAGTGCGTAAGACTACACAGCTGTCGGTTGAGTTCGAACATTCTTGGATCGAACGTTACGTCCTGAAAACCTGCAGAGGTTGCCTGAACAGGTAACCAGCTGAGTTTTTAGGAGAATGGTGGATTTAAATGAGGCGAAGGAGAGGGATGTGGCCAGGTTCCTAATGTGGTGCTTTTGATACGATCAAGGCCTTATGGCAATTGGGCTTAGAGCTTTAGTCTTAGCTAAAGAAGGAGGTAATACGTATCATATAATTAAGGAATGTCTTGTTTTTAAAAACAAAAAATGGGGCCCTGTCTTGATTTGAAAAATATAGATAATCTCCAACAGGAGGATTAAAACACATCAACATATCCCAGTAGCAACGATCAGCTTGACAAACAAACAAACGAAACAAGCAATACGAACAATAAACGAAAAAATAAATGAATAGAATAATATATAAACACAAACATAAAAATATTTGAATGAATGAAAAATAGTAGATAAATTAAGTAATAATTAAGTAATTATAGATTAAATAAAACGAACACGCTCGTCTGAGTTGGTACTTATCTTATGTTAGTGTTTGTTTAGACTATATTGAAACGCATATGCCACGCTAAACCCCCCATGCTCCAGTTGAAGCTGCTCTGCTCAGCAAGTGTAGCATACGGCAGAATGAGCTGTTCTTTTTTTCACGATTCCCTGATCACGTTTGATCCCCTTTCAATATTTGCTTGTCTTTAAAATTATTGATCGGCACCATTGCCGTCAGTATAGTACGTGGAGTCTCTCTTGAACGAAAGAGATTACTGGGTGAGAATATGATGGGGGTGGGGGTGGGGTGGGGGGTGGGGGGAGTTAAATGATTCTTCGTGTTTCCGCGTCTTTACTTTTGCATTTCTAAGAACCCCCTGTTTTTAATGGTCGAAATGCGCATGACGTTCGAAATTATGTCGTGTCATTTTGGAAATAAATGGTGTTGACCAGCAATCAGTTTTTCATGTTATGTTATTTTATACAGATGCTTAAAATGTGTAGTTTAATTATGTTCTACATAAATGATAATAATTTCTGCACAAAAGCATTCCTCTTCTGTCGAATGATTGGTTTGGTAATATCTGCGGTCTGGCTTACCTTAGCTGTACAAACCTCGGGGTATGTCAGTGGAGGAAGGACTAGCGCACCAGCCCAAACCACTCACAGCTTGCTTACCCATCTCATTTCATATATCATGCATTCGTCCAAATCAAACCATAGTAAAGTCTATTACTTTACTACACATAATCATGGAAAAAAACATCAATGGGCATGGAGTCAAAAAAATAATAACATTCTCTCTTTCCTTGAAACTTCACAAAACCATTTTATCTAAATCATCATAACTAAACCGGGTATAAATTAGATTTTTACTATACCTGGCCAGTTGATCTTAAACTATTTACGAATCACTGTCTTTCCTTTTCTTCTTTTTTTTCTTCCTCACTCCCGATCACTCCCACAAAACCAGTCACGACACATCTGCTGGGCATGGTCAGGTTGGTCCGCTGGACTGGTCCTGTTGGACTGCATGGCACTGCGTTGGTTACTGGCGTTGGCCCTTTGGTTCTGCTGATTGAAAAGTGGTGCTGGCCAGGTATGAGGTCGAACCCCTGTTCAAATTGAACAGTGACTACCAGGCATCGATCTGTTCTCCTTTCTTCCTTCCTTCACTACGCATTGCACTCTTTCTCTCTCTCTCTTCTGGTAACTGCTCTATCAAATGGGACATGGTGCTTTTTTTTCTTTTTTCTTTTTTTTTCTTCTTCATCAATTAGCAATCTCTCTCTCTCACATCTCTCCTTAGTCCTTCCACTGCAGACTCTATTATGGTGCTAATGCTTCAATCGGTTCTTTCACTCCTCCTACGCATCTCTCTGCTTTTCTCTCGTGCAAGCCTACTTCCAGACCTCTCTCTCTGTCTCTTTCTTTTTCTTCTTCCTTCACTATCACTACCCTAGCTTTTTATTCTGTTCCCTATCTGTCAAAAAGGGTGAGTTGTACCAGTGGTCAGTATTTTTCCCGCCTTGTACCGAGGTTACCTACCCTTAATTCCATTGGACATGCAAATTCACGAAAGTACATCTACCGGCCTTGCTCTCTTGTGGTGGTCAATGGGTCATTTAGATTAATTGAATTGGTTCACCCCCACTGCCACTATACCTCCCCCTTCCTACTTTTACCGGCGACCCGTCTGGATTAAATGTGGGCTCTGGTTCTTGCAAATTAGCTGTATCTGTCTGACCTAGAAGCAGAGTTCCATCTGGCCAGACCTATGAGACGTGGTCAAGCACGCAGTTGTCTGCAGGACGGTGACGTCCGTCTCCATGAAGGACTAGTAAATTGACTCCTGCCATGCCTATTTGGCTGACGCGACTCATTGAAGTCGTTCTGCCTGGATACCAGAAGGTTTGAGTTTGGGAACTTATGTCCAATTGAATGGCTGGCGGACTGACCACGATTTTCGGTTTTTATTTTTTGTCCTGTGACAATTTTCCCCCTTGCAAAGACTATGCTCAGCATTGTATCCAAAACAACGGTCAAAAAACAAACAACCGAATTTGCTGACACCACAGACTACCACGTGCATGGTTTTGTAAATAATTTACAACAAACGGTTTACATTTTATATGCATATTCCTAGTGAAAATATCACCCCAATGGGTTATCTGTCGACGTGGCTTTTGCCTTTATTTCAACTCATTTTCTGATAACCTCTGTGTGCACCTATGCATTTCCCCTACCTGCGGAATTTGCCTCCTTCTTCTTTCATAACTAATATGAAGAGCTCAATCTAATATGATCACGATTCATGGACACCTCACTGAGGAATCTTCCATCCTCACTTATCGCAAACAGTGCATTACTACACAATGCGACTGTATGCTCCAAACATAACCTACTTTTGAACTGACCAAGGTCTCACACAGAAATATGAACCTTAGCCAAATGGGAATGATACACATATCATTATCTCACTGTAATCAACACATATTATTATCAAAGTAGCTATGCACCCCGGATATGACGATTCCTCTGAGTTTGCAGCTTGTCGAGGACTACTCTCGGACTTAATTAGTAGGCTCTTACATTCTGTCGACCTGGATGTACTGAACTCGATTACTGTAGGCGCAGTGCCATTGACCCAGCGCAGCTCCTGCTGTTTTCTAAGCTGCGCCTCCTTGCAGGAACTTTGAGTGTGTTGATGATCTGTCTCTATCACGAAACTCTTTTCATACAAGTATTTGTTGAAATTTCTGCACGGCCCATACAACAGCCTAAACACTCCTTCTCTACCGTTGCGTACCCTTCTGCACACTTCGTCAGCTTCTGCTAGCATACTTCACAGGAAAACTCGTCCTTTCGTGATCTGCTACAATACTGACACTACTCCACCACCTGATGCAATCTGTACGCAACAATAATGATTTAGACATATCGGTAGATTCAAGATGGGACGGGAACCTTGTCGTTCTAGCACTGTCTGCAGTGCTTGCTCTGCAGCTAGTCTGACATCTCAACCACTGCCGGTTTCCTATTTTTTTTTTTTTTTTGCCGTGACCAAATCGCTGATGAGGACTCGTGATTGCTGCGAAATTTGTACGCAAACTCCTGTAGAGACCAATAAACCTAGCATGTCTCCTGACTTCTGTCTTTGTCTTTGGTCTCTCTGAATTCTTCATATTCTTCCAACCTTTCCCCTTTCTGGCTGCTTTGTTTTGTCGCCTCCAACACAAAACCTAGGAACTCAGGCTTGGAAGGAAAACAATCTGGCATTTGTTGGTATGGCTGTGAGATTGCTCGTCTCTACCTCTCTAAAAACTGCTACTTGCTGCTAATAGCTCCTCACCATGTCTCAGATTGCTATCAGAATGTCGTCATGAAATTCACTCTACGCCTTCCAAACCCTCATAACTTCCTCATCATCTGTGAGTAAAACTGGCAGGTGCGTTGACCATACATAAAGAGTACTCGCACTGATATATTTTATATTATTTTTTGTTAAAAAAAAAAAAAATAAAAAAAAAAAACAAAAAAAAAAACAAAACACCCATAGGAGGTGGAGAATGCTTGTGACTTCCTTTGAGTCCTCGCTCAAGGCTATTTGCCATACCCCTTGCTCAGTTCTATCATGGTGATATACTTGCTTTGCTTGTGGCGAACCTGAGCGAACAGGTCTTCCTCGTTCTGGCTGATTTATGCATCGCCCTTGGTGACACTGTTCAGGACGCCTATTATGTCAACTCAGAATTCGATGCTCACTGACTTTTTTCCTCACTAAGGACGACGGTGTGAACTTTACGTTGTTTTGCGGTCAATACCCAAGGTCCAACATCTTTTCCTCATCCTCCTCCAATCACTTGTTTGTGGCATACGGGACCGGGTAGGCTTTCACATGTACGGGGTTTGTGCCGATGTTAACTCCACCGTACAGGTCTCTTGAGTTGTCATGCCTGGTTTATCAGTCAGGGACGCCCTATACTGTTTTAGGAGCCCCTAACTCCTCTTGTCTCCTACTGTCTAGCCCTTCATACAGTGTCACCATCCCTGTATGATTTCTTCTCTGGAAACTCAGGCAACAAAATCCTACCCTTCTTTCTGCTGGGTCTCTTTCCCTCCATCATTGATAGCTGCTGCGCCTTATGTGCAGTGTCTCACGCTGTATATATTTGGGAGGCAAAAATTCGCATGGAAAAGTTTCGGTTTCCCATTCACATCAATTCGGTATCCTGATCTTACATTTTCAATGATGGTGAATGGTCCTTTCCAATGCATCCGCATGCTTGTTGTGGATCATGGGAAGCTGTAAACAGGACTTGACTCCACACCTTGAGGGATTGCCTTATCTCCTTCCTGTTCATATTGCTTCTTCTAGACTATCCTAGCCTCCATGAAACTTTCCTTGCAACTTACATGTCTCCTCTTAGCCTATTGCGTAGGTCCAACACATACTGATTAAGTGGTTTTAACCTCTTCTGACTTTCCTGTTCTTGGACCATAGCTCTTTGAGAAATTCACACTGGTCCCCTGGACGGTCCGCCCATACAGCAGCTAAAATGGTGAAATGCTGTGCCTCTCCTGAGGGCTTCCTGTAGGCGAACCAATGCCACTGGATTGTAAACGAATCCCAATTACTGGTCTTTCCTCCACAGAGCTTCTTTAGATGCCCTTCAGCACACCTTTGAATCTTTCACCAGCCATTACATTGTGTGGTGGTATGGGGTTGTGAGAAGCTGTGTGATTACTAGCAGCTGTTGACCTCCCCTCATCCACGCCTGAGGTGAACTTGTGTCCCCCATGTCACTGAGATGTTGTGATGCTACACCCACGCGAGAAAAGATGTCTACTAGCCCTTCAGCGACAGTTGCGTATCTACGCCTTTCATGCGACTGCTTCTGAATATCTGGTCGCGTAATCCACGAGCGTCAACTCATACCTTGATACCCACCTTTGGACTGGGCTGAGTTTGGGGCAATCAGATCAACAGCACTCTCCATGAATGGTTTGTGTCAATTTATGGGGGATGTTTACAGAGGCGCCTTCTCTTCACCCCTCTTGTGGCTGACCTTTGACACACATCACATGACATGCAGAAACGCTTTATGTCTGCCATTGACCCTGGCCAGTGAAAATAATCCAAAGTTTCTGTCAGCTGTTTGGCCGGTGCCGAGTTGACCCGCCCAGGAGCGAACTCGTGTACCCATGACATGGGACAGTGTCACTGTACATGCTGGTACCTCTAACTGAGTTGTCACTTACCTGGTCTTCCCCTTGGTGAACACTCGTACATACAAACCCGCCCTCCTTTCACCAGAAATTCTGTACTCACCTACCTCTAACCACCTGTTTCTCTCCACTCTTGCAACTCCCAAGACTTCACGAAGCGATGTGTATTGTTCCTGCGCTGCCTCTAAAAATCTTCAGGCGACAATCTATGCCTGAATTCCTGCTGGATTGACTAACGTGTTTATCAACCTTTTCCTCCTTCTTGCTCCGTGTTGAAATGCTGCCACGGTTAGAAGTCAAACAACTCAGGAATCCCTTTCTCCTTCTTGCTACGTGTTTGGGAATGCTGCCCTGTAGCTGTCAACAACTCAGAATCCCTGGATCCCTTTCACTGGAATATTTCCAATGATCAATCATAAAGGGGTTTCCTCCATCCACCAGCGCAGACATTTCGCCTGAGAAGTAAGGGGTACGTACTTCTATCTTAGCAACTGGGATCTCACCTCTCAGTGCCATCGATTAGAGTAAGGTCTGGATGTGCCTGTCAATTCCCCCTTCCCGACCATCGTTGTTCATTACTACACCACATGAACAACCAGTGTCCTGGAACTCCTTCAACCTACCCCCCCACCCCAACCCACCCCACATACTGCGGCCAATCCACCCTCTTCCAACGTAATGAGCACACAGCCTAGTGCCCTCCATCCATGACACTGACTGCTGTCAGCACTAGCCATAGGACGCCACTCTACCCTTCTTCAGATTGATTCCTTTTGGTTCCACTGCATGGTCGTTTCCTGGCGTCCTTATCAACCTCTTTGCAAGCTGCTGCCTTCTGGAACCTCATGCGACAGTCCCTCGCTCCACTTGTCCCTTTCTTGTGACAAAATGAAAACCTATTGCACCCTTTGTCCTCCTTTCATGCCCACCACTGGCGTTTGCAGACTTTGCAGAAAACTCCCCTCGTCTCCTTGCACTCTTCTCACTGTGCCTGGCACCTGTTTCTCCTGCACCTTAGTGCCCTAACGTGCTCCCTATACACCTCTGGCTAACTTCAGCAACTCCCCTGCTCGTCTCTGGCTGTCTCTCTTTCAAATGTATAATTAATACTCTGGACTGCAACTGACAAAATCTGTTCTTCATAAACAGCTCTTCAATTCAGCGACTCCTTTCTGATACCAACTAACTTAACCACTCTCAAATGCACCAAATCGGAGTGTAGTTTACCTGCTTGTAATCTAGCTGACCGAAATTTCTTCTAAACCCCTCTCTGTGAGGTCAAATCCCTTCATCACAAGACTCTTCACAGCACCAAAATCAGATTTTTTGGATCTGCTGGTAAGAGTGAAATTTGTAATGCCTTACACGTTCAATAGCGCTGACAATATGACTGCCCATTCTGTTAGCCAACCTGAATTGTAGCAAACGTTCCAAAACGACTGATGTTAGCATCTATCGAATATGATCCTTCAGTGAATTTTGGCAACTTTGGCTCAGGGGGGCACCATAACTGCGACACAGGGTCACTGGAAAATGGACTACCATCCCATCGGTGTGTGGTCTCCCTCTGTATTCTCTATCTCTCTAACTCTATTGAATCCTTATTCTTTATTGTTTCATGAGTTCTCGATTAGCATGCTTATTGTTAGACTGATTCCTATATCTTTCTGATTCCTGCGTTTCTTCTGCGACACAGCGTCTTTCACGCTCGCCTCATCTCTTTCCATCTTTTGTTGGGTCTTATCGAATGCTCGCAACTCTTCTCCCGAGTAGCCTAAATCCAAGTGCGCTGCAACGCTCACAAGTTTGTTCAATTAGGGGGGTTCTTTTACGGTCAGCCATTATTCCATTTTTTTTCTTTCTTTTTTGAACAAGATTTTTACTACACGGTCAGCCTAACTGGGGTTTGGTTACCGACACGCAGTGACGTGATTGCTACTACTCTTCATGAATTGTTTTATTTAGCTTGGGGACAACGTAATTAGTTGTATAAGACGCCTAGCGCATGACCCAACTATGAGAGCGAAATTATTGGCAATCTAGTGCGTAATAAAGTGCTCTGGGGCTCTGAAAGCAAGCCTAGTGTTAACTATCTTGGAAGCTATGCCATGCCTTGTATTTAACTATCTTTGGAAACATACGGTAAGGACCTACCTTGTCTTAGATTACTATACTTGAAATCCCACCCAGCTTCCTCATGAGAAGTTGAACAATTTATATTAAAATGGGGGGGGGCCCCCCTGAATCTTACTGGCAGCTCGCCAAATAAATTGTCAACCTCGGGGTATGTCAGTGGTGGAAGGACTAGCGCACAGCCCCAAACACACTCACAGCTGCTTTTACAATCTCATTTTATATCATAGCATTCGTCAAATCAAACCACTAGTAAAATCTATAACTTTACTATCAATATAATGGAAAAAAAAAAAAACATCAATGCGCATTGGAACACGTCAAACTGAATAACAATTTTATCTTTCCTTGAACTTCAACCAAAACCATTTATCTAAATTCCATCATAACTAACCTGGGTATTATAGATTTATATCTTTCCTGGCAAAGGTGCATCTTAAAACTTTTTACGACACATCACGTCTTTCCTTTTATTACTTTTTTTTCTTTTCTCTGTCACTCTTTCGCAAACCACCAAGTCACGACTCAACGGCTCCGGCTATGGTCTGGTCTTGGTACCACGCGGGATGGGGCTAGGGGGGTCGGAGCAGGATAGGGGGCTGCGCCTGAGTACGGGATGGAGGGGGAATGAGCGGGAGGAAGGTGGTTTAGGTCAACGCATACGGGGAAGTGAAGGAATGGTGATACGGGGGTGCGTTCCAAGGGATTTTGGTTTATTGGGTACGTAATGGCTGGCAGTGAGGGGAGCAAGGGAGGAACCTTGAATGATAGTTCGATGGGAATAGACGGGACGCCACTCGACGAGAGGACGGGTACTCCTGTAGTGCTTTATGGTATTGGTTGTGCTTTTTTTTCTTTTTTTTTTTTTTTTATCTTAATCATTTTGCAACCTCTCTCTCTTCTATCATCTCTCCCTTTGTCACTTCCTGAGACTCCTATATGGTGCTGATGCTTCAACTCGTTCTCTTCGCTCCTCCTCTCATCACATCTGCTTTTCTCTAGTTTGCAGAGCCTACTCCCAGAACCTCTCTCTCTGTCCTTCTTTTTCTCTTTCCTTCACTTCACTTCCCCTAGTTTCTTATTCTGTTCTATCTTCAAAAGGGTGAGTACCATTGGTCAGTATTTTTCCCACCTTGTACCGGGTTACCTCCCTTTAATTCCATTGGACATGCAATCATGAAAGTCACATCTACGGCCTTGCTCCTGTGGTGGATCAATGGGTCATTTAATTAATTGACTTGAGGTTCACCCAACTACACAATACCTCCCCCCTTCCTACTTTAACCAGCGACGTCTGGCTTAACTGTGGGCACTGGCTTGCAATTGTGTATCAGTCTGACCTAGATGCAGAGATCCGTTGGCCAGACTTATGAGACGTTGGTCAAAGCCACTCTGTCTGTCTGGAGGACGGTTGCCTGTCTCCGTGAAGGACTAGTAAATAGCCTCCCGCATGCCTAATGGGCTGACGCGACAAATGAAGTCGTCTGGCCTGAAACCAGATTGTTTGTGTTTGGAACATATGTCCAATTTAAAACTGGTGGCGATGACCACGATTCGGTTTTTCTTTTTTTGTCCGTGACACTTGCCTTAATTGATCTTCTTATCTAGATCGTGACTGTCATCTGAAAGGTGGCGTGCAGCATTTGTGCCAATTGCACTCGTCTCAAGTCGCAGATATATTGTAAGTAGGACAGTACTGCAGAAACCTATTCTGGGATCTGGAGTAGAGCAGACCAGACACCTTCATCACGGAACACCCCCCCCCATACAATAACAAAGGTGAACAATCTGTTGTAGGCTGGAGGTGGCTTTGAATTTGCCTCTGAGTGATCCTCTGTCTGATTAGGATAGTACGATTGCGCTTCTGGAACTGGCGATTCAAGCAGTCTCACTGTCTGCTGCTCACCTCTATCACTGGGATCAGCAGCTCCAATGTCTGCTGCTAACTCTATCACTGGGGCATCAGTACTGGCTTCAGACGGTTATGGTTAGAACTTTGTGTTCATAGCGTGGCTGAATTGCTTTGCTGGGCCCTTTTGGTTATAAAGGGATTTTTCCCCAGAGTTACATTGGTTCTGAACTCCATTTCCTTTACAGTCCTCCGATTGAGACTAAACCGAGCTTCTCATGTGTGAACGCCCGCTTTACATGTTTGACTTACATTTGATCCCATCACCAACTTTAAGAAGAGAAGGCCAGTTTGGCCGTTGGCATGTATGACACATTACACATAGCATTGCACTCTGCGTGAGAAATTGAAAGAATGAAGAAAGTAAGGGAAAAACTGAAGAGTGTATAATATTGAACGATATCGACTGCATGTCCGGGAAATGGACTGAATGAACGTCAGCTGGCTGCTCTTCAGTCGGCACACTACCAGGCAGGCCAGGGTCTGTTGCTAAAAGAGTGTTGATTGTTAAAGCCCTTAGAGCTTGTTCTGTAGCCTAGGATAGCCTCTATGAGTATTCATAATATTAATAATAATACTATATGAAGAAGACTGAGAAGAAGAAGAACAACATACATAGCATTTATAAAGTGCCTTGTGAAGGTTCTAGGTGAGGAACAATCCACACTCTGGGTAAACAAGGGATATGACTGAGTAGTGCGGAAGGAAGAGCTGTCTACGGCGCTTCATCAATCGTTCCCGTGTCATCAATTGATATTAGTTCCCCCCCCCAATCTTGCTTCCTTCATCTTTCAATTTCTCACGCAGGGTGCACTATATGTCGTTAAATGTGATAATGCCAACGGCCAAACTGGCCTTCTATTCTGAAAGCTGGCGATGGGGCTTATTACGTGTGTGCAATATGTTCTGCGTGATCCAACACGAAACCTCGGTTTTAGGGTCTCTTTGAAAGATTATTTTATATGCGTGTTTGTGAAACAGTTCCTACATGTTACGGTTCAACTGGTCATTTATCATCTTCTGTGCTTGGATTTAGCAAGTGTTGATTTGACAATCGTCTTTTTTTGTCTTACATGGATGTTCTCGTGACAACTTACTGCTAGCATTCCTCTTGCAGGTTTCCTCATGGTGTGACTGTCTCTTAAATAGCTGAAGTAAACCCTTATCATCACATAGTGTTCACGACCAGCTATAATCACTCTTGCGTAGACACTCACTACTTGAAGCTCTAATACTTGCCTAATACTGCTCTCAGAGTACTGCACACAATTGCAGCTCATTATCATCTTCATTATCATTATCATCAATCATTATCGTCATCATCATCTTCATATCATCATCATCACCATCATCATCATCATCATCATATTCATCATATTCTTTTCGTCTTTGTCTTCGTCTTCTTTTCTTCTTCTTCTTCTTCTTCTTCTTATCTTCTTCTCGTCCCTTTGCCTTTTTTTCTCTTTGTCTCGTATGGTCTCTCCCTTTTTATTGTTTCTTCTGCTGTGCCTATCTTTTCATCGCTATCTATGTGGCGGCAGGCTTAAATTGCATGTGGCTTCTCTCTCTCTCTCTCTCCTTCTATCCCTCTCTCTCTCTCTCTCTCTACTCTCTCTTCTCTCTCTCTCTATCTCTCTCCTCTCTCACGCAACCACACACACACACACACACACACACACACACACACACACCACACACCCACACACACATCACACACACTCTCACACACCACAACACAAACTCACACATCCATGGTGTGTATATGTTTGTCTTCTATATCTGCTCCAAATTTTCGTTTTGTTTGTTTACCCATCATGGGAATGTCTTAATCGGAAGAGTCAAAAACCTTTCTTTGTTCGTCTCATGATTTATAGTCTCACTCTTCTCAGACATCGCCTGCTTGGAGCCATTACTCATGGTGTGGCTGTCAGGTGAATGTGTCACTCGGTAATGTATGTTAACGGAAGGCTTCTTATGACAGCGATGTGGAAGTTACGTCACGGCCTGTTCACCATTCGAGGATTTTCGTCTTCATTGCTAAAATTGCAAAGCACCTGAAGGGATCTTGCCAGCTGTGTTGGGAGCTGCAAATCAGTGTGTGTGAGGTGTGTGTGTGTGTGTGGTGTGTGTGTGTGTGTGTGTGTGAGTGTGTGTGTGAGTGGGTGTGTGAGTGTGTGTGAGTGTGTGTGTGTGTGTGTGTGTGTGTGTGTGTGTGTGTGTGTGTGATGTGTGTGTGTGTGTTGTGTGTGTGTGTGTGTAGGTGTTTGTGTGTGTGTGTGTGTGTTGTGTGTGTGTGAGTGTGTGTGTGTGTGTGTGCGTGGGTGGCGTGCTAGCTTGAGTGCGTGAGTGCGCGCGCGTGTGACGTATGTGTGTGTGTTGTGTGTGTGTGTGTGTGATGTGGTAGTGTGTGTGTGTGCGTGTGTGTGCCTGTGTGTGTGTGTGTGTGTGTGTGTGTGTTTTTTTTTTTTTTTGTTTTAGTGTGTGTGTGTGTGTGTGTGTGTGTGTGTGTGTGTGTGTGTGTTGTGTGTGTGAACTCAGAACTCAGAACTCAGAATTATACTTGAAGGCACAGGCCCCATATCAAAGTGAGTGAACGAGGTCAAAATAAATAGGTTTACAAGTCACTCTTAACGAAAACTCAGCTGAATGCTGTTCAATGCTTAACAAAGTAGGGACATTCGTGAAGCAATGCAGCAATTATTTATTCCGTTCCGAACAACCATTACTTATAAATGAAATTACCAACACTAGTAAAAGTAGTCTCAATAGAACAGGCTGCAACATGTTACATTTTGAATGGAGAAGGGTGTTTGTAATATTAGCTGGAATCAACTCAAGGCGCAACTTTTCGTTACAAAGGACTAATCCAGTAGAAAAATGAAGCTCGTTTCAGTGGCTTCCTTACAGTGTGGATCAGAAAAAGTCAAGGTTTCTATGGTGTTTAGTATATCGTAAAATGTGGCATCGTATTGGCGACATTCCTAACCGAAACCTTGAAAGTATCCTTTCGGATGTTTACTGTTGAATTACATAGAGGTGGGAATTTGAACAAGAGGTGCTTATAAGGAACCGATATAAACTTTGTACAACTCATGCGATTCAGAGCTGAATGGTATGGTAACAATCACTTAAACGTTTCTTAAATTTTTTTGCAATAAAGCTTTCTCATTGAACAGGGTTATGTCACAGTTACAGGAAGACGAAAGATAGCTGAATATGAAACAAGACTTTGTGATCGATGCAAAATCTGTTGGACTCTATTGTCTTAAGCTAAATATTAGAGGCAGTGGGTCCAGACAATATTTGTGTGAAGACTGTTAAAGGACATGTGCCTCCCAGTCTGTGATGTTTTTAGTATAAAATTTTTATTTGGTCTGTGAAAGAATGCACTGTTCCTTCGCATCTGGAAAAATTCGACTATCACCCCATCAATGAAAAAAGAATCCTTTCCACATTAATGATTACGTCCTGTTGCACTGATTCAATAGGTAATGAAATGCTTTGTAAAAAATTGGTCCTTCATAATCTCTTACCTTACAAATCAACAACCTTGACCCCCTCCAGTTTGCCTATAAACCCATAGTAGCACGATTATCCATCTTACAGTCCTTCACAAGCTTTCTTTGCATTTGAATAACTCCAAATCGTTTGCTTCGTTTCTCTCATTGATTCTCTCCGCTTTTAACACAATCAACTCTCATCTCTTGCCCTTGAAACTGTTACTTTACGGTTGACCCGGAAACTCTTTCTATGGATCATGAGCTTCTTACTTAATAGGAACACAGTCAGTTGTTTCAATCTGCAATCTCTTGAACATAACTATTGTACTGGTGCTTCTCAGGGTACAGTGTGTCCCTGTACTTGTTATTTATACACAACGATTGCAGAGGTTACAGAGAAAACTCCGGTCATCAGTACTATGACGATTCGCTCTGAAGATTTGTCAAATTGTGTTTCGGATGATTTTAGAGAGGTAGTTAAGTTCTGTTATTGTGCATGGATTATTATCTGGAACCTCAATGTTGCAAAAACAAAAGAATGCTTATCGATTTCCGTAAAGATCCACACTGTTCAAAAACTTTATATGATGGTAGAAATGTTGAAAGACTTGATGAAATACCGATGTATTTTGGAAGACAGTTATAGATAAAAAGCTTACTTTTTTGACAAAAATGTTGAATCTGTACACAGGATATGTCAACTTAGATTATTCTGCTTCAAAAAAAACTGTAGGAATATTGGTGTTGCTCCTGAGATTTACAAACCTGTTATCGATGCTGTGTTGAATCTGTTCTTATCCATTTCTTTTATGTGTGGTATGGGGTTTGAGTTTGCGATGTAAGAATGTGCTGAATGATGTTGTGAGTGTGTGTAGTAAAGTTGTGGGTGCAGACAAACCAGTTTGAAAGCGTTGTACGACAGGAGATGTGCTGAACAAAGCCAGGCAGATAGCCCCTGTGATGATAGCCATGTCCTGATATGCCATTATGAACGT
>CM031620.1:51838396-51839478 GCA_018398815.1 Conus ventricosus
TTGTCTGTCAGTCTGTCTATAGGTCTATCTGTGTCTGTCACTGTCTGTCTGGCCATCTGTTTGTCTGCCTACTTGCCTGCCTGCCTGTCCATTGTTTCTCTGTGTATGTCTGCCTACCTGCTTACCTGTCTGTCTGTCTGTCTGTCTGTCTGTTTCCCTCTCTGTGTCTTTCTCTGTCTCTGTCTGTCTGTCTGTCTGTCTGTCTCTCTGTCTCTGTCTCTCTCTCTCTCTCTGTCTATCTATCTCTCCCTTCTTCTTCGCCTTCTTCTTCCACCCCATCTTTCTCTTTGACACTTAAGGACTCATTGTTTTCCATTGTTTGACCTGATGTGTCATTATCTTTTCTTTTCTTCAATTTACTTCCAGTACTGTAAATTGTCATGTGAATGTTGATTCTCTCTCTCTCTCTCTCTCTCTCCTCTCTCTCTCATCTCTCTCTCTTCTCTCTCTCTCTCTCTCTCTCTCTCTCTCTCTCTCCTCTCTCTCTCTCTTCTCCTTCTTCTTCTTCTTCTTCTTCTTCTTTCTTTGTCTTCTTCTTCTTCGTCTTCTTCATCTCCTTTTTTGTTTTAGAACTCGAACAGCCATTTTGTAATGTCTGAATACAAAGGATCAATAATTATGTTTTATTCATCTCTGTGGCGTCTTGTTCTCACTCTCCCAGACATCGCGTGTCCTGTGGCCATTAGTCACTGGAACGCTGTCAGGTGTGCACGACACTCGGAAATGAAGACAAACGCACAGTCCTCGTCTGACTGTAAACGGCTTGGGAGATTGCCGACTGTCCGCCATCCCACGCTTTGCGTAACTCTGAAAGTGTTGCAAACCCTGAAGGGGCCCTTGCACACTTTGTTGGCGCTGTGTGTGTGTGTGTGTGTGTGTGTGTGTGTGTGTGTGGTGTGTGTGTGTGTGTGTGTGTGTGTGTGGTGGTGTGTGTGAGTGAGAGAGAGAGAGAGATGAGAGAGAGAGAGACGAGAAGAGAGAGAAAAGAGTATGACAAACTCAGCTCGCCGGATGCACCTTGTTTTGACCCACACCAATGCCATAGGCACCTTTTAATTGCTAAATGCATAAAAATGAAACAC
>CM031620.1:51845478-51852978 GCA_018398815.1 Conus ventricosus
ACGTGGCATTAACATTGACAGCATCATTGGCCTTCAGACACAGCTGAATATCCTGTCTGATACAGCAGAACGCCTGGGTCTTATTGTAAATATGGAAAAATCAAATGTTGTTATTTTTCGTAACGGCGGACACTGGGCGGCGAATGAAAAATGGTGTTTTTTTAATGGAAATGAACTTAAAATTGTGAACATGTACAAGTACCTGGGCATTTATTTGTCAACAAGATTGAGTTTTGTGTATACAAATGTCTGATCTTGCAAGAAAGAGCCCAAAAAGGGAACAGTAGCATTGATAAGAATGTTGTGGTCCCTTGGTGAACACTCACCTAAGATCTTTTTTAAGCTTTTTGATAGCCAAATACAGCCGATCCTGACTTATGGATCTGAAATATGGGGTTTAGTTGAAAATCAAGAATTAATCGAGAAGGTCCACTTGTTTGCATTAAAACGATTGATGGGTGTTAACCCCAAATCGCCTAAACATTTGATATACGGCGAAACAGGCAGATACCCCCTGTATGTTACAACGAATTTGAAATGTATAAAAATTCTGGTTACGCCTTGTTTACATGGATGACAATAGATATCCAAAGAAAGCTTACCATATGCTACGCAGCCTACAGAGTCAAAACTATCAAACTTGGGCATGTAAAATTAGAAATGTTTTGTATAGACTTGGGTTGGAGTAGTCTGGGAAGCTCAAGGGGTCGGAAATATAAGTATGGTTTATGGCAACTTTTAAACAGAGACTTGTAGATTGTTTTCAACGGATTGGCATGCGAAATTAGAGTCATATACTTTCTATAATTTTTATGCATCTTTCAGACAATCCCTGTCAATTAGTACTCATTTATGTCAAATCATGAACATCAGGGTGCGTAACACGTTTTCCAGGTTTAGAATTGGGATGTCCCCACTGATTGTCATTTTATGCAGTACAAAGTTGGCTGGAGCAGAGACGTTAACTGTCCATTTTGTACCAATGTGCCAGAGGCAGAAGTGCATTTTTTGCTTGTTTGTCATACATATGAAACTCTTCGGAAAGAACTGATCCCAAAAAAGTACTACATCCGCCCAACTACGTTTAATGTGTATTGCTACTCTCCTGTAACAACGAAATAATTGTAAGAAAAATGGCCTTATTTATTTTCAAAGCCTTAAAATTGAGACAAGAAAGAATGAATGTGGTTTTCATGCTGTTAACATTGTGTTTCATTAACCTCACTCCATTGTATGGGCGATTGGCTGACAATTAAACATTCGTGACTCGTGACTCGTGACTCGTGACTCTCTCTCTCTCTCTCTCTCTCTCTCTCTCTCCCCTCTCTCTCTCTCTCTTCTCTCTCTCTCTCTCTCTCTCTCTCTTTTTCTTCTTCTTCTTCTTCTTCTTCTTTCTTCTTCTTCTTCTTCTTCTTCTTCTTCGTCTTCTTCTTCTTCGTCTTCTTCATCTCTTTTTTTGTTTTTAGAACTCCAAACAGCCATTTGGTATTGTCTCAATACAAAGGATCAATAATTCTGTTTTATTCATCTCTGTGGCGTCTTGTTCTCACTCTCCCAGACATCGCGTGTCCTGTGGCCATTAGTCACTGGAACGCTGTCAGGTGTGCACGACACTCGGAAATGAAGACAAACGCACAGTCCTCGTCTGACTGTAAACGGCTTGGGAGATTGCCGACTGCCCGCCATCCCACGCTTTGCTGTAACTCTGAAGTGTTGCAAACCCTGAAGGGGCCCTTGGCACACTTTGTTGGCGCTGTGTGTGTGTGTGTGTGTGTGTGTGTGTGTGTGTGTGTGTGTGTGTGTGTGTGTGTGTGTGTGTGTGTGTGTGTGTGTGAGAGAGAGAGAGAGAGAGGGGAGGAGAGAGGAGAGAGAGAGAGAGAGAGAGAGACAGAGAGCGAGACAGAGAGAGAGAGAGAGAGACAGAGAGTATGACAAACTGCAGCTCTGCACCGGGGATGCACCTTGTTTTGACCACTACTATATGCCATAGGGCACCTTTAAATGTGCATTAAAGTTAGCAATATAAACATGAGTTTTAACATTGCAGTGAGGAACAGTGGCGAGACGCCCCAATACAGTGCTTTGACATTGCTTTCAAATGTGTGTCCTGCTTTTGTGCGTTTAGTTCCTCGATTGGCTGGGAAATAGTTTTGCTTTGTGTCTCATCCTTTCTGTGCTTATATATTTACTCCGAATTGCTCCCTCACACTCACGCACTGTCTCGTTGTCTGTATAGACATGACTTTCCCACTGTTTTCTTCCTCTTTTGTCCCTATGCATTTTCTTTTCTTCCCTGGCTCTTACTCGTGTCTTTGTAGGGGGATTCTCATAATAATTATTTCGGTTGCTGTTCAATTTGTAATGCATTTTTAAATTTTACCTCTTCTCCTCTTCTCACTGATACATATTCTTTCTAGTCCAAACTCTCTTTCTCTCTCTCCGCTCGCACACACACAGATGGATGCTTGCGTGCGCACCCTCTCTCTCTCTCTCTCTCTCTCTCTCTCTCTCTCTCTCTCTCTCTCTCTCTCTCTCTCTCTCTCTCTCTCTCTCTCTCTCTCTATATATATATATATATATATATAGAGAGAGAGAGAGAGAGAGAGAGAGAGAGAGAGAGAGAGAGAGAGAGGAGAGAGAGAGACAGAGAGAGGAACGGTGCTCGGTACTTATCCTTGGAATTTATTAGTTTGTTGTATTTAGTCCCTTACGGATTCATTCCAAGAACTGGCCCTCAGCACTTGGTGTCTTAAGAGGATATCTTTTTATATTTTCTACTTTTCACAAAAAATGTAGCTTGTTTTGCTCTTTCATGATTTTCTTTTGCTTCTTAGATGGCACCTTTGGTTGGTTTTTTGAAAACTCAACAAACATACTACGGTATTGCACACCAGCCTTTTCTGGGATTGCATTCTTCTTAAAACTGAAAAGGCAGAGGAGTCAAATTACCACTTTCCGCGGTCACTGAGGAGAAACAAACCAGGTTTCGAAATATCGGTATATGACCAGGAGTTATATGTTAGTGAGTTTCCCTCCATATTGGAGGATGTCTCCCCTTGGAGAATATAAGCTTGCTGAAGGCTCATTTTGAGAAGCATCTATTTTTTTCCCCATTCACCCACTCAAGCACATACTGTTAATTAGGCAGAATCATTTACCACTGCAGATATGAATGCGTTATCTCCCCTATTTCTTCAATCTAAGGCATATGAGCAAGCTTTGTTTATAATTCAATTTTTCTTGCAGTCATTGCAACACCAAGCTGCTCTGTAAGTTGCTGGAACGGTGCTCGGTACTTATCCTTGGAATTTATTAGTTATATATATATATATATATATATATATATATATAATATATATATATATATAATGCTGAACAATTAAGTAGTGGGAGGAAACAAGTGGAGGCTAGCAATTCGTCAGTCGTTATAGTAATGACTTGGCAAAGATTTGAACTTTTTAAAAAATTGAAGAAGAATATATCCTCAGACTAGAGGATGATGATAAACTCCCTGAAATGCAAAACATCAAAGTAAACAAAGCAGGAGCATTACGTTACTGACCAACATCAATGAAAACAAAGCTACTGGTCCTGATGGCGTTCCTGGCAAGCTCTTAAAATTATGTGCCAATGAATTGAGTGAGGTATACCAACTACTTTACCAAGCTTCACTGGACCAGGGAGTAATACCTGATGAGTGGCGAGATGCGAGCATTGTTCCTTTATTCAAAAGGGTGACAAAGCAAAAGCAGAGAACTATAGACCTGTATCTCTTACATCCATATCAGCTAAACTACTTGAACACATAATATATAGTAGCATAATGGACCATCTTGACAAATATGACTTCTTAAATAACGCCCAGCATGGTTTTAGACAGCAAAGGAGTTGTGCAACTCAACTTATAACAACTCGCAATGATTTTAATAACTGTCTTAATAACAGACAGCAAATAGATGCAATTTTATCAGACTTTTCTAAAGCCTTGATAAGGTTGACCATGAGGGCCTGCTGCTTAACTTAGAACACATCGGCATTGGCGGTTCTTTGCTAAAATGGGCTAGATCATTCCTTGTTGGGAGAACGCAGAAAGTTGTTGTGGAAGGGTCGTCATCCCATTGTAAGCCAGTCTTGTCAGGTGTACCACAGGGAACTGTTCTGGGGCCCTTGTTTTTCTTAATTTATAAAAATGACATAAGTAGAAATCTCTCTCCTGGGACTACTATAAGGCTTTTTGCAGATGACAGCTTAGTATATAGAACAATCAGAAGCAAGAATGATACACGCATTCTACAAGAAGATCTAAACGGTTTACAAGAATGGGAAAGAACTTGGAAAATGGAATTTCATCCCCAAAAGTGCCAAGTGTTGCGTATATGCAATAAACGCTCACCAACTAGATCAGAATATTCTATTCATAATACTATTCTTAAAGAAACCAATGCTGCAAAATATTTAGGCGTGATTATAGATAGTCGTCTCAAACGGAAAGAACATTACAATTTAGTGTGTAAGAAAGCAAATAACATCTTACCTTTCTTATACAGGAATATCAATGACTGCCCCCAAAAGTTTAAAGACGACTGCTACAAAACACTGGTTAGACCAGTACTGGAATATGGTTGCTCAGTCTGGGATCCTTACCATCTAAAGGACATTGATAACCTCGAAAAGATTCAGAAGAGAGCAGCACAGTTCGTAACAGGGAACCACATCAGAGAAAAGGGGAATACTAGGAAGAACATGAGGAAATTAGAATGGAAACCCTTTGAAGAGAGAAGAGCTTTTATCAAACTTAACATCTTCTTCAAAGGCAGAGCTAATCTAATTGGTATTCCAATAGAACCATTAGTATTGAATAAAAGTAGCACTAGGAGTGGCGGTCAATGTTATACCATACCTGCATCATATTGACAGCCACTTACATTCATTTTATCCTAGTTCTGTACGGCAGTGGAACTCACTGCTGGGTGCCATCAAGATTGCCACAAATGTAGTCTCATTTAAAAAGCAAATTGATACGACAGTTTTGAGATCTGCATATTGACGATTTTCTATTTTAACTTCCCAGATATGTTATGGTTACCTGGGCCTAAACCTGGCCACTGCTTTTAACTTCTTGAACATCGAGTGCGACCCCTTGTTGCCAAATTTGCTCCAGGGGCAAACAGACTGAGTCGCAGTATTTTATGTTATTTTATTTTACTTTCTAACATGCGCGCTGGTGACCTACTCGTTTTTGAATGAACCAGTATTTTAGGAAGAAGAAAAAAAGAAGATATATATATATAATATATATATATTTATATATATATATATATATATATATATATATATTATATATATATATTTTATATATATATATATATGTTAAAAGGTAAGGTTTAAAACTATCTACAGCGCTGTTTCAAGAAGCGTTACACAAAAGTGGCTACAACTACAAACTACAATATGACCCAGATAATGACATGAGCAGACACAAGAAGAACAGGAAAAGAAAGATCATATGGTACAACCCCCATATGACGGAAGAGTAAAAACAAATATAGGGAAAGAATTCTTTAGAATCCTAACATCATCATTTCCAAAAGAGCACAAATTACCCAAGATATTCAACAAAAACAGCATCAAATTATCATACTCGTGTATGCCCAACCTTAAAAACATAATTGATTCAACCAACAAAATGAAAAGCAGTACAGAGAAAAACGAGGGTGATGAAAGGAAATCCTGCAACTGTATCAAGAAAGAACAGTGCCCTCTGAGCAACAAATGCCTCTACAACAGCATTGTGTACCAAGCCCCTGTAAAATCAGAGAACGCAGAAGAAACATATATAGGCATCACTGAAAACCAATTTAAAACTAGATATGCAAACCACAAACAGTCATTTAACAAAGAAAGATACAAAAACCAAACAGAATTGAGTAAATACATCTGGAAGCTCAAAGAGAAAAAGATAGACTACAATATATCCTGGAAAATCATAGAAAGAGCAGCACCATACAACAACATTTCAAAAAGATGTAACCTATGCTCAACAGAAAAGTACATAATACTATGCAAACCACAACTGGCAACTTTAAATACTAGGAGAGAAATGGTTAACAACTGCAGGCACAAGTGGAAATTCCTATCAGTGAACAAGAACAGAAACACACGAAAAACACAGACAGCACGTGATGACAGACAACACAAGCAGTTATAAAACACCGGCAGCACAGACCCACCACATCCTGATGATTGCATCCGCATGAAACAGCGCTGTAGATAGTTTTAAACCTTACCTTTTAACAAATGTTGCTCCCAGTCCGTTGAGCATTTTTTTTAAATCTCTGCTGGTATTTACTACCATTGTCTCTCTCTTTTCTCCCCTCTCTCTCTCTCTCTCTCTCTCCCCTCTCTCTCTCTCTCTCTCTCTCTCTCTCTCTCTATATATATATATTATATATATATATGTGTGTGTGTGGTGTGTGTATTATAAACAGTAATAAAAACGTCCTTAAAAATCTGAAAAAGCTCAACCCCTTGGAAAGCAACATTTGTTAAAAAATATATTAAAATGAAGTGCTAACATTCATCTACAAGCTTGTTTCAAGATATGTCTCTCTCCTCAGGATGACTTTTTTGTGGCACGCCAACGGTCTTTTATGGCGTGCGGACCTGATCTTGTCTCTGTGTGTGCGGGTTTCGTTTGTTGCACGTGGGGCCTGTTGTGTGTGTGTGTGTGTGTGTGTGTGTGTGTGTGTGTGTGTGTTAGGGCCTGTTCAGTGGAATGTGCTAGCAAAGATTTCCACTTGTGCCTGCAATTATTCACTATTTCTACTTTTGTGTTCAGAGTTGCTAAGTATGGTTTGCATAATATTAACCATTTTTCTGTGGAACATAGGTTGCATTTTTTGGAAAATATTGTTGTATGGTGTTGCTCTTTTATGATTTTCCATGATATGCTGTAGTCTATTTTTTTATCTTTGAGTTTCCAAATGTATTTACTCATTCTGTTTGATTTTTGTATTTTTCATTTTTGAATGACTGTTTATGGTTTGCGTATCTGGTTTTGAAAGTGTTTTCAGTAATCCCTATGTATGTTTCTTTTTTCATTTTCTGATGTTACCGTAGCTTGGTATACAATATTGCTGTGAAGACATTTGTTGCTTAGGGGGCACTGTTCTTTTTTGGTGCAGTTGCAAGATGTCCTTTCAGCACCCTTCTCTTTTGTGTTGCTTTTCTTTTGTTAGATGAGTCAATTATGCTTTGAGGTTGGGCATACATGAGTATGATAGCTTAATGGTGTTTTTGTTGAATTTTTTGGGGACAGTTTGTGTTCTTTTGGAAATGATGTTGCCAAGATTTTAAAGAATTCTTTTCCTTTGGAATCAAAATAATAATTTAATAATCTTTTATCTAATGTACAAGCAGGTTTCAGAAAAAAACACAGAACTGCGGATCATATATTTGTCTTAAAAAATATAGTAGACCATGCATTAAAATCGCGTAACG
>CM031620.1:51855478-51858440 GCA_018398815.1 Conus ventricosus
ATCCTGAACACACACACACACACACACACACACACACACACACACACACACACACACACACACACACACACACACACACACGCGCGCGCGCGCGCGCGCGCGCGCACACACACACGCACGCAGCACGTGCGCGCGCGCGCGCAGGCACGGATGCACGCAGCACGCACGGACGAATGGACACACACACACACACGCGCGCGCGCGCGCGCGCGCGCAGCACAGCACACGCACACGACACGACAAACACACATACACACACACACATAAGGACACACACACAAGCACGCATGTGTGCATGCGCAAACACACAGTGACACAAACTACAATGTTTAAGAAGAGAGAGAGAGAGAGAGAGAGAGAGAGAGAGAGAGAGAGAGAGAGAGAGAGAGAGAGAGAGAGAGAGAGAGAGATTTTCAGAAGATTGTCTCTGTTCATCTGGCAAATGTTCAACTACAATAAAACCACTTCTTTGGGTGTGAACTGGGAAAAAATGTGCTCTGTCCTGTGACATGGTTGAAGTACTTCTTCGCTAGCCACTTTGATTTTCAAGCACTTTCAACACGTCACTGCCTTTTCTTGAGCTGGACAGGCACAGACATCAGTTAGAGCAGTACTATGAAATAATTCTTGTCAGTAATGTGCCAAAGAGGTGTCGTCTTTCTTGCCATCAGTATCTCATCAGTCATCTCCATTCCTAATGATCCGTCATCATCGTCTGAGCGCCTTTGTGGCTGTTTCAAGCTGATCTTGCGATTCTTCTGTGTTTGTGCAGCCCTGTTTCGATCCCCCCATAAAGAAATCAGCAATTCTTTTTCATGCCGATGCTCCATGATTTTCTCTTTTTTTCCGTCAGCAACACCAGGCTGGTCGAAAGTCGAGCGGCGGAAAGAAAGATGGAGAATGATGATAAGAGAATAGGGAGCTTAATTAGAAATGGGGGAAAACGTCTGAGGTCAAGAAGAGTGGTAGTAACCATCAACACGATATTGTAGTCTGTTTTGACACTTGACTATTTCAGTTCTGCTCAATGCAAGAGTGACAGTAACCATCCCACGGTATTGTGGTCTGTTATGGGACTTATCTGTGTAAACTATCCTCAATGTAAGAGTGAAGGTGACCATCACACAATATTGTAGTTGCTATGACACTTAACTGTTTCAACTATGCTCAATGTAAGAGTAATAGTGATCATCACACGATATTATAGTCTGTTATGACACTTATCTGTTTCACTCTGCTTCAGCCTCAATGTAAGAGTGATTGTAACCATCCCACGATACTGTAGTCTGTTATGGCACTTATCTGTGTAAACCTTCCTCGATGTAAGAGTGGTAGTGACCATCACACAATATTGTGGTTGTTATGACACTTTGCAGTTTCAACTAGGCTCAATGTAAGAGTGATAGTAACCCTCACACGATATTATAGTCTGTTATGACACTTGTTTGTTTCAACTATGCTCGATGTTTTCTTGTTGTTTTTCTCTGTGTGTGTTTCCCAGAGCAACAGTGACAATCATAACGACATCATACATCCTGCCTCTGATCCTGTGCTTACCCTCTTTCTTTGCATTCACTGTCAAGTGGAGGACAGGTCCGTCAACAAACCGCAGCATCGCTTACATGGGCAACACTCCTTGGTTCCCTGTAGACAGCAGACTCAGTGTAGATATCATTAACCACGTTAGCCTCTTCTTCAGACCCGTCTTTCTGGTCCTCATGGTTGTATGCTGCACCATCACCATCGTAAATGTACGTCGAGCCTCCCTTATAAACAACAGATGACTGGAACATTATCAGGGGAGCAAAGTGTGTAGACCAAAGCATCACTGAGATGTTGTTGTTTCTTTGTTGTCTGACATCATCTTCGTTTTGCCGTACATATGTAATTCGCTTGCAGTACGATTTGTTTCGGAATACTTTATATGCAGAACGTATCACAACACATTAACTGTAGAATACCAGCTTCTGTGGATTGCGTCATGTATGAACTCTGCAACAAACAGTTTTGTGTATCTTCTACTTAGTTCAAGATTTCAAAGAACTCTCCGAGGATTATGCTCCTGTTTTGTGCATAAATATTCAAAAGGCCCAAGAGTATCATTCTCACAGACCGGTATGTATTTCTGTAATGAACATAAGTTGTCACTATAATCCTAATCATCTTTGTATCTCAACTCTGTGTGTGTGTGTGTGTGTGTGTGTGTGTGTGTGTGTGTGTGTGTGTGTGTGTGTCTGTGTCTGTGTGTGCGTGTGTGTGCGCACGCGCGCGCGCGGTTTCATGCGCGCGCGCGCGCGTGTGTGTGTGTGTGTGTGTGTGTGTGTGTTGTGTGTGTGTGTGTGTGTGTGTGTGTGTGTGTGTGTGTGTATGTGTGTGAGTGCGTGCGTGTGTGTATGTGTGTGTATGAGAGAGAGAGAGTGCGCTTGCGCGCGCGTGTGTGTGTGTGTGTGTGTGTGTGTGTGTGTGTGTGTGTGTGTGTGTGTGTGTGTGTGTGTGTGTGTGTGTGTGTGTGCGCGCGCGCTCGCGTGCATGCGTGCGTGTGTGCGTGCGTGTGCGTGCGTGTGTGTGGGGGGGGGCGTGCGTGCGTGCATGCGTGCGCGCGCGCTCGCGTGCGTGCGTGCGTGCGTGCGTGCGTGCGCGCGTGCGTGTGTGCGTGTGTGTGTGAGAGAGAGAGAGGAGAGAGAGAGAGAGAGAGAGAGAGAGAGAGAGAGAGAGAGAGAGAGAGAGAGAGGATAGGGTGCTGAGAGAGGAGGGATTTGATGGAAGTGGAAGGGTTGTGGGGAATCTGAGGGTCGAAGGAGAACTTTAGGTTCTCATGCGCCATTACATTTGGTACAAACCGTGAGGACAATCTTGGCGACGAGAGAGAGAGAGAGAGAGAGAGAGAGAGAAGAGAGAGAGAGAAAAGAGAGGAGAGGAGAGGAGAGAGAGAGAGAGAGAGGATCAAAATCGCACCTACCCA
>CM031620.1:51864307-51879287 GCA_018398815.1 Conus ventricosus
CTCTCTCTCTCTCTCTCTCTCTCTCTCTCTCTCTCTCTCTCTCTCTCTCTCTCTCTCTCTCTCTCTCTCTCTCTCTCTCTCTCTCTCTCTCTCTCTCTCTCCTCTCTCTCTCTCTCTCTCTCTTCTCTGCTGTGTGGTGCGTGTCAGCGTGCGTGTATGTGTGTGTTCGAAATTATGTACGTACTTTGTCATATTCATTTTACTGTCTCTTTTTATACATGCTAGTCTTGTACGTTGTAGTACATTTACATATGTTCCCCCAAGCCACCTCACCCCCTACCCCCACTCTCTCCTTCCTCTTCATTATTGTTATTCTCATTTTCATTTCTATTTTTTGGTTTGTTTATTATTATTCTTATTTTTGTTTTTGTTTTTTCATTTCTCTGCTATTTTCTTTTGATGTTCCAGTATTATTGCATGACCGCTTTGCTTGCTTGCTTGCTTTCTTACATTATTTCATTTCACTGCATTTGTAGTCCCTACTCAGGGCGAGGACTGGATATAAAAAGCGCGTCAGTGCGTAATTATTATCCTCGTAAATAAACAATTTTGTCCTGTCCTGTCTTGTCTTGTCTTGTCTTGTCTTTTCTCTCTCTCTCTCTCTCTCTCTCTCTCTCTCTCTCTCTCTCTCTCTCTCTCTCTCTCTCTCTCTCTCTCCTCTTCTCTCTCTCTCTCTCTCTCTCTCTCTCTCTCTCTGTTTGTTAAAAGTTTTGTAAGTTTTAGTTGCTAGTCATGCTTAGTTAGTCCCTTAACGGGGCAAGGGCCGGATGAAAAAATGCATGTGTTTGCTCATCGGTTACCCTTGGAAATAAAGATTATCATCATCATCATCTCATCATCATCATCATCATCATCATCATCATCTCTCTCTCTCTCTCTCTCTCTCTCTCTCTCCTCTCTCTCTCTCTCTCTCTCTCTCTCTCTCTCTCTCTTCTTTTATTTGTTCCTTTCTTTTGTGGGATACAGTGGAAGGGATGGTGGTAAATGCTGAGTAGGGAAATGTATGCGCTGTTGCAGGTGGCATTGCCACTCTCTCTTCATCCATCCAACAATTTAATCAAATAAAAACTTAAATGGAAATGTCATGACTTCTGCATGTTCCTTTAAGATCCCGGTGTCGCGTGAAATCCGGGAACGTGATATCTGGGAAGGCTTCCCAGACATCACAGATTTTGTGGGGAATGCGTTCCCAAATGTACTGTGATATCTGGGAAGGCCCGTGATATCTGGGAACGTGGTCTTTCAGAGCTCAGAAGGGCAGAAAGAAGACGAAAAAAGAATGGATTTTCGAGATAAGGTAGGAAACAATTTATTCAGGTGTAATTGAGATCTTTGGCCTTCTTGTCACTTTTTTCCACATTAATTTCTTGGCATGATTTTCACAAAGTACTCTCTTTCTGAGGCCTTCTTTACGTAATTTCAACAAATTTTCACGAAATAGAGGAATTAAATTTTTTTTTTTTTTTTTTTTTTTAACTGAGGCCTTCCATGGAGGCCTTCTTGGCGTAACGCATTCCCAGATATCACGGTAAATCTGGGAACGCGTTCCCAGATATCACGGTTCCCAGATATTATACGACACCGGGAAGAAATCCATCAGGAGACTATGGAATTTAGAAGGAGCCAAGCCCTCCCAAGCTCCTCACACATTTGTTCTTCTCTTGATAAGCGTGATTTCGTCAGGTTTTATTTGTTTGCTTGTTTTCTCGCAATGCTCTGCAGTTTCCATCCAATACTGGAAGAATGTTAGTGTTAGGCCCTGTGCTGCTTCAGCGTCAGATTTGATTTGCATTATTGGTATCATCTGCAGTCTGAGCCAGGCAATCCTGGCTAAAAACTCTGGCTGTTGATCTTCTTCCTGTCGAGCACACAGACTGAGAGTCCCCGTTTGTGCACAAGACAAGAAAGCCTTGGCGATGGCGAAATTCGTTGCATTTGGGTAAGTTTCGGTAAAAATCTGGCGAGTTTCGGTAAAAGGTGGAACCGTTGCATTCCCATCAAGCATGGTTTCATTTTGTGTGATGAGTTGGTTTCGACGTTGTCGCTCCTTATTTATGTTTTACAGAAGCTCGCTGGCTCGGCACAAGCCAGGGAGATCGTCAGCTGAATGTTTTGCTTCGGCTGCAGCAGTATTTGTGCACAGTCAAGCAAACCAGAATCCAGAGGTTTCACAGACGAAAGCGAAAGTACTGTACTCTTAATAGCAGGTGTATTTGTGTCGCTGTCATTTCAGATAGACGAAAAAAGGAAATAAACAATTGCCAGTGTATATTTCTAGACAGAATAATATCTCTCTCTCTCTCTCTCTCTCTCTCTCCTCTCTCTCTCTCTCTCTCTCTCTCTCTCTCTGATTATATTTAGCTGTGAATTCATCCGTTAGATTTATCTTTGCTATCAATAGTGGAATGTCCATGCAGATAATTGTATGTGGACAAGCCCATCAAACTCTCCAGTCAAAATTTTGTATGAATTGTAAGAATTCTACTGAACTACAAAATGATATCGATGCACAGAACCTTGCAGAAGAAAATTGTTTACATATTTTGCACACTCTCACTACTTGTGTAGAGATTTATTATAAATCAAATTTCCTATGCCTATCCCATGCACATTATTACTACATCATCACCAGTATTTTGTTTATTTACTTTCCCAAAGTGATTGATGCTTTTTACAAGTACTACTGTTTCAAAATAATGTGCTACTGTTTTTAAGTGGACATGCTATGTCAGTACATGGAAATTGTTATTTTATGTCAATGTGTGAAAAATGTATAATGTACTCATGCAGTGTATGTGTGTGAGACAGTGCAGTACTCATATAATCATATGTACTACTTATGGAGTGCCATTTTTAAGCTGAGACTAAATGCAAGGGCCGTACTTTTGTCTGTACACTTCTTTTTCATAACACATCCCAGCATCACACAAGGCCAAAACACTTGCAGTGATGATCAGGAAATTTGAGCATCACTCACACACAGTCTCACAGATGCATCCATTAACCAGCTGAAACTCAGCAGTGTGGTCCCAATCCACCCATTTTAGACCATGATACACACAATTCTGGAAATGTTCGAGTTGGAGCTGATAACTTCCGTAAATAAATGTCTCTAATGGGAATCGAATGCTCAACCTCCTAGAGCATGATGATAATCACTGCACCACGGCATCTGATTTATATTTATTCCCCAAGCTTTAGTAGACATCTTTGGCTTGCTTTTTTTCATCATTGTTCAGTATATTTTGAGCAAATATATACAAAGAAAAATGTACATGTACTTGTTTTCTGACCTTTGCAGACTGTCCACCAATAAATATTTCGTTGTGTGTGGAGAACCATTTTTGTGTGTATAGGCTTTTCCCTTCATATGAAAATTTTTTAAATGGGGAGAGGAGGAGGGAGCTTAAATTAATTCTGTTTTTGATCATGAAAAGATGTATGAGCTAAAGACGAAGAAATCTAATCCCAATATTTGTATACAGTGATATCTTTGGGGAAAAAAGAAATGCAGAAAACAAAAGCAAAAAAGAAAAAAAACTTTTTAACGTGACAAAAGAACATGCACAGTGCTCCCCAGAGAGCAGTCACCATGACAGTGACTACTGTTATACACTATCAGTGTCTGTCTGTCTGTATTGATTTAAATGTGCATTACTGTACACCTTGTTTTCTGGAGTCACTTTCATTTTCGCTTCTATTGTTTCATGTGTCATAAATGAATTTCAGATAATGCATGCGATATACATGAATGAAATATGTGCATGTCTGTGTCTGCATATAGTGTTCTTATGCTTGTAAGTGTGTACGTGTGTGTGTGTGTGTGTGTGTGTGTGTGTGTGTGTGTGTGTGTGTGTGTGTGTGTGTGTGTGTGTTGCGCTGTATTCAGATTTCTGACGTCAGTGAACTGAGACAAGAAAACATGTTGCAATCGGCAGCAGATCGGAACACTGACGCAGTGAACCTTTTGCTGTCCCAGACCGTGCAGGCTCTTTTGCAGGCTGAGGAGAAATGCAGGCAGGTTTGTTGTTGTGACCATTTTGTATCTCTCCATCCAGTGATGTAGTCACAGTCCAAAAGTATTATCTGTCCATAAGATTAGGAAGAAACTCTATGGAGAGCTTGACAGCAGAAGGTCTTCAGAGAAGAAACCCCATGAGACAAGTGCTTTTGCCCTGAACTCCTTAACTCCTTACACCTCTGAAGGGCTGGGCCACATCCAGGTCATGACCCCCAGATGCCCTTCTGCAGCCAATTGTTTTTTTTCCTGGCGCTGCCGGGATTCGAACTTGCAACTTTTGGATGGGTAGGTGTCTCAAGGCATGCCTATTTTTTTAGACAGATTCTCTCCCCCCCCCCCTCCCTGCTAATGGACACCTGTTCTAAGTTGGGAAATTTAAACCTTATGAAGTCCACTTTTGTTCCTCCTCGGCCAGATGCAGTTGGAACTCTTTTCAGCTACCACTGCCATTGCCTTCAGGGTCATTTGTCAAAAAAGACCTCTAAAGCCTGGAATTTGAGAGTGTCATTTTCACTGCACAAGCACTCCGTGCCTGAACATTGCAAAACAGCCCACAGCCATCTGGTTCAAATATGGAACCAAATGCAGCTGGGTCAAATCGATGTTGGGCATCAGGCCTATTTTTTGTCTGCCATCATTGAGCAGACACGGAACTTCTGATCATGTAATGCATGCAAAACAGAGCTGCAGTGAGGATGCAGCGGTGAGGGGAGAGGAACCATCTTCAAAGATGTCAGATCAGCTGTTTTGAACTGAAATTAGAAACTTGATAGTATCATGCATCACAATAGCAATTTTCTGTGAAACGTGGCAGATTTAACGATGTGACTAGGCACCATAGGTGGTGCTAATTAAGAGTATTCCTGTGGCCAAAATTTCACCTAAAACCAATACGAGCGGGGCCAATTTCTGATGGGGCACTATATTTTATTGTAAATAGCATCTGAGTTTCTGACAATGCAGTAAAATTGTTCAGTGTGTGTGTGAGTGAAGTTTGTGTGTGTGTGTGTGTGTGTGGTGGTGTGTGTGTGGTGTGTGTGTATGTATGTGTGTGTGTGTGTGTGTTGGTGTGTTGTTGTGTGCTCACATGTGTGTGCATGGATGCTGTGTATGTGCATGTGTGTATATATGTTGTGTTGTGTGTGTTTGTGTGTGTATGTGTTTGTGTGTGTGTGTGTGTGTGTGTGTGTGTGTGTGTGTGTGTGTGTGTGTGTGTGTGTGTGTGAGACAGAGAGAGAGGGAGAGAGAAAGACTTAAACACCATGGTATTACTAGATTTGTTCAGAAAGCTACTGAACTTTGCAGTGGCTGTGGCTGAAATTGCTCAGGGGTGTTGGCAGCTCTGTGTAAGGCAAGGTCATGTCTGCCATTCCATGCTTTGCATGAAAGCCGCTCTGACTTTCTGGAAGATTTTTCTAATGAACCTGCTCAGGAGAACTCGCACCACAAGTATGGTCCTTGTTGTAGTGGACATCATAGTGATGCCAGTGCAGTAAGAGCTATTTCTGCCTGTTTGCTCTTGTATACAGAGACAATAACAGCATCACAGAGCCTTGAAGTACAACCCCACTCTCCCAGCGTGCAGTGAGCAGGGCGTTCGGCTTTTGAAACGCGCATCACCTCCGGAGTTGTACCCCTTTGTTGGAATGCCATCAGTGCCAGGGACCTTGTAGCGTTTCAGCTTGGTGATGGCTGATTTCGTGTCATCCTGAGTAGGATGGTCGTCCAGTGTCGCCCGCACTGCTTGTGTTGTAGAATCTTGACAGTGGACTCTCATCCTGCACTGAACATTTATCTCCAAAAAGGTGTCCACAGTGTTCTGTCCAGTGGTGAGAGAATTGGTCAGCTTGTCTGTGAGCAGACTCTGACGGCGCCATCAGATCAATGTGGAAGTTTTTGAACCTGGTTTTGTCTGGCCAAACACAGAGTGCAGCGTATTGTAAAAAAAAGTTTGAGGGATTATACCAAGAATGCCAGAAAATTGTACATGTAAGTTTGTAGAGATTTTGTCATATCAGTCCTCTTTAAGGACAAGTTGTTGACACAGTCATGATACACATGCTTTGTGTGTGTATATTACATGTATCATGCGTACAGAGTGTGCTCTTTATCATGCATACATTATATGTTCTTTTGCTCCAGACAGTGAAGCACTTGATAGGATTGCTGGAACACCACCTGGACTGTACTGGATAAGAAGGAGGAAGAGGAGGAGGTGTGGGATGTCATCATACAGGGCAGACATCGAGTGGAAGTGTGCCAGCGGAAGATCCAGGTAAGAGCAGTGCATGCTGCTCGCAGGATTTCAGCTGGTACCTCAACACCCACTTTACTTCATATAGGTGCACAAAAAACACAACAACAAATCCAAATCCCTGTCCTGTTTTCATTCACAAACATAAAAACAAAGATCAGTCAATCCTCTGTTGGATGTCTGCTTACACTTCCTTACCACATTGACCTGTCTCTCTGCCTGCCAGGAATCCCCCTAATTCCACACCTCCTTTAAGTCTAACACATTGACCTGTCTCTCTGCCTGCCAGGAATCCCTAATTCCACACCTCCTTTAACACATTGACCTGTCTCTCTGCTGCTAGGAATTCCCCTATTCCACACCTCCTTTAAGTCTTAACACATGACCTGTCTCTCTGCCTGCCAGGAATCCCCTAATTCCACACCTCCTTTAAGTCTACACATTGACCTTCTCTGCTGCCTGCTAGGAATCCCCTAATTCCACACCTCCTTTAACACATTGACCTGTCTCTCTGCCTGCTAGGAATTCCCTAATTCCACATCTCCTTTCACACATTGACCTGTCTCTGCCTGCCAGGAATCCCCCTAATTCCACACTCCTTTAACACATTGACCTGTCTCTCTGCCTGCCGGAATCCCCTAATTCCACATCTCCTTTCAACATTGACCTGTCTCTCTGCCTGCCAGGAATCCCCCTAATTCCACATCTCCTTTCACACATTGACCTGTCTCTCTGCTGCAGGAATCCCCCTAATACCACACTTCCTTTCACACATTGCCCTGTCTCTCTGCTTGCCAGGAATCCCCCTAATTCCACACCTCCTTTACCACATTGACCTGTCTCTCTGCCTGCTAGGAATTCCCCTATTCCACATCTCCTTTCACACATTGACCTGTCTCTCTGCTGCCAGGAATCCCCTAATTCCACACCTCCTTTAACACATTGACCTGTCTCTCTGCCTGCCAGGAATCCCCCTAATTCTACATCTCCTTTCACACATTGACCTGTCTCTCTGCCTGCCAGGAATCCCCCTAATACCACACTTCCTTTCACACATTGCCCTGTCTCTCTGCTTGCCAGGAATCCCCCTAATTCCACACCTCTTTACACATTGACCTGTCTCTTTACCTGCAGGAATCCCCTGAATTCCACACTTCCTTTCACACATTGCCCTGTCTCTCTGCTTGCCAGGAATCCCCTAATTCCACACCTCCTTTACCACATTGACCTGTCTCTCTGCCTGCTAGGAATTCCCTAATTCCACATCTCCTTTCACACATTGACCTGTCTCTCTGCCTGCCAGGAATCCCCTAATTCCACACCTCCTTTAACACATTGACCTGTCTCTCTGCCTGCCAGGAATCCCCCTAATTCCACATCTCCTTTCACACATTGACCTGTCTCTCTGCCTGCCAGGAATCCCCTAATACCACACTTCCTTTCACACATTGCCCTGTCCTCTGCTTGCCAGGAATCCCCCTAATTCCACACCTCCTTTCACCACATTGACCTGTCTCTTTACCTGCCAGGAATCCCCCTAATTCCACACTTCCTTTCACACATTGACCTGTCTCTTTACCTGCCAGGAATCCCCTAATTCTACATCACCAGGATTGCTTTGTCTGCCTTCAGGTGTTTTGCTTTTACTAAAAAGAAAAAAAAAGGAGAATAAAAAAGAGAAAGAAAACAATTTGCATGGGAATTAGAAAACAGTTTGAAACAGTAGTTGCTTCATTTTGCTTTTAAAGCAGAATGTTAAGCCTTCCTGTACTTTTTGTTTGTTGTTCACAGGAGCTGCAGCTTCAGTTTTACCTTCGTGCAGAAGCTGACCGATGCAGCTGTGGAAGTGGCATGTCTTGCAGGTAAACAAATGTGATGTTACACCCTCGTGCCTGGTGTATGCAGATACGGTAGATGTGTGTTTCTTAGTTACACTGCTCACTGTGAGTGCATGGATTCAGGGCTTCAGATTGTCACCGACCCTGTGATTTTTTTTGCGTGAAAATTTGAAATTGCGCAGCACATTTCAGACTCATGTGCCAGGCTGTTGCACGTCTGCTGTTGCAGTACTGAGGTGGGAGTCGGTCCTTCTCTCTTTCATTCAGTCATGTGGAACAGCAACAGTTGGCGAATCGTGCCTGTCTACGCCACCAGAGTAGATTCCGAGATGAGAATGATCAGCTTTCGACCGATTTAGAATTGCAATAAAAGACAAGACTTGTGTCCACGTGACTCGAGGAAGATGAGAATAATGTTCCTTTGCTTTACGTCAAATGTTGGCTCAGTATATGCTGTGTTCAAATGCACGGTGCAGTCAGCAGATAGAAAAATGCCACTGGAGGCGAAGCGGAAAATGGTAGAATCACAAAACAGTGAAAAGAGCATGAACAATACGTTTTTAATGCGAATGAAAACATACACTTTTTAAATACATGATAATAGTAACTCTCCATTTATATATGATATCCCTTCCCTCTCTCTGTCTCTCTCTGTCTCTCTGCCTCTCTCTCTCTCTCTCTCTCTCTCTCTCACATACACACACACACACACACACACACACACACACACACACACACACACACACACACACACACACACCACACACACCACCACCACCACCACCACCAAATGCAGAGTGATACACACTTAAGCACTCGGGTACACACACACACACACACACACACACACACACACACACACACACACACACACTTACTTTTGTATGTGTGTACCTGAAAAAATAACAAGTCCCTGTTTGTGCTTAGATTTCTAAGGACTCGCATTGTCTTTTTTTTTTCATTCTTACTTCCTTATTTTCTTTTTCACTTTCTTTTACAATCTTTCTCATGTGAATTTCTGTGTGTTTTTTTCTTTCTTCTTTTGTCCACAAATTCTCCATTGCATTCGAAGTGCCACACTTCCCGACTTCTGTCATCATGTCTGACAGCAGGCTGGAAGTCACAGACTACTTTTGGCTGACATTACTTCCTTGACATGACTGAAGACATGGAAGCTTTTGATTGACAAGGGCAGGCAGGCCTACCGTCTCTGACCATCCGGGATTTGTCCGGAAAGTTGATTTTAGAAGCCACTGTCCCGGAAATCCCGGATTTGCAGCATGCGTCCTGGAAAAAAAAATCGGGCATCCTGGAAAAAAAAATCGGGAGTTAAAAAGTTGTCCTTACCGTGTTGCACAGAACTGAGCCAAGAATATCGTCTGCTAGAGTGAGTAGACGCAATACGCATGCGCGCGAAAAAAACAAACAAAAAAAACAACCACGCTTTCACTTTCAAGTCAGAACATGGTGTCGAAGAGGAGACATGATGTCGTCACAGAGTCGGATTCTGACTCTTTGGATGGGTCAGAAAGGAGTGAAAAGAAGAAGAAAATGACAGTGAAGCGAGGTTGTGTCTTCCAAAAAGAATTCTCGTAAAAGTGGCCTTGTCTACAACAAGGGAGGAAAGGAGTTTCGTCTATCTTGACACTGTTCTGTCCCTGATTTTACGGATTTGTCCCTGATTTCTGTCTGTATTGTCCCTGAAAGCAAATTTTGGGGTTGGCATACCTGCAAGGGGTATGTGATGTTTGACATGACCATAGACATGGAAGCTTTTGATTGTCAAGGGGTGTGTGATGATTGACATGACCATAGACATGGAAGCTTTTGATTGCCAAGGGTGTGTAGTGATGTTTGACATGACCATAGACATGGAAGCTTTTGATTGCCAAGGGGTGTGTGATGATTGACATGACCATAGACATGGAAGCTTTTGATTGCCAAGGGGTGTGTGATGATTGACATGACCATAGACATGGAAGCTTTTGATTGCCAAGGGGTGTGTAGTGATGATTGACATGACCATAGACATGGAAGCTTTTGATTGCCAAGGGGTGTGTAGTGATGATTGACATGGCCGTAGACATGGAAGCTTTTGATTGCCAAGGGGTGTGTAGTGATGATTGACATGACCATAGACATGGAAGCTTTTGATTGCCAAGGGGTGTGTGATGATTGACATGACCATAGACATGGAAGCTTTTGATTGCCAAGGGGTGTGTGATGATTGACATGACCATAGACATGGAAGCTTTTGATTGCCAAGGGGTGTGTAGTGATGATTGACATGGCCTTAGACGTGAAGCTTTTGATTGCCAAGGGGTGTGTGATGATTGACATGACCGTAGACACGGAAGCTTTTGATTGCCAAGGGGTGTGTGATGATTGACATGACCGTAGACATGGAAGCTTTGATTGCCAAGGGGTGTGTGATGATTGACATGAGGTGTGTGATGATTGATATGACCATTGACACAGAAGCTTTTGATTGCCAAGGGGTGTGTGATGATTGACATGACCGTAGACACGGAAGCTTTTGATTGCCAAGGGGTGTGTGATGATTGACATGACCGTAGACATTGAAGCTTTTGATTGCCAAGGGGTGTGTGATGATTGACATGATGGTAGGCATGGAAGCTTTTGATTGCCAAGGGGTGTGTGATGATTGACATGACTGTAGACATGGAAGATTTTGATTGCCAAGGGGTGTGTGATGATTGCCCTGATGGCTTTGCATCCACTCTTATTTGGTCAATTAACTTCTTGAATATTGAGTGCGACCCCTTGTTGCCAAATTTGCTCCAGGGGCCAACAGTCTGAGTCGCACTATTTTATGTTATTTTATTTTACTTTTTAACATGCACGCTGGTGACCTACTCGTTTTTGAGTGAACCAGTATTTTAGGAAGAAGAAGAAGAAGAATAAACCAAAACTAAAAGAAAAAGAAAATCTTAATCTGCCTGACCTGCCATTCTTTGACTTGGTCTCTGTGGTTTTGACTGACCTTTGGACATTGTTTATTTTTGTATGTGCAAAAGGTGTTCTCACTGACCTTTGGACATTGTTTATTTTTGTATGTGCAAAAGGTGTTCTCACTTAGTTTTTGGACATTGTTTATTTATTATGTGCAAAAGGTGTTCTCACTTACCTTTGGACATTGTTTATTATTGTATGTGGAAATGGTGTTCTCACTTACCTGTGGACATTATTTATAGATGCCCTGAAAGCAATGGCAGAAGCGTCAGAGAGGTGTTTAAGTTGAATCTGGTCAAGGAGGAACAAAAGTGAACTTCATAAGGCTTAACTTTCCCTACAAATATCAGGTGCCCCAGTGGCTCAGTGGTTAGAGTGTCATTAAGTTGAAAATGAGCATGTCCAGAGGGTCATGGGTTCGAATCCCAGCCATGACTCGTCCCAAGATGGGGAAAAAAAAAGGGGCAACAGAGGGACATCCGGAGTCATGAACCGGGTGTGCCCCCCCCCCCCCCCCCCAGAGTGTCAGGAGATAAGGGCCGAAACACTTGCTTGAAGGGGGCTTCTCTTCTGAGGACTCTCTGCTGCCACGCTCTCCACGAGTTTCTTTCTACTAATGTATGTGCAAAGGTGTTCTCACTTACCTTTGGACATTGTTTATTGATGTATGTGCAAAAGGTGTTCTCACTTACCTTTGGGCATCATCATCATCATCATCATCATCATCATTCTCTTGCCCATGATGGGCGTAGAGGAGAGATGAGAGACACTCTCGAAGCCAGGCACCGCCATCCGGCCCTGTCCTCTGCCTGTCGCATCAGCGTAGGGCCATCCATCCTGGTCCATTCTTTGATGTTGTCCATCCAGCATTTGGCTTGTCGTCCCCTTTGTCTGCCGCCTTCCAGCGTGCCCTGGATGACTGTTTTGGGCAGTGAATTGTGGCGTATGACATGCCCGAACCACGACAGCTTCCTCTTCTTGACTGTTGCCAAGAGGGGTTCTTGGGGGCCTGCAAGTGATGTTATTTGGCTCCTCACAAGGTCGTTTGTCTTCCGGTCTTGCCAAGAGATCCCGAGCAAGCGCCTGAAGCATTTAGTTTCAAACGTCTGGATTCTCTTGGTGGTCTCTGCTGTCATGGTCCAGCTTTCGCAGCCATACAGCAGGATGGACAGCACCAGGGACTTGTACAGCTTCATCTTTGTAGGAAAGCTGATCTCCCTGCTCTTCCAGATCTTGTTTAGCTTTGCCATTGCTGCTGTTGCGATCGCTAGTCTGGTCTTGATTTCTGTTGTAGAGCGACCGTCTTTGGTGAGAGTGGCGCCAAGGTATTTGAAAGCGCCCACTTCTTCAAGCTGTTGTCCGTTCATGTAGATTTCAGCATGGGTGTTGGTTGTGCTGTTGACCAGGACTTTGCTTTTTTCTGTGCTCACTTCCATTCCATATGCACCCGCCCTTTCTTCCAGTCTCTTTGTCAGGTCTTGTAGTTCTTCGTTGCTGCCTTCCATCAGGTCGATGTCATCTGCAAACCTCAGATTATTGATGGTTCTTCCTCCGATGGAGACAGTGGAGTGGAAGTCATGAGGGTTTCACGCATGATGTTTTCCAGGAAGAGATTGAACAGTACGGGAGATAGCAGGCAGCCTTGACGGACTCCAACTGTGGTCTTGAAGTAGTCCCCTATCTGGTTGTTGAGGAGGACTGCGCTGCTGGCGGTGCTATACAGCGCCTGGATGGTTTGGACGAGACCCTCCTCTATGCCAAACTTTCTGAGCACCTGCCACAGACCCTTGTGCCACACCCTGTCAAACGCTTTCCTAAAGTCAATGAAGTTGTGGAACAGGTCTCTCTGATGTTGCAGATGTTTCTCCATCAGTATCCGGCAGGTGAAGATCTGTTCTACTGTGCTTCTGCCTGCCCTGAATCCAGCTTGTTCTTCCGCCAGGTGTTCTTCCGCCTCTTTCTTCAGTCGATTCAAGATGACTCCGAGCATGATTTTACTGGTGTGGCTAATGAGACTTATTGTTCTGTAGTTCTGGCATTGGCGTAGATTTCCCTTTTTGGGCAGGGGGATGATGAGTGATTGAGTCCATTCTGTGGGCCACTGTTTTGTCTCCCAGATCTTCTGACAAATCGATGTTACTAGAGTGACCAATTCCTTCCCTCCATGTTTGAGCAGCTCTGCTGGAATATTGTCTGCTCCAGGTGATTTCCCTGCCGGAAGGCTGCCGATGGCTTCTTCCACTTCTTCTCTCATCACTGGTAGCAGTGAGGATTCCCTTGAAGGTGTTGAGTCCCCCTCAAACAGACTGTCATCTGGCTGTATAGGGTAGTTGTAAAGTTCTTGGCAGTACTGTGTCCATCTGTTCAAAACAGCGGAGCTTTCTGTCAGCAGCTCGCCTGAGGTATCCTCGATGACTGACGATCTGTTTTGCTGCGTCTTTGTGAGGTTTTTCAGTGTGGTGAAGGCATGTTTGCTGTTTCCCTTTTCCATGCCTTTCTCGATGTTCTCGCACTGATTATTGATCCATTGTTCTTTGGCTTCAATCATTTCCTTCTTTACAAGGTTGTTGGTTTTTCGATACTGTGCGGCTTGTTCAGGGCTGGAATTTTTCGTATTCTTCAGTGATCTTCTTTTGTCGCAGAGATCAAGGATCATCATAGTTCAGGGGGACTTTAACGCCAAAGTCGGCCCAGATGCCTACAAAGACTGGGCTGGAACAGTGGGTCAATACGGCACAGGGGAAACTAACGACAGGGGACTTCGCCTTCTGGAGTTTGCCTGCACCCAACGGCTCACCATTGCCAACACCCTTTACCCCCACAAACTGTCAAGAAGAACAACCTGGCATGCACCAAACGGAATGACTCACAACCAGATCGACTTTGTCCTCACTCCGCGGCGCTTCAAAATTGCAAATCAAGCATCAATAAAGCAAAGACGAGGACATACCCCGGAGCTGATTAAGGCAGCGACCACGATCTCGTGCTGCTCACAATGAAGATCAAATTGAAGAAAAAGTACCAAGCTGCGCAGCCACGCATCAAGTTTGACCTGGAGAAGTTAAAAGACCCAGAGATAGAAGAGGCATTCCAGGCACAGCTTGGGGGGCGGTTCGCGGCACTCAACCTCCTGGACAATGACATCAACGACCTCACAAACAGCTTCAATGAGGCAGTCTGCGAAACAGCAGAGGAGGTACTTGGGCGACAGTCGGCCCAGATGCCTACAAAGACTGGGCTGGAACAGTGGGTCAATACGGCACAGGGGAAACTAACGACAGGGGACTTCGCCTTCTGGAGTTTGCCTGCACCCAACGGCTCACCATTGCCAACACCCTTTACCCCCACAAACTGTCAAGAAGAACAACCTGGCATGCACCAAACGGAATGACTCACAACCAGATCGACTTTGTCCTCACTCCGCGGCGCTTCAAAATTGCAAATCAAGCATCAATAAAGCAAAGACGAGGACATACCCCGGAGCTGATTAAGGCAGCGACCACGATCTCGTGCTGCTCACAATGAAGATCAAATTGAAGAAAAAGTACCAAGCTGCGCAGCCACGCATCAAGTTTGACCTGGAGAAGTTAAAAGACCCAGAGATAGAAGAGGCATTCCAGGCACAGCTTGGGGGGCGGTTCGCGGCACTCAACCTCCTGGACAATGACATCAACGACCTCACAAACAGCTTCAATGAGGCAGTCTGCGAAACAGCAGAGGAGGTACTTGGGCGACAGAGGAAGAAACACCAAACACCTTTGGGCATTATTTATTTATTATGTGCAAAAGGTGTTCTCACTTACCTTTGGACATTATTTATTGATTTATGTGCAAAAGGTGTTCTCACTTCTTACCTTTGGACATTGTTTATTGATGTATGTGTAAAAGGTGTTC
>CM031620.1:51883708-51904813 GCA_018398815.1 Conus ventricosus
AAAATGCGAAATTATTCCGCTAAAAAGCAAGCGCATCAAAGCCCCGCCTATCATTTTTGCGAGTGAAGCCATTTTTTATAAATGTATTTTTTTCTTACATATTTATATTGTCTGGAATTATTCCTTGCTTGACTAGAAAATCTTTCGTGGAAAACGAAGCTGCAATGATAGCAATTAGCTTTGCTGAATCCTCAAAGTCAGTTTCCCAAGATCTGCCGGTTTTATTTTTTAAACAAGCTTTTACCAAGCATTGAGTATCCTACATTTTGCCCTCCAAAACAGCAGAATGGTATAAAAGGGTTGGTAACAGTTTTTTGGGTGCTCTTTTTTTTTAAAATAAAATAAAATAATTAATAAAAAACATGAACGTGATGATCTACTACAGCAAACAAGGCAGCCTAAACCTTCCTGAACTTATGAATGACCAAGTTGATGCCCCAAGCTATTATGCCCAAAAAGGAAAGGTTGTATTCTTTGGCAGCATGTGGAAAAACAAAACAGTTCCTCGGAACTGAATTCAGCATTGAACAGATTCAGCAGATGTCTCCACAAGACATTATAAAGTATCAAACAGGTATAAAAGCGCAGCTGGGTCTAGAATGGTGAAAGTGTGGGGCAAACGGTTCTTAGTTTGTACACTAAACTAGTCAGTAGATTTGCCCCCATTGATTCTGAACAAGATCTTACGTATGATTTAACGCAAGATCCGGTTTTAACAAAGTCATTAGAGTCTCTGGGTGTGATTTAACTATAGATTTGGAACATTGTTATCGCCATTAATCTGGGATTAAATAACTTTTAATCATATAGATTTTGTTCCCTTCAAAAGAACGAGCTGGAAATCAGCAAAAATCAGAAAACACTGAATCAGGGGGAGAAAGAAAACCAGCCAGAAAATCAGCAGAAAACGCTGAATCAGTGGAGACCTTAAAAATCCTGGGCGTGTTGAAGCAGGAAAAAAATTAGCAGAGTGGAACAGACAAAAAAAATTAATGTTACAGAAATATGACTCATCATGAAAACAAACACCGCCAACGCCAAAACAAGTTAATCAATGCCAGCTATAAAACCCATGTGATTCAAGGCCCCGAAAGTCTTCATGGAAAATTGAACTTAAAACTGTTGCCATTTTTGGCGCCCTTGCTGCTGCTGGGGGCGGTTTTTAAACGGTTATAAAATATATACACAATGGCAACAGAAACAAAAGCAATCAAAAAAACCTGAACCACTAAATACAGAAAAAGACAACTGCATGCCAAAACCGCCAACAACAAAAGAACATTTTGATCCCTTTCAGATGGAATAATAAATTTTAAAAACTTAATTTTAAATTTTTTTAATAAAAATAGGGTCATGGGCGTATTATAAAATGATAAAGTCAATAATAAAGAATGGAGTCTATAAAAGACATTTCCATAGACAGAATTGTAATCAATGCGGTTGCTTAGGATGTAAGAACTTCATTAAGATCTAAAGCAGAAAACGCTGAGCAAGACTCCTCAACGATGACGCGTTTTTTGAGGCGTGGTGTGTTCTATATTAGGCATCTACTATTTAAGACAAAAAAATGAACGTATTTTTTTGATAAATTTTAAGATAACTGAATAAGAACTTGGTTGTACTTAAAGGACGACTTAATTACATTCTTGAAGTAACTTAATCAAGAACTTAATTAAAAACTTAATCAAGAACTTATTAAGAACTTGAAGTAACTTTATTAAAAACTTAATTAAGAACTTAGGGTGACTTAAATTTAAAAACCTTAATTAAGAACTTGGGGGACTGGGGTAGGAGTGTGTGGTGTACACAGGGGGTGAGGGGGAAGGACGTGCGTGCGTGGGGTGGGGGTGGGGGGGGGGGGACGTGCGTGCGTGGGTGGGGGTGGGGGACGTGCCGTGCGTGTGTGTGCGCGCACCTTTGATTATTTATAAGAAACGAATGTTCATAATATAGTATAGTAATGTAACAGAAACAACAAAACAACAACATTAACAGCACACACAGCACAAACAATTAAAAAATAGGGAAGTGCAATGCATAGGGAAATGGTAAAGGGTTTTATGTTGGGCGCTTAAGCCCGTAAATCAAGACGGCTGCCGGTCTCTCTGCTCTGTCAACTGAAGATTATTCAAAGCAGCCACCAAGTGCATTTAACAAAGCTTGATTTAATACAACAAGACAGTTGAATAAGTACAATGCTGTGGCGCGCCAAAAAAAAGGCAGCCAAAAAAGTTGAAGCAGGAACGTGAAGCGAAGCAGTGAAGCAGTAATTACAGCAATAGATACAAAGTCATAGAAGTGCTTGGTGGAAAATTTCAAGGCAGTTCAACTCTAAACAAACCCGACCGCATCCTGCATGAAAGCGGTAAACTAAAAATAGATCTTACTCACTGGTAGCGCTGAAGGAAACAGCTGCCGCTGTGACCTTTAAAACCGCTCCTAGTGAGCATTGAAGAAACAGCATTGGAACAGATGTGAAACTTTGAAACCGATTCCTTGGTGTAAGAGTTAGTTATACTGATCACGTGACCTAGTTTGCTGTGTCCCTCCTTTTCTGCACCGGCTTGCAAACTGCCCTGTAGCAGAGTTACAGCAGTAATTGCTTAGCCAAAGCTTTTAAGGCCGCCACTGTTACATAAGCGCCTGTATGTAGTACAATACCATACATTTGGAGTGTGGTGCAATTGTATATGAATGAGTATGCTGGCCAACAAACCCACAGAACTCCTCTCCATACGGGGTAGATGTACAAGTCCTGCTAACAATCGAGTTTTGTTTTGCCCAAAACATTTCCAAATAAGTAAAATCGACATGGTACACCACCAGTTGCCATAAGGGCACACTGAAGGCAATAAACTGGTTTTCAATTAAAAAGTAAAAAGGTATATCTCATCCTTAATAAAACAAGATCAGCTTCCCCAAGAACACTGAATCTGTAGTTAACACTCAATCAAGTCTAATAACAAACAAAGAACAATTCCTTGGAAGAACAGCAAAAAATGTATCAAATATAGTTTTTTTAGCATACGAATTCACCGTGTTTAACCTCACCTGAAGAAATTGGATCGCCATGTTTGTTAAACATGCTTTATCTGCGCCGCCAAACCTAGCTCCCACCAATCCACGCGAGATGGGATTGTTTTCGCAACGGCCTCCATTCCACAATGCAGCGCCAATAATAGATCAGTACCCATCTCATCGAATAGCCAAACACGTATTAAAACTGGGCTACATCTTGTTTCATTCCTTGAACCAAACAAAACCTTTAAAATGTCGTACATTTCCAAATCAGTTTTAGTTCACTGTTATCGTTTTCTAAAAAACAATCTCTCCGTAACACAACAAGAGACACAGTCAAAACACCACCTTCTTGTTCGATAGTCCAAGCAAAACAAAGGCAAAACCCGTCGTGTATCACTGACAGCCTCGATACGGGTTGTGTCGACGTGGCAATCTAAATTTTTTCAAAACGCAGTAATGTAAGCGGGCCGTGTGCTGTGGTGAACGAAGGTCGCTGTCGGGCTAGCCGTGCCATAGCCATAAATAAGTGAACAGTTTCAGCCCTCGTGGGTATATGGCACCGTGTCTATGGGCGAGATTCAGCCCACAACTGCTTTTCTTCCCCACTGCGTTACTCTATGGGCGTGACAGCCCCGCACTTTCCCCTACGCTACTCTCTGAAAACTTTTAGTAAATTAGTATTAAAACGGAGAACCCTGCACAGTATGTTTGTGTTTAGATAATCGTTATTTTATTGGTTATTGAAGTCTTGCATTGTCAGAGAACATATAAATCCCAATCCTGGGCCACTTCGTCCGAACTTGGTGAGGACGAAGTGATCAGGATTGGCATATTACTGTTCTCGAGAGAGAGAGAGAGAGGAGATGAGGAGGAGAGAGAGAAGAGAAGAGAGAGAGAGAGAGAGAGAGATAGAGAGAGCGTACAAGGGGGGGGGGGGGGGGGGGGGGGGGGGGTGGGGGAGGGGAGGGGGAATTTCCAACGTTCGAAAAGCAGCAAAAGAAAAACTACAACCATGTGCCTATTTCATGGGAATGAAGAAAAGGAGACCACGCACGAGAAATAATATTGTTCTGACTCACCGTCAGTGTGTACATGCTCACAAAACACCCAAACGCACGAGCGAATGCGAGAACACACTTTTCTAGATATATAATTAACCTAGGGGGAGTTTAGAGGGGGAGGAGAGAAAGAATGCAGAAATGTTGAGGAATGGGAGGGGGAGGGGGAGGGAGAGTGCGGGGGTGGGATAATGGGATGGGGTACGTGGGAGAGGGAGGGGAGCGGTTATGAAGGAGGATTGTGAGGGTAGGGGAGTATGGAAATAAATGGGGGACGGGAGAGGGGAGTGGGGAAGGGGTGGTATGGGGGGAGAGGGATTGATTGCTCAATGGAGAAATAGAGGGAAGAACTTCGGGGAGGAGATATGGTGAGAAAACATGGCGATAGACTACGTATTCCACTACATTGATTTCCAACTTCATGTATATCATAAACATACCATCTGTCAAACATTTTACTAAAATGCATATAAATTTACACACCATTACTAAGTATAATACACACTAATGCATGCCCACACAAAATGACCACCACCACCATCTCAAACAAACCAGATACACATACACACACATCACAGCCACAATCACACACAATCACACACACACACACACTCGCACACACACACACGCAACCAACACACACACACACACACACACACACACCCACACACACACTCCCCTCCCCACTCACTCTCACACACACACACACACCACACACTCACACACACACACACAACACACACCACACACACACAGATCTGCCGACAGCATAAAATATAATTGATAGATAGGGAAACATCAGATAGACTGTAAACCAAAAAGAAAGGATTTACCAAGAGTGATTAGACCAAAAGGATAAAAAGTTGGAGTTTGCTCATACCAGAATTTTTCCCTTTGAAATCTAACATCATACTCATTAGAAAATACTTTTTCTATAGGTATACATGCATACCTGAAGTGTGTGTCCGACAGAGTTAAACGGTGAGGCGATGTGAGTGCCTGTGTTGGTTTAATATGTGTGATCAAAGTAAATAAAATCTAGTTTTGAGGCAATTTTTGGTTTCTCCAACCATATTTGCCGCATTCTTACAGGAGCGACATAACAACAAATAAATTACATTGCGGTGTGCCCGACATATAAAGTCTGATTTGAAAGTCTCTCCTGTAACATCACTCTAAATCTGGAAGTACTGATTAAATGTTCACTGCACAAACGACAAGATTTAGGTTACATTTCCAGCTTCCTGGTCCAGGTGGTCATAGGTGCTGAGTGGTGGAGATGATTGGCATCAGGATGCTCCGAGTGTTCTCGGTATCCACTCCCCCACCAGCGGACCTCAGGAACTGCCATTCGTCATCCTTGGGCTGGTGTGGAGAAAGGCTCTGGTACTTCCTGTAGCCACTTGCGCAGGGGAGGATTAGAGGGATTATGGGTCACAATAAAAGGGACTCTACTGGAGCTGGTTTGGGGTCTGTATTGAAGTGTTTCTGTCCTGGGTGTAGAATGGACTCTGTTTACAGCAGCTTGGATGATATCATTAGGATACCCACGTTGTAAGAGAAACATAGTAATTTCTGTGCACTTTTTAGAAAATCTGAAGGAAGTGAACAAGTACGGCGTGCTCGGAGAAAAAGACTGTAGGGGATGTTTTTCTTACAGTGTTTGGGATGGCAGGAGTTGAAGTGGAGATAGGCGTGAGAGTCAGTAGGTTTATAAAACATATATATATATATATATATATATATATATATATATATATATATATATATATATATATATATATATATATTATATATATATATATATATAGCCGGGTGCTAACAGTGTCTATTTCTTGGTCACCCATCGTAAACGAGAGATTTTGTTCACGAGTTATCTTCCCCTTACCTCCCTTGATCGATTGATCTCGTTTTATTGTGTAAATTCTTTAAATCATGAATACCTCAGAACCTACATAGTTGTGTATACGTCGCTGAAGTTACAAAAATTGATGTAGTCTATTCATTACAATCGTGTTGGACTGAGAAGCCCACATTTTTCCTCAAACTGGTATTTCGACCAGATTAATCTTGGCGCCATTTTGAATTGTCCGACGAACAAGCCGTAAATAATTCTTGATTTCACAAAAAGTATGAGAGAATCCAAAAAGTTCATGAATGCGCATTGAAAGTAAAGTCCATAAGCTTTCATTTCGTATATCGCATGCCTATGATCTTTTCTGTACAAGTTTGCGACTATACGAAATGACTGACGGCGCCGGTCCCTTTAGCCTTCTAAAGTGTTTACCCTACACTTTAGAAGGGTGGCTTAGTGCGACATGTCTACTTAGTGCGTTAGCTATTCCTAGTATTGGGGTTTCTACTTATGCACACAAACACATACACACGCACACAGTGCAACTCACCCTGCAGTACTGGAATGGCGAGTGGGTGTCAGTCTGTGACGCGCTCTGTCGTGGCCGGGCTTGCAGCTTTCAGAGGGTCAAGCAGCTGACGGCGTAACCAGGAAAGGCGACGGCCACGTCTGGTTCCGCTGGTCAGGTATGGTGGTTGTTGTCACAATTGGTGTTGGTCACAGTTGGTGTTGTCCTCCAGACGCCACACGTCGCTCTTGTAGTTGAGGTAGAGGACGGGCGTCTGCAATGGTAGTTGCTGTCTGGCTTTGTAGTCGGGAGCTGGCGTTGAGGGATCCGTACTCGACGGGGGTAGCGAGTCGAATGCAGCCAACTCCTTCCCGCCCGTCGTCTGCTCGTCAGTGAGCACTGCTCATTGCGAGGCGCACCTTCCGGTTCCGGTGGTGAACCGAGTGCGTATGCACACTATACTCGTGCGTCACTACACTCCCCCGACTTTATAAAAAAGCTTCAATGAGTGTAGTTCCCTCGCAAGAGCCCAGGTCGGCTAGCATCCGCTAACAGCTGAAGAGGCGCAGATCATGCTGGCAGACAGGTCCAAAAGCTCCTCCACAGGCATCGACAGCATTGGTGCCACACACTCGGCCACCTGGAAAGTTGGTTGGGTGCAGACCACTGGCTCTTTGGGGGGACGGAAATATGGAGCGTCTGTCTCCAGAAGGATGCGGTCCCGGTCCATCCCACCTAGTGCCTTTTTCTGCTCCGGGTCAAATGACCTGGCTAACCGGGTGAACCCAAAGTGGACATTGGGGAAGGCCCCACCCACCGGTCACGGACGTTCTCATCCCCCGCGAAACAGTGAACATAAATACGCTGCTCACGGGGTAGGACCATCCGGACCAGGCTCAGCATTTGCAGGTAAGCCTCTGCCCCATCATTCCCAGGCATCCCTCGGCAGTGTAGCACACAACATGGTGGGGTGAGACCAAGGGCAGAATCCTCTGGAGATTCACAGCTTGCCGGGACCAGGTCTCAATTGGCACGCTGTGGTCGAGTCCAATCTCGCCCACAGCGGCCACCCGTGGCGATGAGACAAGTTCCCGCAGCCTAACGAGGACTCTCTCCATATCCCGACCAGCCAATGTCGCACGACGCTTGGGATGCAGCCCAACCGCCACCACCATATCCTGGGGCACCGAACAAGATCCTCGCAGGAGGGGTAGGAGACGGGATCGCAAAAGGAGGCACAAGTTCCCACCAATTGGACCCGTTTCTCCATCCTCACGAAGGTCCCATCCAGCACAGCCCTCAGACTGGAGTCCCGCGGGAGCTGCATTGCTTTGATAGTCCTATCCAGGTGGAAGTGTGCATCAATGCCCGCGGAAGCTGAGTTTCGGGTATCATGGCTGCCTGGGCAGGCTCTAAAGCCTCCGGCGACGGATAATGATCCCTCCAGTACTTACTCTCCTGGTGGTCCATCCGCGCCACCAGTAACAGCACCACCCTCCAGTGGACCAACACGGCTGGTGACTCCGCAGGGTACAGCCGGAAGGTGTCGGCACCGGCTCCCCAATGTATTGACAAAAGCTGTCATAGCCTCCCTCTGCTCAACCAGATGCGTGCATCCTTCAGGGTGGACAGGAGACGCTGCATGTTGAGGAACCGAACCAAGTCCTCCCAGCGACCAGACGACATGATCAACCAGTCCGGCCTGTATACAATGCCTTCCTCGCCACTTCACACGTTTTCTGATGTTGGGGGCAGCCTTCGTCGAAAAACCCCGGGAAGGTGATGTTTGAAGGCATGTCACCTTCAGGTCCCCCACTAGCTCCTCGCAGCCCGGTACCAACACTCTTCCTCCCGGGACTCGACTGGCAGAGTGTGACTGGCTACAGGGACGGCCTCCCTCGGCCCACCGAAGAGGGGGTGAAGGTAGCGCTGGGGATCGCCTTAGGCAGCTTAGCCTGTTTTTCTTCATCCTCCTCCTGGCGAAGCCGAGTAGTGTTTTTCCTGCCCCTGCCTCCTCACTCGCAGTCCTCCAAATAGTACGGGAGGTGAATGAAGTCCACTTTCTGCTGGGCCAGTCTTGGGAACCATACCTAGAGCCTCTCGACGTGCTGAGGCTGCCCGCTTGCGCGACGCTCTAGACTTCCGGAGGCTCCCAGTCCGGAACACCACCTCTTGGGGAGGCTGTACTTTGGCCTCAACTCCCGGTCAGTCCGGTACCGCCAGGCGGCCATCCCAAAGATGAGGAAGAGCACCAGCAGCGGATTTTGGCGTTTCCTGGGGAAACGACTCTCATGGGCGACTCCCGTGGGAGAGCAACCCAGGAAAATCTTCCCCAGTATCCATCACGCTGAGGATGTCGGAATGTCCATACCTCACACTCCGGGCAGGCTCATCCCTCGCGGAGGGCCGCTCGCATTGGCATTCCAATGGGGGTCGGTCAGCAAGCGTATGTCAAGGCGAACCCCCCCCAATTGCTCGGAGGCTGGTTTGGACTTGCCCGGGCGTCCAGACCGCGAAGTGACAGGTGCCACATTTTCTGTGATCCACCTATCATTCGCAACTGATAAGTCTGCATCGCCCTGGCAACCTTCTTCAGCCATCCCTTCGAGAAAGGGTCACCCGCTGCTTGGCGACAGCGACCATCCGGAGCAAGCATGCTTCACCCGCTCTCTGGACGCCTCTTTGGTAACCAGAGGTCCTGCACCAACTGGTCTGTGTGCGGGAACAGCCGACCTGACGCTGACACCCATCAGCGCGCTCCAGGGCGTTCAATTGTCCGTGGCCATCCTGAAACAGAACCTCTGTCTAAAAAGCTCACTGCCTGCAAGCCCTGCACTTGTACTTGTCAATATCAAGTGCGTCAGTGGCGGTGACGTTAACACACGATCCATGGTACACTCCTGGCAGAAGTTCGCATTGGATCATGAAACGCCCACCCCACTGCCTCCTGCAGAAGCAGTAAACCCCCTGATCCTCATCCTCCGGCACTTCTTCTTCTTCTGGATGTGACTTGAACCGCTGGATCCATGCAGGCAGTTTCCTGTCCCTGCACGGCATCAGTCGGTCATGGTTTGTCACGAAGACCGAGTTTCGGAGTTTGACCTGATACAGTGTAGGCAGACAGCTTTCTCCAGATGACCCCGACCTTTCCAGGGTGAACAGAGTTTCCTGCATTTACCCTTCACAACTGCAGTATCCAAGAGATATACGACATCACCCTCGGCATATGGTCTCAACAAGATCTTGAGATCATAACTTCTTTTCATACGTCGAAGGGATGTCTTCAGATTCTCTCTTGCAGCTGTGTGGGCCTCCTGCAAGGACTGGACCAAGTGGGACACGTACTCATCCTCACACTCGAACCTCTGGCCTGGAACCGGGAACATCAGCTGAGCTGGTATGTTCACCTCCCTCCCCACATCAACATGTTAGGGGTAAAGCCAGTGGTTCGGTTTACAGAGGATCGGATAGCTCCAGCTATCTGCTGTACGTGTTCGTCCCACTTGTTCTGCGCCTTCCCCAGGAAGCCCCTTTTACGGCATCCATCAACGTTCGGTTGTACCGCTCCACCTGACCATTCGACGCAGGACGATATGGCGTTGTTCGGGCCTTGTGAATCTTGAAAGCGTGGCACAACGCCTCGAACAACTTGCTTTCAAAATTGCGTCCCTGGTCTGAGAACAGCTGGAGCGGGCAACCGAAACGTGAAAAGAACCCATCCACCGCAGCTTTTGCTGTTGTCTCGGCCTTCTGAGATGGAAGAGGCACGCACTACACCCATTTGGTGAATTGGTCCACCATCATGAGGCAGTGCTCATTTCCATGGGTTGTCCTGGGCAGAGGGCCAATGAAATCAATATGGACACGTTCCATCGGCGCCCCTGCATGGTACTCAGTCAATGGGACTTTCCCATAACGTTTGTTTTTCTGTTTTTGCTGCAAACGTCACAGGACAACACATAGGCCTCGACATCGCGAGCTAAAGCAAACCAAAAGAATTCTCCTTCAGTCTGGCTTTAGTCCTCGCCACGCCTTGGTGTGCTGCTGATGGAAGGTCATGGTGCCACTGTATTGCTTGTTCCTGGAGGGAAGCGGGGACTACCAGTTCCAAGTCCTTGGAGTCTAGCTTGCGCTTGAATAGCAAGCTTTCCTTAAGCAGGAACAACTCTCTGTTCAGCCAATAGTATTTTGCACTTGGCGAAGCTGAGAAGAGTTCCCTTCATCGGGTTCTGTCCCGTCCTGAAGGTATTGGAGGAGCAGGTGCAGATCCTTATCTTTCCCCTGTGCTGTCCGGAGTTCCTCAACTGTAAAACCCCCAGCACGAGGGGATTTGTGAGGTAGCCTCTTGTGCAAGACGCACATTACAGGTCCTCATGCTGCACCTGTCCATCCCGAGTCTCTATCTCAAAGCTTACGCCATCAGTGCCGCCAGTCTCAAGTCTTCCAGACCGGCAAGACTTTCCTCCACTGCCTTTTCAGGCAGTGAGGCACTTTGACTGCCCCGAGGACAAAAACTTAATGTACTCGTGCTGGTCAACCGCTCGTTGTAACCTTGAGACACCTGGGCGTTTCCACCCAAGGTGAAACCAACGATTGGCCGGCCAGACGAAGTACTTCGGCGCTCAGGATGTGTCAGAAAACTGGCAGGTGCAACCTTCGAGTGTGCCAGAAAACTGTCAGGCCCCTTTCGGGCCAGAAAACTGTCAGGTTCACACCTGCGGGTGAACCAGAGAACTGGCAGGCACACTCTGCACCAGAAAACTGGCAGGGATGTCCGGACATCCCAGAAAACTGGCAGACACAGAGCCGAACGCCTTCAGGTGCAACCCCCGTCTGCACCCGGACACTGGCATGCGCTCCCCGGTTGGGACCGCACGAGATTGGGCAACTGTCATGCTTGTTGGCGCATGGGCAAGCAAGACTTTCGGAATGTGCAAGGAATTTTGCCCACTGTCATGCACATTCCATCCGTCAGAAGTAGGCACACGGCCATCATGACTGGCAAACCCCATGGTACCCCTCCCAGCAGGAGAAAGTACACGGCCATGATGGTTGGCAAACCCCATGGTACCCCCCTGCGGGAGAAGGCACACGGCCATCATGACTGGCAAACCCATGGTACCTCTCACTGCGGGAGAAAGTACACGGCCATGATGACTGGCAAACCCCATGGCACCTCTTCCGCGACTCCTCGAGAGAGACCCCCCTACAGAATCCACTGTGAGTCCATCCGGCTGGGGCCCGGAAGTAGGCACACGGCCATCATGACTGGCAACCCCATGGTACCCCTCCCTGCGGGAGAAAGTACACGGCCATGATGGCTGGTAAACCCCATGGCACCTCTTCCGTGACCTCTCGAGAGAGACCCCCCCCACAGAATCTACTGTGAGTCCATCCGGCTGGGGCCTGGAAGTAGGCACACGGCCATCATGACTGGCAAACCCCATGGTACCCCTCCTGCGGGAGAAAGTACACGGCCATGATGGCTGGTAAACCCATGGCACCTCTTCCGTGACCTCTCGAGAGAGACCCCCCACAGAAGCTACTGTAGGTCCATCCGGTGGGGCTCCTCGTGAGCCAGAACTGTCAGGCTTCCTTCCGTCAGGCCTCGGGCTTCGTCCACAGCCTGAATGAACTCCCCCCACTGTTCGTCGGCTCTCTTGCAGTATTTGCAACCCCCACAAGGCAGACTTTCAGGCCGAATGCCAGCCACGAAAGATGGACAAGGGGTTCAAAGCGTCAGGAATTTGGACAACGCATCTGCGTTCTGATGCTTAGCCCCGGCCCGATGTTTGATAACCATATGGAACTGTGAAAGTTCCCCATCCATCGGGCCAACTGTCCCTGTGGGTGTTTAAACCGCAGGAGCCATGTCAGACTTGAGTGGTCGGTCCTGACGTAAAAAAGTCCTACCTAATAGGTAGTACTTAAACTGCCTTGTAAACTCACGATACTCAACAGTTCTTTCCGGGTTGTGCAGTACCTTCTCTGTTCAGGAGTCAGGGCGAAACTGCCGTACGCAATCACCCGCTCCACACCTCCTTGAATCTGACTCAGAACCGCCCGATTGCCAAATCACTAGCATCCGTATCCAACACAAATGGATCCGTGCTGTTTGGCAATGCCAGGACGGGGGTTCAGTCAATACTCTTACAGAGGGTATCGAAGGAATTCTGCTTTTTCCTCATCCAGAAGAACTTGTTTTTTCCTGTGAGGTTATACAAAGGCTGCGCCAACGCTGCAAAGTCTGGAACGAACATGCGATGGTAATTAGCGAAGCCAAGGAACGCTCCACATCTTTTGAAGATTTCGGAACGGGCCAGTCCCTCACAGTTTGAATATCCCGGTCAGACATAGCAATTTGGTTTTTGCTAACCATTCCGCCCAGGAACTCAACTTTGGACTGGAAGAAAAGGCACTTCTTGGCTTGAGCTTAAGACCATGCTGTCGAAACCTTTGCAACGCCCCCCTCAAATTCTGCAAATGATCCTCAAAGCTGTCCCCAGTACCAAAATGTCGTCCAGGAAAGCGAGCACAGTGTTCCATGTCAGACCTCTCAGGATAAGGTTCACCACGCGTGAGAATGTGGCTGGCATTGGTGAGCCCAAATCCCATCCGAACATGCTCGAACAGACCGTACTTGGTCAAGAAGGCAGTTTTCTTTCTGTCAGCCTCCCTGACTCTCACTTGCCAGTACGCATTATTGGCATCCAGCTTCGAAAACCATGTGCTCCCCGACAAGGTATCCAGACAGTCTTCAACCAATGGCAAGGGGAAAGTATCCTTGACTGTGACATCATTTAGGGCTCGGTAATCGATGCACCAGCGACTGATCCGTCTTTCTTTCGGATAAGTACTGGCGCCGACGCCCACTCAGATATTGACTCCTGAATGACACCAGCCTTCAGCATTTTCTGTAAATGTGCCTCCTCCTCTCCTGCGAATACTGCAGGCGTACGGCGCATTCTTTGCTTTACGGGCTTAGCATCACAGTGTCAATGGAGTGCTCGATACCGGTGAAGTTCCCTAAATCAAACTCATCTGCAGCAAAAACATCCTGATAATCACATAGGAGTTTCGTCAACTCCACCTTCTGATTCTTTGTCAGGTGTGTGCTGGAGTCACTAGCCAATTTCTGCAGATGCTCCGGTACTTGGTCCTTCGGGGTGGCTTAACCCCCACCTGTACCACTCTGCAGCTGCTTCCCCCCTTACCATTTGTTTACTTTCAGAGGAAGAGTTCTGCTGTACCGGGTCCATAACCTCCTGCACTTCATATGCGTGGCCAACAGCTCCCCCTCGGATGTATGGTACCTGTCACTGGGTTTACCAGGCAGAGGATTGGATCGTCCCCGGACCTCCGCACTGTCCTCGGGATTAAGAGCTCAGAGCCCACCGAAGACTCAGTGTAATAGTCCTGAAGGACTGTATCCAATCTGCCGGTTACCCTCACGACAGTGTTGGGTGGTACCACAACTTTACAGGCAGCTGTAACCCTGGCTATGGTTGGCGGTCCCTGACCAAAACTCATGTCTAAAGGGATAATTTCGTCCCCTATCAACAGAGTTTCAGCTCTCATGTCATGAATCGCGCCCCCAATGGTGCAGAAGATCATGCCCTAACAGCATCTCGTCAGCAATCGGAGCCACATACAGCCCCTCTTTTGAAGGTTGACTGGCCAATCTTCAGAGGTACAGGTGAGGTGACAAAACCCTTCAGAGTGGAACCCTGGTCAGCCATATTGCATCACCACTTTCCTTCAGCTTCTTGGTTTCTTGGAAAGTCTATCGTACACAGAAGTGGCAACAATGGGATTCTGCCCCAGAATCCACTCTGGCCTTAACCGGAATGTCACCCCACCATGATATGTACCCCGGAAGCCTGGACAAACCCGATTGACTCGATGATTTCGGGTGTCCGGCCGATTGCTTCCGATGAACCCTTCTCTGACTTGCCACAGGGGTATTTGGACCAGGGCAGTTTTGTCTGCTAGAGAACCTGCGGACCACCAGAAATGCCAGGTGCTATCTTGGCCTGCTTAGGCCCTTGGGCAGCCGATCTTGGAAGCCCGTTGATTCGGCTGGGCAAGGTAGGGTGACACGCCCTTGGAGTGGTGACCCCTCCAGCCAACACTTTCTAGGGATTCCAACTTCGAAAAATTCTGGCCCTTGTGCATTTCCGGCTCAGAGGATCGGCCACCATCCCCAAGCCTTAGGCGTTTAAAGACCCTTCTTGGAATTGCCACTTGTTGCCCTGCTTTGCAGCCAGCTCCGATAACGCTGGCAGTCCTTTTTCAGGTGGCCCTTCTGCTGACAGAAGAAGCATTTTACCCGGGAGTCCTGGGTGGCGGTAGCTTTTGGGTTCAGGGAAGGGGTTGTTTCCAATTTGGAGAGCTGAAGAGTAAGCCTCTCTATGACCTTCTGCAGACTCTCGAACTCTTCCCTAGTGACAGGTGAAACTGTCCCTACCTGTCCTACCCTAGGATCTCCCAGGGGCTTGTGCTCCTGTCACCCACTGATCTGGGAGATGTGCTGGAACTGTTTGATTTATTCACAGCCACCTCCATGGATTCGGGTTCCTCCAGACAGACATGTTTTCCTGCCTCCTTATCCAAACTCCCTAGGCAGAACTTGTTAATGGCTTCATCTCGGACATGCTTCTCAGGCAGGGTATGGTATGCTAACGTTGCCAGCGTAAGCACCCTATCAGCCCAATCGTCCAAGGATTCCCCTGCGTTCTGGTGGGCTGTTGGAAACGCATCCTGGAAGTCCCCACGTACTCTTTGGCACCAAATCGAGCCGCAAGCTGCCCCATCAACTGATGGTAAGAAAACTCACCGCCCAACTGGGTGAGCGTTGTGAAGAAATCCAGGGCCTTCCTTCTAGGCACAACCCAAGTAGTCCTACTCTCCAGTTCCGACCAGTGAAGGACTACCCGGTAGCTGTCGAACTTTTGCTGGAAGGACTGCCAATTAGTCCATCCATCATACTGAAGGTTCTTTGGCAGCCTCCTGGGGTCTCCTCTTGGTTCAGAGAGAGGGCCACCGCAGGGACCTCTCCACTACCACCAGGTGAGCGAGGCGTATATGCCCAACATGAGCTTCACCTTGGCGATAGGGACGATAGTGCTGACTGTCGCCTGCCCGGACGGCATGCCCATAAGTATGACTCGGAGGAGAGGGATGTCTTACCTGGTTCACCCTCGTCGCCACCGCTGTTCCTGCCCATTGCCACTCTGCTCGTGATCCCACCAGCCCTGGTCGTCCGGTCAAATCTCCGGCCTCTTACACCTCTCTCTGCCGGTGACCTAGATCAACCGGACTAGAAGGACCCCGTTGGGATTCAGAGACCCGATCACTCCCACGGCACTCACGATATCGGCTATCCGGCAATGCCTTTTCGAGGTACAATTGCTCGGAACCTCTCGTGTGTGTTGGCCGTGGGCGAGGCTCGTATGACCCCTTGTCTCCGTGGCTACGGGAAACAGACGATACCCAGAGGTGGACCGTTGGCCAGTCTTCTACCTCCATCCCGGTCCATAAACAGGAGTGTGTCTCTCCACCCAACTTTCCGTTCGCAGCTCTTCTGACTCACGAGCGGAAATGCTCTGATTCAATATTTCTCTAGTCAGACGGGGTCGGGACAAGGCTGTGGAAACTTTACGGGGTATTTTTGATTGACTGGCCTGGCTTGGGGTGACTGGTCTTCTGGCTTCACTCTTTACTGTAACTACACCAGTCGCCACCGACCCTTCAGTAGTACCCCCCCCGGTCCCCAAAGTAATCAAAGAAAGAAGGTAAGGGCTTACTTCTCCGTGCAGCACGGACGTCAAGATTGATAAAGTCAATCTCCCTCCTCTCTCTAATTCTGACTAACTGGGCAGCCCTCTTAGGCCCTATCCCTGGCAGCATCTGACTAAGCTGCGATGCAGTTGCTAAATTGATATTTAGAGCATTAGGGGAGTGACTGTATTGTCTGGGTTACTCTAATATAGGGTATACCCACTCCTTCCAATGCTAACTGCAAGGGTTGACAGTATATAACTGTATGCTAGTATCTGTGTAAATAGTGCTGGTGCTGAGCAGCAACACAATTCCAATAACTAGGACTAACACTGACTGCATGCACAACTAAGCTACGGGTAATCCCACTTCTGACACCATTAAAGTGTTTACCCTACACTTAGAAGGTGGCTTAGTGCGACATGTCTACTTAGTGCGTTAGCTATTCCTAGTATTGGGTTTCTACTTATGCACACAAACACATACACACGCACACAGTGCAACTCACCCTGCAGTACTGGAATGGCGAGTGGGTGTCAGTCTGTGACGCGCTCTGTCGTGGCCGGGCTTGCAGCTTTCGAGGGTCAAGCAGCTGACGGCGTAACCAGGAAAGGCGACGGCCACGTCTGGTTCCGCTGGTCAGGTATGGTGGTTGTTGTCACAATTGGTGTTGGTCACAGTTGGTGTTGTCTCAGACGCCACACGTCGCTCTTGTAGTTGAGGTAGAGGACGGGCGTCTGCAATGGTAGTTGCTGTCTGGCTTTGTAGTCGGGAGCTGGCGTTGAGGGGATCCGTACTCGACGGGGGTAGCGAGTCGAATGCAGCCACTCCTTCCCGCCTGTCGTCTGCTCGTCAGTGAGCACTGCTCATTGCGAGGCGCACCTTCCGGTTCGGTGGTGAACCGAGTGCGTATGCACACTATACTCGTGCGTCACTACACTTCTTTGTTTACTGTCGGCATTTTGATCTAAATTGTCATTTCATGAAATTCGGACTTCCCAATCGAAATATTTTAATAACTCCATTTCTATGATAGAAGCAACCGACATTATATAAAAATTACCATCCGATGGACCATTTCAACGGAATAACATTTTATCGAAGATCGTGTTCGAAGCACGTGGCGACGGCCATGTAGTGATAAGGCAAGTTGTGTTTTCTATCAAACTTTAAACGCAAAGTTCTCCGCTTGGACAGCATCTTGGATAATGAAATTTATATGTATAGAAAGAGGGAAATACAAGCTTTTTATTCATTACAAATTATTTCACGCTGATTAGTACTTTTCATCGAAATAAGGAAAATATGACGTTAGCTTGTTAAAAGTGGGTTCATTCTCGGACTTTAATCGCCAGTAACTTTACACAGCCACAAAATTGTCAAATACGACTTACTGCGTTTTATTCCTTGGGTTCTGAGGTTTTCATCGATATGAAATATGTTTGGATACTTTGAACGGACGGCGAGCTAGACAACGCAGAAGCCGCAACAGATAGCGCAATTTTTGTCATTTGCCGTCCCGCGAGGTTCATTTTGAGTGCGGCGCTGCGTTGCCTGCTTTGCGGTCCGGTCAAGGTGTATATAACTGGGCGTGCTGAGTGTTGCCCACAGTGTTGCTGAGGAGTGTTGCCCCGAGCAGTGTTGCCTAGAGAGTGCTCAGTGCGCGGAGTGCTGAGAGAGAGTTCCCAGGCAGTGTTCCTGGTTTGAGCTCCTTGCCATGGGAGAGAAATAAAGAGAGGAAAAACTCCGCTTTGTCCTGTGTGTCTTTTTGACTGGCTGCTGTCCCTTGGTTCCTGCACATATCACCATCTGCCTGACTTCACCTGCACACCCCTTACCCCTCCACACCATCATATATATAATATATATATATATATATATATATATATATATATATATATATATATATATATATATATATATATATAGATCAGTAAATTTAAAATGCCTAAAATAATTTTTTTGAGTGCTCAACCCCTTGGGGAGCAACATTAAAACAAGTTAAAAGAGGAGTCTTAAAACTATCTACAAATTTGTTTCAAGCGTGTTGCGCTGTCATCAGGATGGCTTTTGGTTTGCCCACCGCCGATGTTATATAGCGTGTGGGCTCCCGTTTGCGGTTGTTTGCACGTGCGGGTTGGCTGCACGTGTTTTTTGGGGCTTTAAGGTTTTTGTTTTGGGTGTGTTCACTAACAACGATTTCCATTTATGCCTGCAGTTGTTTACTATTTCTTTTTTTGGTGTTTAAAGTTGCTAAGTATGGTTTGCATAGTATTAACCATTTTTCAGTTAAACAATAGGTTGCACCTTTTGAAACATTGCTGTATGGTGATGCTCTTTTTATGATTTTCCAGGATATGTTGTAGCTTTTGTTTGCGTCTTTAAGTTTCCAGATATATTTGCTCAGTTCTGTTTGGTTTTTATATTTTTCTTTATTAAATGACTGTTTGTGGTTTGCATATCTGGTTTTGAAGTGGTTTTCAGTGATCCCTATGTATGTTTCTTTTTCATTTTCTGATGTCACAGTAGCCTGGTATACAATGTTGTTGTGAAGACATTTATTGTTTAGTGGGCCACTGCTCCTTTTTGGTGCAATTGCAAGATTTCCTTTCTTCACCCTTCTTTGCTGTGTTGATTTTCATTTGTTGGATGCGTCAATTAGGTTTTTAAGGTTGGGCATACATGAGTACGATAGTTTGACAGTGTTTTTGTTAAATATTTTGGACAGTTTGTGTTCTTTTGGAATGAAGTTGTTAGGATTTTGAAGAATTCTTTCCCTATGTTTGTTTTGAGTTTCCCGTCGTATGGGGGGTTATACCATATGATTTTTCTTTCCTATTTTTCTTGCTTTTGTTTGTGTTGTTGTCTGGGTTGTATTGTAATTTGTAATTGTATCCACTTGTTTGTAGTGCCTCCTGGTATTCTACTGCTGCATTGTTGAACACTCTCTCATTGCATGACAGGTTTGATTAGTCTCTTGTTTATCCCATGGGGTATGGTCTTTAATATAGATGGTGGATGGTTACTTTTGGTGTGTACATAAAGAGGTGTATCGTTGGGTTTCTTGTATGGTTTATATTGTGATTGTTGAGATCCAGTGTTATGTCTAAGTAATTCACTACCTTTTTGTTGGCTTCAATGGTAATCTTTAAGTTGTGGTTTTGGAAGATTTTGCATAGTTCTTTCTTCTTATTTTCGATGGTTCTTGGTTGTTGGTCAGTGCAGCAAGGCCATCGTCTCTGTATAGTCCGACTTGTGTTCCGAGTTTTTTCTTGATGTTGGACAGCATGAATAGTCCGACCAGTTCACATGTTTCTGCACCATCATATGATCCCATGGTCACGTCGAATGTTGAGTTTCTGTTGGTTTTCCTGATCCAGGTTTCATTTTTGCTGTGTAGTAATGTTTTCTTGGTGTGGAGAATGATTTCCATTTCTGACCCTGTTATGTCTGTGTTGTTACGGGCAAACTTCAGGGCTTTGGTGAGTAGTTTCCTCATCTATAGATGGGTAGAAGTCTTACTATGCAAACCATACTTAGCAACTTAAACACCAAAACAGAAATAGTAAATAAATGGAAATCGTTGTTAGTGAACACACCCAAACAAAAACCCCAAAAAACACGTGCAGCCAACCCGCACGTGCAAACAACCGCAAACGGGAGCCCACACGCTATATAACATCGGCGGTGGGCAAACCAAAAGCCATCCTGATGACAGCGCAACACGCTTGAAACAAATTTGTAGATAGTTTTAAGACTCCTCTTTTAACTTGTTTTATTTATATATATATATATATATATATATATATATATATATATATAATATATATATATATATATATATATATATATATATTTATATATGCAGAGAAGCATTATGAGGTCGATCAGACCTAGAAGTGTAGGAAGTATTTAAGTCATGCGACACCCAAACAAAGTGCAGAAACGTTCAGATAAGTGGAGTGCCATATAGTTTGAGAAAAGACATATTGGATCGACGCCTTAGGCAATTACCGGGGTCGCCGATGACCAGTATACATTCTGGAATCAATGTCCCCCGAAAGAAAATCCCTAGGAGGATAATCAACAAAAATCTCAAAAGGACAGGTGAGTGATTTCTGGGAAATAGCACAAGCGATACAGACGATGTGTGTTGAATTTCCATCACTGGAAATTACAGTTAGAGACCGAAAAGGACATACAGACAAACTTAGAACAAAACATGGAACGAATTACGCAAATAGTCAGACACAGGCAGACAGCACTATTGCACGAGGTAGAGCTACTTATGCAGATGCTGCCAAAGCTACATCATTAGGACGAGATCCTCAACTAACACATCCTACGTCAATTGGCCTATAGAGAAACTCCGAGTGGGCAGAAAGAAAAACGAAAAGAATGGGCCGAAATGCAGTGACAAAAATCCAGAAATTAGAAATGATGCATAAAGTTCAAATGACGTCAAAGCAACGCAAAAGAACTAAAACAGGTAAAGGTTATTAGAGTCATATGTCACATATTGTTGCCTACGAAACTGTTACGCAACTTCTGCTGAACTGTGAAGGACAGCTCAACTTGGAAACCACTGGTAACGTCAACGAGAAAGCAAACGTGTCGTCGGTATTTCAGCAAGTACATTACATGGTGTGAGAAGTTCGTAACATCGCTCACTAAAAGCCCAGAGAACACACACACACACACACACACACACACACACACACACACACACAGTAAATCATAGCGAATATGAATTCGAACAACCATCCATCGATTGAAATGTTTCCGCTCCCCCCCCCCCCCCCCTCAGGAATTCACTCTATTTAAGCTTGCGTTTTTGAAATGCAATAAACAAAACTAAACAGATGGGCGTGTTTGCCAAAATT
>CM031620.1:51915568-51945568 GCA_018398815.1 Conus ventricosus
CCATTGGAAGCCTCTCAGTCATGAGTCTTGAATCCAGATGGATCACTTCCGTGTTTTTCTTCTTTGATATGATGTCCACTTCATCTTGATGGTTTTGACTTATACCCGGAGGAGGGGTTTTGGTGATGAGACAGGTATTTGGTGGAGTGATTCCACGGATGATCAATCACATTTGGTGGAGATGGATAGGTAGGAAAGGGGGAAAACGGGGAGGGGGAAAGGAAGTGGGTGGCATGGAGAGGGGGGAGGGGGGGGAATAGGGGGGGGGTGAGGTTGTTTGTATAGATCAGGGTTTTGAACCCTTTTGACTGGGGGTGTTTGACATTTTTTCCCGGTGGGTGTCAGTTTTTTGTCCATGCAAACAGTGAAATGGTGGATAGAAATTGTGGTTCATGCAAACATTTTTCCGGGTGGTTTGCAGGTTTTGTCCATCCCACATTTTCTGGGGGAATGGCAGTTTGCCCATCTACATGTGAGGGGGGGATGGCAGCGGGGTTAAAGTTTACATGGTCTGGGGGATGGCAGTGTTGTCCATGCTACAGTGTCAGGGATGGCAGTTTTTGTCCTCTACATTTTCTGGTGGATGGCAGTGTTGCCCCAGGGTTTCAGTGTCAGGGGATGGCAGTGTTGCCCCATGCTACAGGGTGTCGGGTTGGATGGCAGTGGGGGTTCTTTCTAAAATGTGCGGGTTTGGAGGGCATTTTTCCAGCTACTTGTGGGGGGGTGGAGGGGCAGGTGGTTAAAGCTACATGTGAAATGGGGGAAATGGCGGGGTTTTTTGGCCCATCCCTACTTGGGGTCGGGGGAGGGCTGTTTTTCCATGCTACATGTGTCTGGGGGGAAAGGCAGTGGGGTTCATCTACATGTGTCTGGGGATGTCAGGGTGGTTCATCCCTACATGTGTAGGGTTAAATTGGGCAGTGTGGTTCATGCTCCATTGTCTGGTGGAGGGCCCAGTTTTGCCCCATGCACAAGTGTATGGTGGAGGGAAACGGGGTTCATGCACATTGTCTGGTGGAGGGGAAACGTGGTTCATCTACATGGGGTAGGGGTGGAGGGCAGCGGGGTTTTCATGCTACAGTGTCTGGTAAAGGCAGTGTTGTCCATCACATGGTCTGGGATGGCGGGTTGTCCTGCTAAAAATTGTATGGTGGAGGGAAACGGGGTTCTTGCTACATGTTCTGGGGGATGTCAGTGTTTTTATGCTACATGGGTATGGGGATGCCAGTTTTTGCCCCATGCTACATGTGTCGGGTGATGAAAGTGTGGTTAAAGCTACTTTTGCCCCTGGGGGATTTTAAGTTTTTTCCCAAATGCTACATGTTTTAAGGTGGATGGCTGTTTTGTCCATGCCCCATGTTGGGGGGCCCAGCGTGTTCAGCTAAATGTGCCCGGGGGATTCATGTGGAAATTGCACATTGTATGGTGGATGGCAGTGGGGGTTCTCTACGTGTGTCGGTGGATGCCAGTGTTGCCCAAAGCTACATGTTCTGGGGGAGGGCAGCGGGGTTAAATGCTGTAGAAAGGGAATTATGAACCCTTTACAAAAACAGCATGCTCTAATGCTGTACTTTATTTGCTCTCTTTCCATGTCTCTGGCAAACTTGGATGTCTAACATTTTGCAGAACATTTTGAAGTCTTTAAATTATACAGACAGGGAAAATGCCCCAACTACAATCACAATTTTTTTTGGCAGATAAGACTGGAAACTCCCCAAAACTTTTTTGAATAATGGACAACATTCATAACTGACAAGTGCCCTCCCTGATAATCGGGGTCAGCATTTTTTAATTTTCTCATAGAAAGGGGTTTAATTGTAAATTTAGGGTCCAACATTTGTGGTTATTTTTTTTGTAAATTGTTGCGGGGCAAGGGGAAAAAAAGCAGAAAAGGGAAGAGAAAAAGGGAAGGAGAGAGGGGGAGGCTGAAAAAAAATGGACGCACCTAACCCACCCCCTAAAGAATGACCAAATGACAGAGAATCAAAGTTTGTTTTCTGTGTTTTTTTCAGTAGAGTTCCCTTGTATGGGGGGAACAGGGAGGGGACAGGGTAAGTGGGAAAAAGGGGGAAGGGGAGATGGTTGGGGGGGGGGGGTGGGGGGGGGGGGGGGGGGATAGGGGAAGAAGGCTGGGGGGAAAAGAGATTCTTGGGTGGGAGACATAAATAAACGAAGAACGGGGATAAGAAAAAAGGAGAAATAAAAATTTTGGGAGAGAGAGAGCCCCGTGGGGGGGGGGGGGGGGGGGGGGGGGGGGAAAAGAAATGAAGATAGACACAGAGTTAGGCAGACAGAAAAAGGGGGGGGGGGGGGGGGGGAGTTTTGGGTTTCAGGAGAGGGGAAAAAGGGTAAGACTTGGCAAAAAAGAGAGAGGTGGGATGGTTTTGGGTTTTGGGGGAGATCGGGGGTAAAGAAAACTTAAAACCTAAACAATGCAGAGGGGTAAGGGGGGTGTGGGAGGACGGGGACGGGGCCCCGGGAGGTTTGGGGGAAAAGAGAAGGGGGTTGTAAAAGGAAGCAAGGCTGTAGAGAATCACAGATTTTATGGCAGGGTAAAAAGTCAAAAGAGGGAGGGTTTTGCAAGGTATAGCGGGGCAGGAAAAAAAGTTACAGCGGGATTGGAAGAGAAAAGAGAGAAAAGAGGAAAAAAAGATTCAAATTTTTAAAACTGGGAATTTTAAATTTGTGAGGTGAAAGAGAGAGAGAGGGGGATGTTTCCCAGGGGGTTTTTTAGAGAGAGAGAGTTTTTTTGGGAAATTTTGGAAGAGTGAAAAGGGGAGTTTTGGGAAGTTTAGTGAGAGAGTTATTGCGGGGGTGGAAAAAAGGAGAGGATAATTTGTAAAGTTTAGTGATAGGGGTTATTGCAAGGTGGAAGAAGAGAGAGGATAAATTTGTAGAGTTTTTGAAGAAGAGAGTTATTGCTAGGGGGAAGAGAGAGAGAGGGGATCTTCTTTGAGGAAAGAAGACATAGAGGGGCAAAAGGGGTTCTGACAGGGGGGAGGAGGGGGGGCCGGTTCATAAGAGGAAGAGGGGTAGAGCCCAAAGGGAAATTTAAGGCAAAGAACAGCTTTTCCCCCAAAATCCTGACTAAACTTGCTCCCCCCCAAACCTTTTTTTTGGGCAAAAGGGGCCTAAAGCCCCCTTTCCCCCTTTGTGGCGAAGAGAGAGAGAGAAATCCCCGGGCCCAGACAGACAAAAAAGAGAGAACAGAGAAGAGCCCAGACAGACAGACAGAAAAGGGGGGGCCCAAGACAGACACACACAACCCCACTCTTTCCTCTCTAAATTAAAATTTGACATAAAATCCCGCACACTTCTTCTGACTAATTTCCACTACAAACTTTGTACACGGGGCTGAAACCCTGATCATTTAATTTAGGGCTGGGGCAGTTTCCCACCTAGCCTGCCCCTTTTTTAAACAAAAACCACTCAGTTGGGTTGCACCACTTTTGGAAAAGCCCAAAGATTGCCATCAGATCGGGGCCCTGTCGACGGGGCACGCCCCGGGCCGTCTTTTGTTTGACCACCACTCAAAAGGCTGGTGTTTCGTCGGTTGTCCCCACGGTTTTAAAAAATTGTGTTTTTTTTAAAATGGCTAAAACTTACTAAAGGGAACAGGTTTGTTTATTTCGGGGCCCATAAGTTTTAAAATTTTAACTGCATGTTAGAGTATTTGTTGAAAGAATTATTTGAGTCAGCCCGTAAAGGCAAGCAAACTTTTCACATTTTTGGCCCGCAAGCGGGCGTTGTTAACACTTTTCCTCGCTTATACAGCGGGGAGCCGCCTCTTTCTTTTTTCTTCATTGCGAAAAAAACTGGTATTTAAAGGCGGGGTAAACCACGTTTGGGATTGAAACTTTTTTTTTGCTGTTCCTCCCAAGAAAAAAATTTCTCATTTTGAAATTAGACTTGATTGATTGTTAACTATAGTTTTCGGGACCCATGGGGCAACTGATCGGTGATTAAAAATTGTATACTTTTCTATTTTTTTTAATTTTTCAAACCCAAATTCATCTACCTTCAAGTGTCCCTTTTAACAACTAAAAGGGGCGATTTCGAATTTTTTGGCAAAAAAACTAGATGGGGTTTAGGCAAACCTTAGACTCTACCATTTTTGGGGGAGAAATGGGGTGGCTACACTATTTTCATAAAAAAGCTTCAAAATACAATGGGGATGTACACAACCTAAAAAACATGTGAAAACAGATAGGCTGGCACGGGGCCGAAATTTAATCGCTAGGGGGACAGGGCGCAAACCCCTTTTACACAGCGCAGGGCAACAAACCAAAAAATAAATAAAGCGAGAGACGGGGCTTCCGGGTTGAGGGGTGGGGGGGGGGGGTGTATTCATTTTAGGTTGACAGCGCCCCCCGGGTGCCCGTTACCCGGGGGTTTATTGTCATTGAAGGTTTTGGTGTGTGGAAGATATTACTGGTTTTGGGGCAGGGGGTTTTTGTTTATATAATAATTTTTATCATGGCAAACAAAGATAGTGGGGATTTCTAAGCTGACAATACCTTTACGGGCATGTTTTAGTACCATGCACAATTTGTTAGGGGCTTTGGGTGAGTTGAAAGCAACAGGCCCTTCATAAATTTCCCCCAAACCCCAAATTCCTTTAAAAACCCGACGGTTTAAAAAGGGCACAGTGGCAAGCCGTTTTCTTTTACTAACGAAAAATCTATTTTTAAAATTGACTGCTTTAGCTAACCCGTGGGGCCCCGGGACTGTAAGACGGCAAAAAAACACCCCAAACAAAACTGGGGCCCAAACAGGCGAGCTCCCCCGTTTAAAACCCAGAAAGCGCACACTACCCCGACGTAAGATCTTTTTAGAAAACGGGAAAAGCAGGACGGGCGGGTTTTTTTAGATTGAAATCCTTTAATTTTAAACCCAAGCAATTTATGACTTTGTATAAATTGCTGTGATTACCGGGGTCACTGCTTCGCTCAACTCCCCGCCTCAACTTTTTTTGGGTGCCGCACACACACCCAAAGTCCCCCCAAACCCCCCCCTCCCCCCCGCACGGGAAAATCCCCCCCACCCCCACCCTGGACGTCCCATTTTGGGGTTTGTTTTTTGTTTGTGTTTGTTTTTTTGTTTTGTCCCCGCCCCACGCATGCAACCCCCCACCCCCCCCCTGCCCACCCCCCCCCCCGCATGCACACAATCAAGTTCCCTTTTGAAGTTTTTAACAAGTTTTTCTTTAAATTCTTTCCTTTAAATTTTCTTCTAAGTTGTCCTTAAAAATCATTCCAAAATTATCCCCAATTTTTTAATTTAAATTTCCCCGATCAAATTCCCTTTAAATTTAAATTCTTTAAAAATTTTTATCAATTTTTTGATTTGTTTTTTGATTAAAAATCATCCTTTTAAATACAACCAATTCTTTTAATTATCTTATAATTATCAAAAAAATACAAGCTAAGGGTTTTTTTTCTTTAAAAATAGATGTCTAAATATTCCCACACAAAGCCTCAAAAAAATGTCCCTCGTTGAGTTTGTCTTGCTCAGCGTTTTCTGCATAGATTTAAAAAAGGTCTTACAACCGAAGCAACCGCATTTATTACAATTCCGGGCCCATGGAAAAAATCTTTTATAGAAACCCCGGTCTTTATTTTTTTGACTTTAATCATTTTAAAAATACGCCATGATCTATTTTTAAAAAAAATTAAAATATTAAATTCCCTTTTAAATGGAAACAAAAAGATGCTTTTTTTATTGGGGGTTTTTGGGGTGCTGGTGTCTTTTTCTGCAATTTTGGGGTTCAATTTTTTTGGTTGCTTTTTTTCTGCTGTCTTTTTTATATATTTTTTAACCCAAAAACGCCCCCCCCAGCAGCCCAAGGGGGGCCAAAAAGACAACATTTTAAATTTTTAATAATTTCCCTGAAGACTTTGGGGGCCCTTTAATCACATGGGGTTTTTTTTAGCTGGCATTGAATCAAAATTGTTCTGGCGTTTGGGGGTTTATGTTTTCATATGATCATATTTTTTAACATTAAATTTTTTTTTTTTTGTTCCACTCTGGCCCAATTTTTTTTTCCCGCTTCAACACGCCCAGGATTTTTAAAGGCCTTCAAACCCATTCACGTTCTGGGTGATTTTTTTAGCTTTTTTTACTTTCTCCACCTGATTCAAAGTTTTCCCGGGCCCGATGATTTTTCCCGCTCGTTTATTTTGAAGGGAAATTAAAAACTAAATGATTAAAAGTTTTTAATCCCATGATTAATGGCGATAACAAGGGTTTCCCAAAACTAAGTATAAACACATCCCAAGACTCTAATGAAATTTTTTTAAAACTGGGTTTGCGTTTAAAACAACGTAAGATCTGTTCAGAATCAATGGGACAAATCTACGACTAGTTTATGAAAAAACTAAGAACCGTTTTTCCCCCCACCTTTTTACCATTCTAGACCCCAGCGCCTTCATAAACCCGTTATGATTTTTTATAATGTCTTGTGGCGACATCTGTTAAAACTGTTCAATGCTGAAACCCTTCCGAGGAACGTTTTTTTTTTCCCACACGCGCCAAAGAAAAAACAAAACCTTTTCCTTTTGGGGCAAAATAGCTTATCCCTTAACTTTTGGCATTCCTAATTTCAGGAAGGTTTTGGCCCCCCTTGTAGCGTAGGGGATCATCGCTTTTCATGGTTTTTTTTAAATTAAAATTTTTTTTATTTTATAAAAATTGGGGCAAACCCAAAAAACGTTGCAAAACCCTTTTATACCCTTCTTCTGTTAAATTTGGGGGGCTAAGGTAGGATAAATCAATTTCTTTTAAAAAACCGGGTTTAAAAATTAAAACCCGAAAATCTTGGCAAAAATAGACTTTGAGGATTCCCCCCTTTGGAAAAAATTTGGGCCCCCCCCCAAAACAAACAAGGGGGAAAAAATTGGGAAAAAAAGGGGGAAAAAAAAAAATAAAAAATTTAAGGGGGGGAAAGATAGGGGGAAAGGGGGTTTTAAATTTTTTTTAATTTTTTTGATTTTTTTTTGTAAAAGGGGATGGGGGAAGAAAAAGGATTAAAAAGTTTTGGGGGGGAATTGAATTTATTTGAAGTTTTAATTTTAAAAAAATTTGAAAATTTTAATTTTTTAAAATTTAATTTAAATTAAAAAAATGGTTTAAAATTAAAAATTGGTTTTTTTTAAAAAATAAAAAAAAAATTTTTATCATTTCCCCAAACCAAACGAGACAAATTCCCCCAAACCAAAAATTTATGACTTTTTTTCAAACCCTCAAAAAACAAAAATCAAAAATCGGGGTTTTAATTTTTTCGTTGGTATACCGTTTGTATTTTGTTGCCCATAATATTGGGTGAAAAAAAATAACAAAAAACCAAATTTTTCCCCCAAAATATTGGAAGGGGATTAAAAGCAATTTCAAAAGCTAACCAAGCAGCTGGAAATCAGTGAACAAACAGCAAAAAGGAATGGTTAAAACTAAACAAGCAATTTTGGGAAATTTATTTTTCCACCCCTAGACAATACAGAGACCACACTTTTTTCCAAAACAACTTTTCCCAAAAACACCCCCTCAAATGGGGCTTTTATATTTTCCCTCCGTTTTGAAATTTGACCCAAAAAGAAATTTTTTACGCACTCACAGTCATTGACAAGGCTTCAAGATACAAAGATTCGGAGCCATTAACAAAAAAAGAGGGTTCTGCTGTTTCTGTTTTTATACAACTGATAAACCAACCCAGGCCCCTTTAAAATTTTCCCCGGGGGGGGATGAAACAAGTCGATGAAGGGAAAAAAATTTTAAAAGGGCCCAATTTAATCAATTTTTGTTTTAAAAAATAGAGTTTTCTATTAGAAAGAAGGGCCCCTTCCCCGGGGGTTCACAGATCACAGGGTTTTAAATTTAAAACTTTTAAAAAACAGTTAGCCCCAAAGACTTTTTTTTTACCCGATCACAGAGAGCTGATTGGGCAATTCCCCGCAAACACAGGGAAAAAGGTTTTGAAACTGCCCTCAGTTTTGCGCGCAATGAATAATAAGAAAATTTTTTTAAGGGGTAAAAACCCAAAAAAGCAATCAAAAAAAAAACAATAGATGTTTTTGAAGGAAGTCCCTTTATCCGGCAAACTTTTTTACCCCTTTTTTTTGAAAGTAAGGGGAAATTTTTTAAACCGGGGGAAACAGAAGGGGACACTTTGCATCAGGGCAACAGATCCCGGGTTTGGGTGTTGACCCTTAAAGAAATAAAAAGAATTGTAAAAATTAATCCGCCCGTGTATTATTTACGAGAAACTGACACAACAAAACAACCAGCTCCTCAAAGATCTTTTGTGAAAGAAGAACTGCAGATAATTCCGCCAGACACAGTACCGCTTTAATTAATTTACGGTTCTCCAGTGCCCAATTGCATATGAAAACTCTGGATTAACAAACACACGTTTTGTGTTTGTTCTATCTAACGACTTCTTTGTTACAACTGTTGTGTTGATCTCATGTAGATTAGATCGCAGTTTTACGTTGTCATGATGAAAAGTCTTATTGCCAAACAATGCTTCTTTGTAGTTGTCATGTGATATGTTTGACTGCACAACGCTGCGAGATATTCCCTTTGCTTTCTTAATGATTTTCTCCTGGCTCGAAATACTGTACATTTTTGACCTTAACCCCACATACTCCTTGATCACCTTTCCAGATAATTCATCCTTCATCTTTCCTAAAACCTTCTTGTTAGTAATTGAATGCAAAGGCGAATCTTTAGGGTAATCAGATGTATCATACCATCCTGCATGCCTTTAGCACTTCCTTTCCATGTCTTTATAGATGTCTTCAGTGGGATATCTATAACAAAACTATCTGTATCTGTGTAAAGTACTCTGGACTCAGGATACGAGGGCTTAAAGTAGTCATAAAGAAATTCTAACATCAAAAGCTTTGATAATTCTAAAACAGTAAACCCAATAAATACAGGTTTGTCCAATTTGACTTTCTTTTTTTTCATCATTATGCCAAAAAGGTGATCATGAAATCTTCTGAAGTCCTGATAATTAGGTTTTGAAGTCAGCTTAATTGCTTCGTTCTCTTTGGTGACTAATCTAACATCTTTGCGCTTGTGCGGATTCTCCATAGTCTTTCCAAAACAGCTGTTGTTCATCAGCTTGAAAAAGTCTTTTTCTGAAGCATCTGTGGATTTAGTTCTGAGGTCAGTGTTCTTCATGATGTATGGTTTCATGAACTGTTCTTGATCAAAAGCAATTATGCGATGGACAGCTGTTAACTTTAAACCATGTCTTAAATAAAATTGTAGAAGTCTGTAATGACAGACATAATTTTTTTTGCCTCGAAGATTAGGCACAAGTTTAGGTGGTTCTCTTGGATCCATCTTTAGACTTTCTGCTGCTAATGGATAGTCATTATGCAGGTCATGGAGTTCATGAGGATATTCTAAGTCAACTTCTAGAATGAAACCACGCTGTTGATCAGGCGTTAAACTGCCCAACCACTTTAATGCTTTTTGAATATTATTCGTACCTGTGTACATTTTAAAGTTGCGTAATGGAAGCGATTGCGCCATTGCCCAACCATACAGATTGTTTGCATCTAAATACATAAGATAGTTAGACCTTTTACTTGGATCATAGTCGTCCAAGTATTTGTTGTTTGCTTTACAGTAATGATGCGACGCCATACTAATTCCTCCACGCAATCCGTTTTCAATCATCTGGATCATTGGTAAATCCGACAATAAATCAATCTGTACTCCAGTAAACTTTAAGAAAGCATCCCAACTCATCCCGGGCGCAGAAATGTAATGCGCAGGATCCAAACTGTAATGTTTCATGCAGGTCTTCCTATAATTTTCAAAGACGTCCGCCAACAAACATACATCTGCCATCAAGTAGGAGTCATGATAGTCTCCTCGTTTTAACACTCTCACTTTTGCCACCATCTTGACATGCTGGTAATCAGAGTCACTGAATGTCCTTTCCTCTAAGACTAGAAAAGAACGCGCCTTTAGGAGGAAAGTGTGTCTTCGTCAAACCATTCCCAACTGTTCATGTACTCTAAAGGTAAACGCCCTTTCCTAAACAAGAGTTGATCAAAATATCTTCATTTATTGGGCATGGACTTAAGGACATAGCCAGTGACTCTAAATTACCCAATTCATGTAGCATATAGCGTAGAAAGACAAGTTATTTAAGTGAAACACATGTACTTTTCTGATGACTGTGCAATGCATGCTACCTGAAGGCAATCGTCCACTGCTTTTCATTATAAGGCGGGAGTCAAACCTCGCAAGATTTGTAAAGAATAACAGCACTTCCATGTCCTTTGTGATCAAACTTTAGTTGAAGATTGGCATTTACTGTGCGCCTGCACCTCTAAACTTCCCACTAATTATCAAGGTCCCTCTTACTGTGGTTTTACACTCTTGGCCGTTAGCTCTAACCGCAAATCCAACAATGCGTGCTGAGTCATACTGAAGTTTGTCTTTCAGGCGCCATTATGAGTTCAGATAATTTAGATTATTAGAACAGGCGTTACGCCTGCTGCAGGCGTTTTAAGAATGTTTCTGCAGCAACTGGTCCTCTATATAATTCCTGGCTCTGAATAAACGCCATCCGACCTAACAATAATAAGGCAAATGAACAAATCGTGATGATTACTCATTACGACCTGTTTTTTTTTCGAAGTTTTTGGTGCCTGGCCCTTCATAAGGAACAATAAGCGACTCGAAGTCTGCGTAAACTACGTATGGAGCTTGGTTTGCAGCCGTTCCAGTTCTTAAAACTATACTTAGATCCTGGAGGGGCTAGTTTTGAGTTCTGTCTTACAGTCTACAGAACATTATACAATGTTTTAATAAGTTCACTTGCGGCATGCACGATGGAATTCTTGTTAAACATTTTCTCAGAATTCTTGTATGTTATGTTTTTTGAATGTATGCGGCTAATAATCTGCTCATTGTGCTATCAATGTGAATGGGGCAGCCCTGCTGGCGAAAACAATAGGATAAGTCCACATGACTTTTGGCTGGTTCGCCTATTGTTGGACTGTTCTTGGACACTTTAATGCACCCAATTGTTTCCTCATCCCATGTGTAAACATTAACAGTTATTGTTTGTTTTGTTCTTCAAACTGATCAATTTGGTCTACAACTAAACAGGAAAGACTATTCCATTGAAGTTGAAGATCTTTCTTGCGTATTGCCGATAGTTAGTCACTCTCTCTCGCGGTTCGCGGACATGATGCAGACCGCTTGCAAGAGCGCACCACATGAAAACATTTTGTTTGACTGAATTTTTTATGATTTAAAACTGCTCTCTTTAAAAAACCAACTCCCGAGTACGGAATGTAAGCCTTGCCTACAATCGTCATACTTAGCCTGTTTTAATCTAATCACTAAGACTTCGCCCTCTGACCACCAGACCTCCATTTGGCTTCTTCCCGCAGCGTCAACTGGCAAGCATTCGTCTGCCCAACCGGGTGGTTAAGTCATTAGAGGAAAAAATAGTCTGTTTTTAGGTCGAGACCCAGACATCTAATATATTTTCTTCATTTAATGTTATCATAGTCGATTAAAACACTAACCATTACTTTAACCGGGGGTGTCTATATAAGGTTCCTGGAACTTGAACTAGCATGAACACACTTGCCTGAACGTTTGTTGGGTCAATGAACTCTAAATCAATATCATTCAGTGCTCTTGAAAACGCTCTTCTCTCGAGCATCCTTCAAACAATTCGTCTAGTCCTTCATATATCTAGCCAACTGCTGTCCTTCTTTTCTAAGCAAATATTTTATTTAAATTAAAAAAAAAATACTTAATCCAGAAACCAATATCAACGTCTTTTTTGGCGCTTGGACTCATAAACTAAAGTTAAAAAACACCTTCGGTTTTTAAATTGACTTTTAGAACTGATTTTCATGTCTCGTTTACTTTTTTTAAGCATTCCTTTTTTATTGCTCGGGTCTGCTGTTGAGAAAACTTGTCCCGCAGCCCTTTCTTTGAAGATCAAACCTTTGTCTTTTGTAGTCATCAAAAGCGCCTGTAAACGATTAAATTCTTTAAACCGTGTTGTTTGATCAACTAGCGCTTTATTTATTGTCATTAAACGAGCTAAGTTTAGCTGTTTATTAGTTGAACATAGCTGTGCTGCTTTTGAGTTTAGTTTTAATTTTGCTAGCGCACCTAAGCTAATGAACACAGGCCGAGAGCTAAGACAAACTCCTAGAGGTAAAGCTGCGGGTTGCCCCTATCCTTTGCAAAAGACCAACACTCTCCTGCTGGATATAGCACTTAAAGTCGATGCTCCAGTATTAACATAAGTAACAGCATTAAAGGCAGCAGAAGACCTTCGGTTGGTTTTGCTGTAATTTTTTAAAGGTCTGCTCTAGTACTTGGCAGCGTTTGCGTAATGTTTTTTGTTAATCTAAAGGTTTTTATTAGTGGTTTCTACTATCTCTTCTTTTGCGCGCTGTAGCACATTTGATAAACATGAACAGACATGCATTTTTATAAAATAAAATAATTTTTAGTATTGTAATATCATTTAATCTGTTATTGTCAATATTCAGCTGCGCATCATATCTTAAAAACAAATGTACATTAGCTGTTTATCGCTTCTTCGTCTTTAAATCATTGAATGTTTTTATTACGTCTCTCACAGCTCTCCGCTTCCATGCAACTGTATTATCCTCTTTGACGGCTTAGGTCAATCCATAAACCTAGTTTGTTGTTAAATAATCATCAAGCCTAACATTGTGAAGATGAAATCTTTAGACACAAGGTCTGCTGTTTAGAACTCTACCCCTCCCATCCCCCAAACTATTTTCTTATTTCGTCAAAATGATGATAAGACTAAGCCCGCTAGCGTAGATTTGTTAGGACTACCATCAAATGTACATTGCACTTTCGCTATTTTAGGATTAAAAACTTTTCACTTGCTCTTTTTGAACGGTTCTTCATCTTCACAACACAATAAAATACCGTTAAGCGATCTTTGCTGCGACACTAAAACTAAAATTCATATAGTGTCATGCCCTGTTCTGGGATATGTTGTGTATGATGAAATCACTCTTTCGTAAGATATTGAAAATTTTGACTGATATTGGGTTCCGCTCAATCAGCCTTGCTAATTAGGGTTTCTAACAACGTCAAAACTCTATCGAGATGTCAGAAATGCTGTAACATTGCTTCGGTGTCTGTTGATCTGATAACCACGTTTGTATTCGTTAAAAGTTAGTTCATATGACAGTTGTCTTTAATGCTCCTTGAAATATGGCGCATCCGCTTTTAACACCTCAAGAATCTCAGGAATGGAAAACGATTTCCATCGCAAACTTTAAAGGCTACATTCTTTTTGTCCGTCTTTAGTATCTCAGCGCCTATTCTATGTATAGTGCTTCTTCATTTCGATTCCTTGGAAACGCAAGATCATGTCCCTTTTCATCCCGGTTGCCATAGAACAGAAATAGTTAAAAAATTGTCGTCATTGTGTAAAGAATATATTTCTGCCCCTCAAGTTTTATAGAAATTTTCTTTGTAACAATTGGCCCCCCCAAATTCTGGACAACTGTCCTGTTTGTGTCTGTTGTTGAATCGATACTATTTGAAAGTAAGACGCGCAGAGCCTGGCACCATCACTTCATCTGCTTCCTAGGTCCGAAATTTGACAGAAAGAATATGATCTGGCATCAATAGTAGAATGATTATTTGGAACAGTAAATTCCGTTTATTTTTACCTTCACGCCAAAGGGTTCTTTCCAGTCCTTTCTATGCGGCAAGAACGAGCCATATTCATGTAAAGCAATTTTTATAAAACAAAATTAAAAAAATTAATTATTAAAGAAACATGCAGGCATTGAAAAGAAGATTATGATGTTTTGATCGTGGAACGACAGAGTGATTCCCTCGAGCGCATCGCTCGGGCTCCTCATTGCATGATGAATTAGCAGAAATCGGGAGTACATAACCAACAAGTCGTATAAAAATAACAGAAAGTAAGGTCAGATCATTTACCAAAGTTTAGCCAAAACCTCCCGAATTTATAGACCCTAAATGAATTTTGAAAGAAAAGATAACCATTTGTTTTGAGGACGACCAGACAACTTGTTCAGAATCTTACAACTAACAAAAGAACCATCAAAGTTTTTAGCCGGCTCAATTAGAAATAAGACTCCCTGCGAGCGTACAAAAAAAATCGCCTAGGCCTTGTTAGGCCAAAATTAAGGCGAAGGCAGTTGCAAAACTTCAAAACCACACTGCAAGAACTCCCAACAGATAACCAAATCAAACAGGAACTTAAAGAATAAATCAATCACATGAATTAATAAATGTAATCATCAGAAACCAGATTTTCAGAGAAACAGCGTTTAAAGAACAAACAGACTCGCCGCTACCCATGCGAGAAATAGCGCCCTTGATCGTACTTTAAGAACCATCAGAGCGATTAACAAACAATTTAGCAAAACTAGGTGAACTAGATGACATGATAAGAAAGAAAAAGAAAAAACACGTTGAGCTGATGACGCCAACGTAGGCAGATATTAAAGAAAGAAAACCCAAGACTAAAAGATCTGAACAAGAAGATCAGCAAGACTAGAAGAGCTAAAACTACTAACCAGACGCATACGTAACTCAATGAATAGAATAAGAGAAACAAATCCGAAAAATTTTATATGAAAACCAACGCGAGCAGAACGAATCCGAACACTGTTAGAGAGCAAGGAGTCACATTAGTAACGTTAAACCAGCCTTAGGATTTTGCATAAGCACGCGGGTGTTGGCATTACAGGCGGCGGTGGAAGTCAAAGTCCAGTGCCTCCGCGCCATCGCCTGATAATCATGGGTAAAAAAACAGCTGATCTCTTGCAATTGTGTAATAAAAATAGCTGGTAAGCCGTGAACGCTTTACCAAATATTTGGGGATATTGTCAGCTGGCTTTTGGTCTACTGCAACAAAGTATTGGCTTTGATGCCGAGCACTTAGGCATAGTTCTCTTAATATTGGGTTAATATTTAGTAAAATAAAGACCAGTAATCCTAGCCATTAATCAAGAACAAGCGCTGTCTTTCATATTCATGTCTCGCGAACAAGTCCCGCGAGCTTTGCTGAGTGTTCCATGGCCTTTGGGCTTTGGCCGCGGGGATTGATGACTTATTCTGGGCGTTCTTTACTGCTTGCAACATGACTGCTCAGAATTTATGTCGTATTTTCCCACCTTCTTTCATTGCCTGCTATAAGATTCATTATTATAGATTACTATTGTTCCTATCTGGAGCCTAAGGTCAGAAGGCAGCATGTATAAAACAGTGCCAACAGCCAAGTCTACTTTCGATCTTGCGTGTTTACTTGTAAAACATTTTGGTACCTTTTAATACTTGAAGCAAATTAACAGTAGAATAATGGCGTCCTCTAAAATTGCTAAGTATTGTTTTTGCGCGTCAAAGCCCAGTAGAAGGATCATTTATGCTTGATCTTGGCCTGTGCTTGCGACCCTAGCAAACACCAAACTAAGTACGCGAATAGATCAGTTTATTCGTTCTATTCCCCGCCCTTATTTAGGCCCTAGAAGTGTCAAAGATAAATTTCCATGCTGGTTTATGCTCTTGCCTATGGACCCGAGGTGAAAAGCTGTTCGCTTGAAGAGAAAGAAGTGTAAGAGGAAGCCATCCAATTTAAAACTTTCTGTGCATCACCAAAAATAAGGGTGCCTAGACCAAGATTTAGATCAACTAGTCTAAAGTCCGTCTTGTGTTAATTATTGAATTCGTTACAGATCTTTCAAAAGCTTCATTCTATTATTTTGCTGAATGATAAACGGTTTGTTCATTTGTAATGGCGCTCGCAGTTCAGTCAAATACGCATAAAGGTGTAATAAAAATGAAATCTGTACACTGACCCTCACCAAAGGATCAGGGATGATTTAAGTGATCAGCATACGACACTCCACACCCAGTTGATGCACAAAACACAGCAAAGTTTAACTGGTTCTGATAAAAACTGCATCGGATGACTAAACCACGCTTTCGCGAGTAGTCTTTTTTAATAGGGGGGTTAAGATATCTGTTTAATGCGTACTCACCTTTTTATGAAAAGCGACAGTCTGGGTCATCAGAATGTCGAGGTGTCAGATTGTTATATTTTTAAGATTGTAGCGGCCAACAAAATATTTTGCATCGGTATATTTAAAGCACACATTTTTAATTTGTTTTAAAAAATGTTTTAACAATAACAACTCCAAGACCGCCCGTTCGATTTTAGAACATGCTATTGATAACAATTGCTGGGCAAAACGGTACGCGCTCCATGAAATATTTATCAAAGTCGTATGGTTTAATATAACTAAAGACTCAAAGGGGAATAATATAGAAAACAAAATATGAAAGGATACAAACACGTACTCAGTTAACAATACTGATGGTTATTACGGGTTTTGCTCACTAAAAAAGCAATGAGTAACTAGATCATTACTCTTAAACTTAAACAATGCAAATCTACAAAACAATATTAACATTCAAGACCTGAAGAAGCAAAATACGATTTTGATAAAGAGCTACTAAAATGCTAGGCTTTACCCTACCATCTACCCACTCATAGTTTTTAGTGTTTCGGCCAGATGAAACTACTTTAGGGGGAAAGTCCGCTCAATCAGCCTTACATTCATTACTCTATGTTCATTTAGATGAGCTAAGCCCAGATGAAACTTAAATGAAGGAAGCCCTCAACTGTTTTAAGACCTCTGCCGTTCAGGAAAGAGCTGCATATTGCGATTATGGAAAATATACAATACCCAAAGATATACAGTTTAAAAGATATAGTTTGTGGGAGGGGTCGATCATTTAATATAAAAATCAAAGACAAAACGGGGACACGTCTAAAATGTGATAAACCTCACATTGTTTTGGAATTAAATAATACGCTACTAAAAATAATTGTCGCGTGGCCAGAAGAACCAGGAGTTACAGAGCGCCTGTGATTGTATAACCTTAGAAATTTTAAAAGACCCTTGCAGACGATGCGACTTTGAACATAACGGTGCGATAGGCACTTTGTATGGTTGAGTACACTAAAGATGTGATTAAAAACCAAAGAGTTACGACAGTATAAAGTTTTCCTAAACTAGAACAACTGCGCAATCTAAGGCAAATAATGTGGCCAGTCTGAAATAAAAATAGTTCGAAAACTACTCAATGGGCACTTAGAACCAAATTTAGAATGGGAAATATAATGTTGAATCATAAGCCCATTTACATATTTAGCCGCCAAAAAGTTTCAGAAAGCATTCAACTCTGCCCTTATACATGTAAGTCTTTGGCCAGAGACAATAGTCAAAGAGATTGAAATAAAGCCGTATTTGGAATAAACAGTAACTTCCTCCACATAAGAGAATCAGTTTTGAAAGATGCTTCTACAAAATTACAGTTCATTCGCAAAGAAAATAGGAGACACGTATCACAATATATTTGAAATTTCTGTCTTAAAAGATGTAAAGAGGGATGGTTTGTGGGCATTTAGTGACGTCCTTCTAAAAGAATTCTAATTAGCTGGCAAAAACTTAGACGTTGAAAAAACTTAAAGTTACCGCGTCATACTTCACATGCGGAAATTAAGGACATAACAACAAGCCAACAAAACAATATTGTCTAAATAGAAACAATCATACAGAACTGAAATTGGATTAATCTAACGACGGCAATTTTAGGCCTCATAGGGTTTATACACTGAACAAGTTTTGACAGAGAGTATGATAAAAACAATAACTGATAGATTAAGTTCTGTTATAAAAACAATGGAGCAGTTAACTTTATGACAAAAACCCCTCATTGTTTCATTGATTTGTGACAGACTGGTGTGGAAAAACAATATTATCCTCAACCTGTTACAAACAGTTTTATCGATATAATTTTGATCATATTGATATCTGCCCATACACTTAAATGAACAAAGCATATCATAATAGAAAGTTTATAGTGGACAATGAAGACATATATTTAGTTGAATCCCTAGCAATAAACTGAGACAGAGTTTGGAACCGTTTTATAGACTGTTTGAAGGAAAGCAAACACTATTTATTATAGATGACTGTTTCAGCAGAAAGAGACATAGTAAAAAGAGAACACATTGTCGAAACTAGCTTTCCACGGAAGACATGCTGGATAAGTGAGAGTATTTTATGCCAGAAATATAACTCGGTTTTTAAAAGACTTTAGAGAACAGTTAAAGACTGTAGTTCTATTTCACCATGAAAGACATAAGACTCATTTGAAAGAATGTTTGCGCGAAAATATGTATATTGAAAAACGACCAAGAAAAACATAGGATTAAACACAAACTAAAATCTAAATATTAGTAAATTAGTATTTAAAAACGATAACCACTGCACATAAATGATTGTTTGTAGATAATCTTATTTTTTTTGGTTATTGAACGTCTTACTTGCCAGAGAAACAGTAATATGCGCTGCGGTGCTGGTGAGGTGTCTTCCCGCCTCTCTTGTCCCTCTGTCTCTCTCTCTCTTCAGTCTGTCTGTCTGCCGTGATTCTCTCTCTCTCTTCCGCCACAATAAGGCGGCTTTTAGGCACTTTCGCCCAAAAACTCGTGGTGAAGCAAGTGGGGAGGTTGAACAGACATTATCTGTTTCTCTAGCTCCCTTTGCCAGCCAACATCAGAAAAGATGTAATTTTATTGTAAAAACACGAACGGTCAGATCCTGCTCCACGGGATGAAAATGTCTGACCATGCTCTTGTTGACAGACAAAAATCAGAGGGTACTGCCGAGCATCATAACTTCAGTGTATTCTGAAATCCCGCTGCACCTACCATCTCTAAATTTAAAATTAACGTTTCACGGTCCAATTTTAAGTTTCTGTTCTTCTTAGTTGTCTATCATTGATCAGCGTTTAAAACTGCGTAACCTGAATACCAAAATTCATCAAGAAAGGTCAAAATTAGAAAATAACGATCATAACGTTTTTAACGCTCAATTTTTTAAGTTTCCGGTCGTGTAAGTTGTATATCATTGTTCACGTGTAAATCTGCGCCAGGGGGGGGGGGGGGGGGGGGGGGCTTTTATTTTTTTGGGGGTGTATACCGAATTTCGATACACGAACGGTCTAAATTATATAATCAAGTCCAATTTTAAGTTCGGTTCAGTAAGTTTGTATATCTAGCTCAGCATTTAAAACTACACCTGTATACCAAATTTCATCAAGAATGGTCTTCATTTAGAAAATAAATGCTTTTTTAGTAGCGGTGATACCATCTCAAAAATTTTGAATAACAGGTTTTTAAACAGTCAATTTTTAAGTTCTGTTCTATATTGTCATATCATTTGATCAGCGTGAAAACTGGCACCTGTATACCAAATCACAAGAATGTCTAAATTTAGAAATAACGGATCGTTAACGTTTTTAAACGGTCAATTTTAAAGGTTTGTTCGTGTAAAGTTGTAAATCATTGTTCAGCGTGTAAAACTGCATCTGTATACCGAATTTTTCATCAAGAACATCTAAATTTATATAATAACGGTTTTTAACGGACAATTTTAAGTTTCGGTTCGTGTAAGATGTATATCATTGTTCCGCATTTAAAACTACACCTGTATACCAAATTTCATCAAGAAAGGTCTAAATTTAGAAAATAACGTTTTTGACTGTGATAAATAACGGTCATAGAAACTATCGAATGACCCAATGTTATCCACAGTATGTCCCTCTAGACTCATGTCAAGTTTGGTGGCGATCTGACGACTCCCTTTGCCGCCAACATCAGAAAAGATTGTATTTTTGTTGGTTTTTAGGGGGGTACGTGTTGTTAACGGTTTTAACGGTCATAAATAACTGTCGTAGAAACTGTCCAATGACCCTATGTTTCTTGGGAGATGTCCCTCTAGGTTCGATGTACCTGTGCAATGTCACAACGGCCATTTGATGAAAAGCAGAGGAAAAAGATGTCTTTGAAACCGTTATAGCAGTTTTTTTTAACGGTTTTTAAACGGTTTTATTTTTTTTTTTAGAGATTAGTCCAAAACCATCCTTAGGTCACAACAGACGTACCTGCTAAATTTCAAGAAGATCGGGTTTTAAACAGTTTCTTTTATAGGGTTTGGTGTTTTTAGCGGTTTTTAACTGTTATAAATAACGTTTTTTAACTGCCAAATAATGGTCCTAATTTTAGAAAAGTAGTCCTGTACCTGTGCAATGTCACAACGGCTATTTGAAGAAAAGCAGAGGAAAAAGATGTCTCTAAAACCGTTATAACAGTTTTTTTAAACGGTTTTTAACGGTTTTACTTTTTTAGAGATTAGCCCAAAACCATCCTCGGGTCACAACAGACGTACCTGCCAAATTTCATTACAATCGGTTGAGCCGATTTTAGGAAGAAGAGCCGTTTTGAGTCTATAGCGTACACACACACACACACACAGACAGAATTTGCCATTTATATATTAGTTGCAAAGCCAGACGACTGCAGGCGGAAATCTAAACAAATCTTAAATAAATGTTAGCGAACCGCCCAGAGAACGTGGATAAACGAGTCACGAGACAAAACACAACGCGTTTCGACCTCTTAGGTCTTCGTCTGGTGATAAATAAACGAATAAAACAACGAAAATTCACTTAGCTTTGATCGCTTCAGATCGCTCAGGCAGGGTTCAGCGCAAGGAAGGCGCCTTCCTTGCGCTGAACCCTGCCTGAGCGATCTGAAGCGATCAAAGCTAAGTGAATTTTCGTTGTTTTATTCGTTTATTTATCACCAGACGAAGACCTAAGAGGTCGAAACGCGTTGTGTTTTGTCTCGTGACTAGTTTATCCACGTTCTCTGGGCGGTTCGCTAACATTTATTTAAGATTTATTTATATATTAGATATACGCAGAGAAGCATTATGAGGTCGATCAGACCTAGAAGTATAGGAAGTAGTTTGACTCATGCGACACCCAGAGAAAGTGCATAAAAGTTCAGATAAGTGGAGTGGCATATAGTTTGAGAAAAGACATTTTGGATCGACGCCTTAGGCAATTACCGGAGTCGCTGATGACCAGTATACATTCTGGAGTCAATGTCTCCGAAAGAAATCCCAAGGAGGATAATCAACAAAAATCTCAAAAGGACAAGGTGAGTGATTTCTGGGAAGTAGCACAAGCGATACAGACGATGTGTGTTGAATTTCCATGACTGGAAATTACAGTTAGAGACCGAAAAGGCCATACAAACAAACTTAGAACAAAACATGGAACCAATTACGCAAATAGTCAGACACAGGCAGACAGCACTATTGCACGAGGTAGAGCTACTTATGCAGATGCTGCCAAAGCTACATCATTAGGACGAGATCCTCAACTAACAGATCCTACGTCAACTAGGCCTATAGAGAAACTTCAAGCGGGAAGAAAGAAAAACGAAAAGAATGGGGCCTAAATGCAGTGACAAAAATCCAGAAATTAGAAATGATGCATGCAGTTCAAATGACCTCAAAGCAAACACAAAAGAACTAAAACAGGTAACGTCAACGAGAAAGCAAACGTGTCGTCGGTATTTCAGCAAGTACATTACATGGTGTGAGAAGTTCGTAACATCGCTCACTAAAAGCCCAGAGAACACACACACACACACACACACACACACACACACACACACAACACACACACACACACACACACACAGTAAATCATAGCGATATATGAACTTCGAACAACCATCCATCGATTGAAATGTTTCCGCTACCCCCCCCCCCCCCCCCCCCCCCCCTCAGGAATTCACTCTATTTAAGGCTGCGTTGGCTTTGTAATATTCTGAACATGCAATAAACAAAGCTAAACATGATGACAGTGTTTGCCAATAACCTTTAATCACCCTTGGTGACCATCCGTCGATCCTTAAATGTTTCCTAAGAGTTATCGTCAACCAGCGAGAGTTAATTCCCCGGACTGATATTATTGTAAGTATTAGCAGGCTAACTATTCATACAACTCCCGTTTTCACGTTTAGAAAAAAAAACAACTTTAGAGATATGAACTGCAATTACAGTTCCAGTTTCAGTGTTTATTAATGTCTCTTCATCGCCAGATGATATTAGACACTATAATATAAAAAAAAAGAAACACACCCTCCACAGTTAACTTATCAATTACTTCCGTACTTTCAAACCCACATCTCATATATGTATATTACATAAGTGAAATATCCAGTGATGAACAAAATTATTGTCTTTATAAACATTTTGCAAACCTGTGACTGCGAAATAACCATGGCAATTTTAGCAACATAAAAACATTTAAACTGTATTGACATTATCAGAGTTAGTCATCTCAATACCTTTCTCCTGATAGAGCGAGGTCATCACTGAGCTTTCAAACAATAGATGATGTACAAATGTATTTCTCTGCAGACACAAGAAATACCATGAGAATATTTATGTTGCAAGTATTCAGCCTTAATTTATGAATTAATCTAACAGTGTGCCTTGGGCACGATGGTAAAGTCGTTTTTTAAAAAATTAAAGTCTGCTTATGTATATATCTTACCATAATCTGGATTAGATTACAAGAGGACTACATCTAAGGATTGTTAATAAATTTTCAGCGTTTCTATTGCTCCTTCTTCAGCAAGACCGTCTGATATTTCATTTCACTTTTTACCACAGTGAAATGGGACCAGCAAAATCAGTTCTTATGCCTAGAGTTATGAAACATTGCAGTAGATGTTTATTTCAAACTTAAATCTTTTGTAGCTTTGCAATCCAACGCTCTATGATTGCAAAACAGATTTGGAATGAACACAAAGTAAGATTTTATAGAAAGGAAACTGGTGTGTGATATATGCAATTACAATTCTGAGGTATAGATTGAAAACCGCTTTCCTAAATAATATGATTACCTGAATTTAAAGTTGGTATCGTAAAGCCAGAACACTGTCAGAGGATTCCATTTCCGAGCCATCTGTAAACATTCTAAAATGATTTGGATAGCTGTTTTCTAAATGTTCACGAGCTTCAGTTGTTAAAATATCTAAATTATCACTTTTCTTTAGCAAAATGTATTGTAATCAAAAGAAGCATTTAGTGTTCCCACGGAAGCTTTGGGGAGGTACCACAGGAAATTCTGGTATAGCAGTAATATCAATATCACAATATGATGTAAGTCAGATATGTATTTCTAATGGATGAGTATATGATAATTTAACATAGTTACAGCCCATAGCTTTAACATCTCATGTTGGTAAACTTTTAGAAAAAAAAATTCAAAAACGATTGTTAATTACTGTGAAGGAATGGTGTGATTCCTCTTCAGCAAGTGGGCTTTCGAAAAGGTCGTTGTACCACAGACCATTTAGTAAAACTGAGCAGTCACATTAAGAAATACTTTCCCACAGAAAAAAAATATTTTGGCTACAATTTTGTATTTTAAAAAAGCCTGTGACTGCGTATGGCACGCAAGGCTACTGTACAAGTTAACTAAACCGTTGACTACATTAAAACCTTCCTAACAGAAAGAAGCATATGTACACGGATTGGAAGAACCTACACATCCTTAGGAATGTAGATATGGGCATTTCTCAGGATCAGTTATTGCTCCTATGTTGTTTACGATCTTCATCCACGATCTTTCAAATCTATGTCAAAAACACACATGTAGTTCAAAATGCAAATGATATGGCTATTTAATAAACAGTATTATGAAGCACTTCAATAAAAGAACAGTAAACTTTGTACAGAAGTTGTTCCAAAATGAATTGGATAAATTATTTATGTTTTGAAGAACAATGGATCAGAACTATCTGGAGAAACTATGACTTATGCTGTTTAACAATGATGAAAACCCAGAGATTCTACCTCGCTTTTGCTAGATGACCAGTATTGTGAAATATAAACAAAACGTAAGTCTCTGGAGATATTTTTAATTCCAAGCTGAACTGGAAACCACCTAATGAAAATGTGATTGATAAAACAAGAAAAAGATTAAACGTTGTTGAAACTAATGTTATCAACCATGGGGTCAGGACTGCCATACCCTTTACATCTATACTTCTCTTTAGTCCAATCGAAATTGGCATATTGGCAGGAAGTGCATTTCTCTGCACCTAACTCTCTTTTAAATAGATTGCAAAGCTTAAATAGCAAGCCCGTGAAATTAGCTCTGGGAGTCCCAGTTCATACAAATGCTCATAGATGTTATGAAGAAACAATTATATTACCACTAAATGAGAAGCGAATATCGGATGTACCCAAATATATTGTCAGAAGTTTTTCTGTTGAAAATTCAGTTACTGAAGAAATACTGGTGGATTCCAATAAAGATTTTCCTAAGACCTGCAATAGATTAACAATTATATGTTCAAAATGTACTACAGTTTGTGTGATTACAACACTTGGGATGGAGAGTTTATAGATCATGTCTCGGAGTATCTTGATTGTTCTCTGGGATCTGTAGAATAGTGCCCAAGGAGCTGGGAATTGGCGATATTGTTTTCCAAACAAGATGATGGAACGGGAGACCTTTGTCAGCTTAGAGATGGTAACTTTTGAAACGATGCCTGTGGTGAAGACGGTAAAGATGGTGAAGGCATTTCACAGTTTTGATTGATCTTGCAGGGGTTATGCCTCATTGGAGTTGCCACGACGTGTGTTCTGTTGTGTCGGATGGGACATTTTTTCCGTCAATACGATGAAAGAACGAGGATTGTTGTGTTTTGCCAAGGTTTCTCTTGAATGTTTCATCTCTATGATGAAGACCACATCACCGGGTTTCAGAGGTGCTGTTTCGCTGGCAGAATGACGGATTATTAAAGTTTTGTCTCTTTTTTTTGTTTCATGTATTCTCTCTCTGTTTGATGATTGAGTGATTTAGACACTAAAGAAACAAATAAGTGGGAAGAAGTTCACTTGTGAACACACCATTTTGCAGTGGACTTACCCTGTACAGAAGGAGGCAGTGTATGGATATTTTGCTTTTATAAGAAGATTTTTGACAGTTTGTATCGTGAGGAGGGCTTTAGTGTGGATGAAGCCGAAATCAGAGGCAAAATCGCGAAACCCTGCCTCGCAAAGTGAGTACCAGTTGATGGATATCACTACATCAGGAATGCCATGGACAGCAAAGATGCTTTTAGTTTGGTAATCAAATTACCGCTTGTTTGCTTCTCAAGATATCGTATTGCTGCCCAGCGATAATGATAGTCCACCACAATGACGTAGGTTTTGCCAATGAAAATCGAACAGATCCATGCCTAGTCTGGACCAGGGACGCTCAGGAAGGATGAAGGGAGTAACAGTTCCTTTTCTTCTGGTCTATGTGTGGCACACGTTGTACAGTTCTGTATTAGATCTTCAATTTCCTTTGAAATGTGAAGCCACTAGATCGAAACTGCTGCAAGACCTCGATATGTAAAAATTTCAACGAGCGCTTCATGAATGCATTACGCGTTTCAGTCCTAATCTCCTGTGGGATGACAATTATGTTGTCAAACATTAACAGGTCGTCAACAATGGTTAGATGTTCTCTGTCGATCCGGCATGCCTTTAGAAGTGGGTGATTCCGGCAAGTAAACGGGCCATCCATTGAAGCAATATTCTCGGACTGCAGCTGTTTTGGGATCTGATTTTGTAATTCTTTGATTTGTTGTGGTCTCTTTGAGGAAGCTGGTAAGCTGTCAGATGTTTGTTTGGCAAACAGAGTTGCATCTTCGAATAGACTGATGTTCGCGTGGTCACAGACTGAAGCAAAGAAAACAAGACTATGGTTGGTCCTTTGATAACTTTGTGAAAGACTTACGTCTGATTGTGACGGCCTGTGACTATGCAGATAATGATGACATCATGATAGACTGTTTCATCGACAGAACATATGGCCAAATACTACAAGGGAAGCTCTGAAAAGGGAAGCTCTCACACTGCAAAACAATACAAATGGCCTACACTATGAATTATCACAGAAACACCCTGAATTGTTCATGATGGCCAGAAGTAGCAATCAATTCCGTCCATGGAAAGAAACAACACCAATCTCATTTCTTTCAAGAATACACCGGAACTGCGGTCAATGTTGTCACAAAGAAAAGACCAATGCAACCATAAGTAGCAAGAGAGATCATAAGTAAATGTTTTTGCCGTGGAGGAGATTCCAAACATCCCAAACAAGAGCAAAATGTCCAGCAAGAGAATAACATGTGCACACTCCAAGAAACTCAATCACTGTGGAAAAAAAGTTTGCAGAAGTCTCGCATACTACAGAAGCTCTCAGCCTCATTGTTCGCCTGTCATCATGGATTATGTCATTAATGCCGCTACTAATCTGACATTGATGAGTTTCCTGAGCTACAGAGCTCCACAGAAACACTGCCAGGGAGAACAGCTTTAAGCTGAAATCGGGCGCCAAAGGGGTTGTTCATTCAGTACGTCGCCAAGCAGCAGCACTTCGTGAAAAGATAATCAAGAAACTCATGAAATGGAAGTAGATGATCAGATTGTCAAAGTGAAAGAGCCCACTGAAAGGGTTAGCTCACTGACTGTCTCTGTTCCAAACAGCAAAGTCCACATTTGCATTGACCCCAAGGGCTTGAATGCCGTTATTGAAGGGGAGCACTACCCAATGTGAACAGTGGAAAAAAATTTTTGCAGACATCCCAAGCGCTTAAAATGTTTTCGGAGCTGGATGCAAAACGGGGAAATTCTACAAATAAAATTGGACGAAGCATCATCGTTCTTTAAAGGTATCGCCCAGAATTGTTCCAACGGATCTTGACCAAATGCTGGAAAGAATTAAAGGAGCATATGCAGTAATGAATGGCATTCTAGTCACTGGCCTGACACTGAACAACATGCCCAAAATTTCTGAAAAAAAAGTTGTAAAAGGGGCCCAGAGTTTATAATCTGAAGCAAAACCCTGAGATTCTATTCACCCAACAGAAACAGCGTTCCATAACGTTGGTCACCTTCTCACAACTGAAGGACTTAAACCAGACCCACAAAAGTGAAAACTGTTCAGGATATGCCAGTACCTCAAAACAAAACATGAGGGTAGAACGCTTCCTAGGCTTTGCCACACACCTCAGCAGGGTTTTTCCCGAATCTGAGTGAAAAAAGTGCTCCTTTACGTGCCCTGTTGAATAACGATGCTTTGTTTGCAGTAAGTCATGAACGAGTGTCATGGGATGTAGCCTCACATGGCGACATGTGGCGTTCCGTCGCGTACAACCCTTATTTTAATATAGGCATTTCCCAAGTAGGGAAAAGGAAAGATTTAGGAAAGGACAATTGCGTGGCCTGACCAGTGTGATAGGTGTCGCTGGTGGCTATAGACGTGGTGATTATTGGTTGAATCGCTTAGGAAAAGGGAAACGGACGTTGTCCATTGGTAAAGAAACCCAAAGGGCTGGTAATGCGTAGATTTTAGATGAGTACTCACAGAATATGTACTCAGGAAGAGTGCAGGAAGGAAAAATAACGTATAGGAAGATGGCTTGGGACCTGACCAGACAGGTTGTTTGGATTTGCAGAACGAGATTCACCTGTAATCTACCATTACCAGATGAGGTATAGACAGATGGGGAGAGAGAGAGAGAGCGAGAGAGAGAGAGAGAGAGAGAGAGAGAAGGGGAAAGAGAGAGAGAGAGAGAGAAGAGAGAGAGAGAGAGAGAGAGTTAAAAAATGGAAAAATAGGGAAAAGAGTTTATCATTATTCAGGTTTGAAAAAAGATTACTTACACGGACTTCATTCGTGTCTCAGCCCTTCCCGGTGCTGTGGCAGCACCATAACGGGATAGGCGACTGTGGCAGTCGCACAAGTATTTGGGCTCCAGTGCTGTGGCAGCACCTAATTGACTCTAGGGTTGGAAACCTAGTTGAAGGGGAAAAACGACTGCGGCAGTCGTGAGAAAACTTAAAGCGTTTGCCCATGTTGACCCACTATGATTTTTGTTTGGGCCCCCCTGGGTCGGAACTCAGATATTATTCCTTTTATTTTAAGCCATCTTTAATTCTTCTTTGGGAAAGTGTATAAACTGTTTTCTCCATTGAGGAGAAACCGTAAAAGAATTTTTTGTGAATTACTCTGTATAATAAAGAAATTTGGCCATTCTATGATCTGTGGAATGTTTGTACCTCCCCCGGAGTGGGGGAAAAGAAGATTTGAAGATTTGAAAGTTGATTATCCGTTTAGTAAATTACTCCCAAGAGGGGGCGGGGAGACGAAGAGTTATCGTAGTGCACCTTCTGGTTGTTTGGAGAGACTGCATGTGCATGGGGTGATGCTGAGCTGAGTGCGTGCATGCATTTGTGCTCATTGTGACAACGAGCTTTCTCAAAACGAAAAGCCTCTACTGTAGTCATCAAGTCCTCACGCACTATGACGCTAATGCCCTGTTAAAATGCACTGTGAAGACACCCAACATGGACTGGGAGCCGTACTCACCCAAGATGGAAAACGGGAAGCATATAGCTCATGATCCCTGACTGAGGGCAGAGAAACGCTATGCTCAAATTGAGTTTGGATATTTGTCAGTCGTCCATGCATGTAAATTTCCCAATGTTACATACGGGTTTAAAAAAGTCACTATCTTCAACGATCACAAACTACTTCAACAAATTTTCAGCAAGCCACTTGTGTCATCAGCAATGCGCTTACAACGCATGCTGCTCTGCTCGCAGTTTTACTGTCTGCGAGTAAAAGCTCGAAGGACTCCATATGCAACTGGCAGATACTCTTTCCGTGCTCATTTACCTAAAAACTGAACTAAAGTATCACACTAGAGGCTGAGAATACATACGCTCCAATCACAGAGAAAAGAATGCTCAACTTCAGGAGTGTACAGGGCAGGAACTTGGTCAGTTGAAGTCAGATCTTCGATAAACTGGCCAGACAGAAGGAGTGATGTGCCCATGGAGGTGCAACAGCGTGGGACTCAAAAATCAACTAACAATCTCAGATGGTATCATTGTTAAAGCGCCCTGGATCGTTGTTCCACCCAGTCTCCAAGACCAACGCTGGCTCTCATCCACGACTCACCCCTCGGTCAGGCTAGTCTGTGCCATGGTGATATCAGATTGGACTACTGCAACTCTGTTTATGCTGGGCTTACCACAGAACAGATTGTCGGCTGCGAAAAGTCTAAAATAGCGCTGCACGACTTTTTTTTGAAGAGGAGGGGGTGTGGGCACATCACTCCCATACTGATCGAACTGCACTGGCTTCCCATACAGTATCAGGGGCAATTTAAACGGGCAGTTCTTCTTTCCGCCACTTCAATGAATCTTTTCCCTCACTATCTCTCTTCTTCTCTCTGCATCTACCAAAGCTCTCGTCCCCTTTCGCTCTTCTTCACAAAAAACTTTTGAAAATCCCTAAGCGTTCTCTGAAATCTGTTGGCGAAAGACCCTTCAGTTTTTAGAGCACCTTCTATTTGGAACTCCCCCCCTGAAGACCATCGTAATCAGCCTACTCTTTTTCTTTTTAAAATCTCAGCTCAAAATTTACCTCTTCAAAAAGGCCTATTCTCTTCTGTAAGATACTAGATCTCTCCTAAATTTCTCCACAACTAGTTTGGTGGGGCCCATTTTTATGCATGTAGGTGCGTCTGCAATTGTGTATTTTCGTTTTGCTGTGTGCATGAATATTGTATGAATAAGTGCAAATGGTGGATGAAAGCGCATTGAGTTGTACAACAGAAATCGCTATATAAGTATTATACATTATTATATTATTATTATTATTATTATAGCCAAGCGGCCAAGACGTGATGCACTGGTCATCAATGAATTCAGATATCAAAGAAAAAAACAAATGCTGCAAGTGTGCAGATTTCCCAAAAAAAACCAATCATAGATGGCTAAATGTCGGGAAACTTTGACCTGATCGATGTTGTGCCAGCGCCATTTGAAGTGGAGAGCCACTGGCTTTGTTTCGATGTACGAATGTTGGCCTGGTGTCAGAGATGCACGTCTCAAGTGTGTGGGATCTGTCACCTTCGAACGTCTTACTGCACAGTTCGCAGTGAATAACGTGCAAGATGTTGCAGCTTGACAAGATGTGTGTCTA
>CM031620.1:51948068-51953068 GCA_018398815.1 Conus ventricosus
TTTCTTTCGTGTAAACTAGAATGGGTCAGCCATCTACTTTTGGGTCGCATTTAAAATTGCTCAAGAGAAATGATGATGTAAAGTGTTTCAACTCTCGTGAATGAACAACAATGTTTTGAAAAAAAAATCTGTGGAAGTAGGATTTTTAAAATTATATACATCCGTGTGATTCAGTCTGATGTACAGTTATCACTTCTTGGCCATACAATAAATTTTTTTAGTTATAGTTACAATGATGTTTTGAACATGTTTAAGTATTGTATCAGGAAGAAGGTTTTTGCATGAAAACGAATATTTGTTTATGAAAACCCCGATAAAATGAAAAAATATGATAAGAAATGTACATTAAGCAAGTTTAGAGCAAAAGGTTTGTTCAAAGTATTCACGAAAAAAAAGGATAACAATGACAGTGATGCTTACTGTGTTGAAAGGTGAGAATATAGGAATGAGTTGATAAGAAAAACAGTACAGTTATATTTTGTTGGAAAACAAACGAACGAACAAGCAAGCAAACAAACAAACAAACAAAAGAAACATACAAAACACACATACAAATCAGTAAAAAAAAACCTTGTTTCCACCCTAAACAAAGAGATTCTTGAACTTTGTATTCACTGTAAACAGTCATAAAGAGTTTTTGAAAAACGTAAACACATTATTAATTTGATTTTGCAAAGTGAAGCGACTGTATGCAGAAATCTAAACAAATCCTTAAAAAGAATATTATGTGCTGTGTCCCCCAATCGGGACGATCGAATTATTTTGTGTTTTTTCCTGATGATTCGTTTTTTCATGTTTGCGGACTGTCACACTGTCACTTTTGCACACCACGCATTCATGACGGGATTTACTCCTATGCACACGCAATCCCTCCAATCAACCAAAAGGCGCATTACCAAATGTTTTTTCTTCTCCCCCCCTCTTCGGGGAAAACACTTTACTAAATCACGTCGACAATTATTAATAAACAGATTCTATACATGCATCTCTCCTTCTCTTCACACCAAGAGATAAATCAGGTTTCAAATTGAAATCAGTACATTCAAGATTCTATAAAGTCATGGCCTTCACATAACCTTGGCCCAAGATCCAGACCAGGAGAATAAATAATTCCGCAAACATGACCATACCTGCATCAGAGATTTAAGACTCGCCCCATACTGTCATGATGCCCTGTGCATCAGCAAACGTGTCACCCCCTTGAATTCTCCTGTCACTGGAGAAATGAGAGAACCGACTCCTCTACCTGGAGTCTTTAATTGCTGGGGGTGACTACCGGTGTGTTCCCCACACCATGGCCATCGTTAACCACCCGTCCAGAGGAGGGAAATTTTGACGGGTGATGAGTAAGGGCGAAGGGTGAAGGGCTGAAACACGAATAAGGTTCGTATAAGTAACCCGTTCCCAATTCAACATAGAAATTTTTTCTTCCTCTTTTTTTTTAAAGTTTTCCCCTGTAGCTTCCCCAAACTATCTATGGCTCACCTGGTAATGACTGGTCACAGTGAGGACCTTTTGACCAGCTTCCTGACAGGTTCGAGTGTCTAGGCCATCTGCTGGGCTAAAACTGATTCTTTCCTTCCTCCTCCTGGTGAGTGCATACTCAGTGTTCAAAAAACGTGACCAGCACCTTACCAGCCCTTATTAAACTATCTCCCGGTGGTCACCTTCAAAACCCAAAGACCACCCTTGTTTCTTTTAATGAGTGTTCCTCACAATTATTGGGGACGCCCCTATACTAGTCAAAAACCCCTTTAATATTCTTCCTTTTTAGTTTGTGACATGGGAAATGATTCATATCACTAAACAACACGTGATGGAGCGTCACATGCCTTGATGTGAGGCTACGTCACATGACACGGACACAGTGCTTGTTTTGTACAAAGATATGAAAAGTTAATACTGATTTAAGCATTTTCAAGATTTTCTTAAAAACAGATTAAAGTACAAGTGTAGGTGTTTTCTGACCCCTGACTTAGAATATGCTAATCAAGACGAAGAGGGAATGAGAGCTATGAATCGCCAGGTATCAAGAAAGAAAGTAGCGTTTGCAATGAAAAAAAAAAACCTGGTAAGAAACAGGACGAGATGGAAATATTTGAAAAAGCTGTGTTACACAGTGGGTCTGACAGTTAACTTTTTTTAAAAAAAAGATTGCATTGTGTAACAATGGTATTCTCACGTACACATAAATAATTTTACAGTGAATAAATAGATAAACAAAAAAAAAAATAAATAGATAGATGAATAAGTAAGTAAATGAAAAATGAATAAATAAATAAGTAAATGAATAAATATACTGAAAAACCGAAAAACGGACAGGGAAACTGATTGCAGAGGGCGTAATTCATGGTATACAACTGACATCAAACAGAGCCTGAGGAACCCACCGAATATTTGCGATACTCCAGCGCCCCAATCACTCTTCACAGAAGAGGAAAAATTTTCATTAGAAAACCAGTGATGTGCAATAGAGAGCAAGGGAGATCTACGTGGAGTGAAGGAGGTTTTAGGAATCAAGTGAAGGCAGCAAAGGGGCAGAATTTATAGTCGGGAGTCGTTTTCAAAGAAGTAAGGTGCAAAAGGCGGGTCGGGGGGAAAAACAAAATGATTACACACTGTAGAGACATCCATGAGGTATTTTGCAGGGGAGGACAGAGATCAAAGGATGGGCATTGGAAGGAGGGATGGGTAAGGTTTTGCGGTAAAAGGGAAATTCAAGTGAGAGGTTTAAGACAGGACTGGTCAATAATATAACAGGGATAATGGATCAATGAAAGATGCCAAGAGAGATTCAGGGTCCCGGGGGGGGAGGGGGATAATTTACTACCCATACGATAACAGAGTCCCTCTCTCTCTCTCTCTCTCTCTCTCTCTCTCTTCTCTCTCTCCCCTTTTCTCTCTCTCTCCTCCTCTCTCTCTCTCTCTCCCCTCTCTCTTTTTTTGTGTGTGTGTGTGTGGGGGTGTGTGTGTGTGTGTGTGTGTGTGTGTGTGTGTGTGTTTTGTGTGTGTCTCTCTCTCTCTCTCTCTTGCTTTCTCTCTCTCTCTCTCTCCTCTTTTCTCTCTCTCTCTCCTCTCTCTTCTTTTGTCTCTCTGTCTCTCTCTGTATGTCTTCACTCTGCCTTTGTGTTTGTCCCTCTCTCTCTGTATGCGTGGGGTGTGTCTCTCTCTGCCCTCTGTCTCTGTTTGTCTGTCTTGGGCTGTCTCTCTCTCTCTCTCTCTCTTTCTCGCTCTCGCTCTCTCTCTCTCTCTCTCTCTCTCTCTTTTCTCTCTCCCCTCTCTTTTCTCTTCTCTCTCTCTCTCAAACAAACAAAACTTTTCTATACTTTTTTTCCCTAACAGAGTGACGGTGGCATCATAAACGCTGGTCATACTAGTGCCCTGATGTTATTCCTGCCTGCTTCTTTGCTTTCTCAGTGGGAAAGGAGACAGATCCTTCGACCAGTCGCAGCGTCGCTTTCATGCAAGACACTCCTTGGTTTCCTGTGGACAGCAGGTTCGTTGTAGACGCCATTAATTTCGTTTACCTACTCCTCAAGCCAATCCTTTCTGGGCTCGTTTATCACGTGCTCCATCATCACCATCACCCATTTACGTCGAGCCTTTCCAAAACAACAAGAAATAACTGGCAAAACAGCCAGTGATGCAATGATGTGGACCACAGAATCGCCAAGATGATGTTGCTTATCTGGGTTTATTACAATGTCCTCATCTTTCCCCATTTATTTAATTCCGTTACGCTCGTTTTGTTCCGGAATACGTTCCATTTAAAACATATCACAAAACACTGGTTGTAGTATACCAGTTTCTGTGGATTGCTTCCTGTATGAAATCTGCAACCAATATCATAGTGTATCTTCTGCTTTTGTTCCAAATTTCGAAGAACTCTCAGAGACCTGTTTTGCTGCAGTGGAGGCAATTTTTCAAATGGTACATGATATTACGCTCGACAGTGAGCTGCCCCTAATTGGGAAAACTATGTTAATGACATGATTGTAAATATAATGTTTGTCATCCTTATTTGTTTTCTTTCTTTCTTTCTGCGTACGCAGGCTGATACTCCTGCGGACCACTCCCTGTATGGCCCGGCAGTGGAGTTTTTGTGTATGACCCTTTTTTAATCCCGCCATTAAGGCAGCCATACTCCATCTTTGGGGGAAAGGGGCATGCTATGTGTAACGTGTCATCCATACCAACGGCCAAATGGCCTTCTCTTTCCCAACGTTGGTGATGGGATTTTACGTGTGTGCAAGATGTTATGCATGCGTTTTAAACACGGAACCTCTGTTTATAGTCTCTTTCGAAGGACTACATGATTGTAAATATAATGTTTGTCATCCCTTTTTTGTTTTGAGTTGAATGTCTTTTTTTTTTTGCTTGTTTGTTTGAAATCGTTTGGCTGGCTGTTTCTGTGTGTAGAACGTGTTTGCTGATTTAAAGATATTTGACGATTCAATTGTGTTATGTCTCTGGTGTAAATGTTGCGCCCAGGAATGGAAAAGGAAATAGACATTTGTTTGAATCCAAGGTGCGACACGTTGTTCCTTTCCGCGGTGATCGTCTCTCTTCGTCATTAACCATTAAGGGTGCTTATATGTTTCCTTGATTGCACAGTCCCGGTCAGAGCCAATGTATGCCAATAGTATTAAACTGACCAGCCAGGTTTTAACACCAACACACACACACACACACACACACACCCCACATATATATATATTTTATTATATATAAATATATTATATATATATATAATATTATATATAATATATAATATATATATTAAAATATATATATATATATATTTAAGGAAAAAAGGGGCAAACTGACCTGAATGTGGTAGCTGGTCCTGAAGATGAGATTTGATTTCCCAACGTTTCGAGCCCTAGGCCCCTTCTTCATTGGAGGGAAAAATAAGGAATGAAGAAGAGATGAGAGCAAAAACCGAGACAGAAGTAAAAATAAAATCAGGAGAAGTAATCCCAAAAGGGAAAAAACAAAGA
>CM031620.1:51963068-52009602 GCA_018398815.1 Conus ventricosus
AAAGCAAAGCACAGAGGCAAATCAAGGCCCATAAATCAGTTTGGTAATGCAGACGAAATGTCTGTAACCAATGCGGCCCAATGAGTGGAACCAGTGTGCTTGATCAACGCACTTCCGCGCTGTGCGAATCCCTTTCAAGTACATATGACATTTGTGTAACAGAAGAAACTACAGAGGACATAGGAATGACTTCGGACAGGCAAGGAATTAAAGGACTGGCAGATATTCCAAAAACAACAATAACTCAGAGACCAATCATTACCAAAGAGATTCAGCAATGGAGAGGGAAGGGCACAGTTGATGGATTATTTTCATTGACCATCAGAGGATAGGGGTATGAAAAGCCCTCCACCGAACTGTTGGTGAACAGCGTCCTCCTTTACATCTCATACAGAGACACATACATTTTCAAAAAGGCTACCGCAGAACTACGCTATTCATGATGGAACGAGCTAGCATGAAACTCACTTCAAAACTGGCACAGTCATGCGTTTATTACTGCCCCTAGCATATACCTACTGCCAGTTCAAAAGTGAGCGATTTTACTGTCGGTGTCTAGTACAAAGATTTGAAACAGCAAATCACACATAACAAATAGAGAACAGATAAATGTCTGTTCAACCCCACTTGCTCAACCACCGAGTTTTTGGGCGAAAGTGGCCTAAAGCCGCCTTTTCCTGTGGCGGAAGAGAGAGAGAGAGAATCACCGGCAGACAGACAGACAGACAGAGAAGAGAGAGACAGAGAGAGAGACAGACAGACAGACAGAGAGGCGGGCAGACAGACACACACACACACACACACTCTTTCTCTCTCTCAATTAAATGACATAAAATCCGCACACTTCTTCTGACTAATTTCCACCTACAAACTTTGTACACGGGGCTGAAATCTGATCACTTAATTTACGGCTCGCGGCAGTTTGCACCTAGCCTGTCCTGTTTAAACGAAGCACACTCGTCGGGTTGCAATGGGTTGCATCAGAAATTCGAGATTGCCACGTCGACAAACCAGATCGAGGCTGCCACGCGACACAACTGGGGCCGTCATTGTTGTTTTGGGCCACCACTCAAGAAGGCTGTGTGTTTCGTCGGCGCTCGTGTGACCATGTTTTTTAAAATGTGTTATTTTAAAATGGCTAAAACGTTACTGAAGAACAGTTTGTTATTCGAGGCCATAAGTTTTTATTTTAACTGCATGTTGTGAAACCGGAGAGATTGTTTTTTAGAAAACAAAAGTGAACAAACTGCTTTGGAAATAAACGGCTATTTTAAAAAGGTTGTTGGTTCAAGGAAATGAAACAAGAGTAGCTAGTTTAATACGGTGTTTGACTATTGATGGTGATAAGTTTTATATTTTTAACATAAACCCGCACACTTACTCTGACTAATTTCTAACCTACAAAACTATGTGAGACACGAGGCCGAAACCTCCCTTAATTTACGGCTAGCGAGACGCGCTACCTTCGTTCACATGGAAAGGGCGACCAAAAAATCAATAAAGGGGAGAGACTGGGCTTGCCAGGTGAGGGGTGGGGTGAGGGGGGTGTATCATTTCAGGTTGACAGCGCGCCAGGTGTCGTTAGCGCTACGGGTTGTATTGTTCTTAGTTTGTATTAGACTTGTTTGATTGTTAACTACAGATTTAGTGTTAAATGTGGCAGGCTGATCTGTGAAATTAAGATGTGTATACTTTTCTATTTCTAATTCTAACCAGTTCATCTGCCTTCAAGTGGGGCCCTTATGCAACTGAATGGCGTTTTTTTAATGTTCTGGCAAACAAACTAGATAGGGTTAGGCACGCACGCCCCGCACTTATGAGAGAGGGGACAGAAGACAGACAGACAGACAAAAGAGAGTCATGCGCGCACACACACACACACCACACATGGGCACAGACAGACACTCATACACGCGCGCGGGGGCGCGCCCACACCTGCTGACAAACTGAGAGGCTAAAAAATCAATACTGCTGCCGCCGCTCCTCCCTTACCCCACATTTACATCACCAGCGCTGCCACGCGGGCATGTTGGCAGGGAACTGCTGCGAGACGGCTTTGCCTCTTATCAAATCAAGTGCCGAGCTTAAATCACGTGACACTTTGTGTTGTGCTCACATACACAGCCGCCGCCATTTTAAATTCGACCGGCGGGCTGTAAAGACGTTTCAGAGAGAACTTGTGTGTGTTAAAAACATGGCGATCAAGGAAGTGATATTTCATTGTTTTTTTTTGCCAGTGCTGAAGTGACACTAATATTACTCAAGAAATGGATGAAGTGTTGTTATTTCGCAAGGAAAACTTTCCGATCAACAGACCGATCTTGTGAAAAAATACATTTTTTATCATGAGGCTATGGCAAAGTTTTTGAAAAAAGAAATTGAGTGGCGAGCCTTGTTTCCTCCTTCAAAGCCAAAAGGAAGCTTTTTGTTTTTGTTTCTTCAACAATTATTTAATTAGAGTAACTTTGAAAAGCTTTTAACTTTTGAAGAAATGATTCTATTAAAAAAGCTCCAAAGTTCAGTGACAGGTGTACTACCTTGTATTCAGAAAACTTCTCCACCTTGTGGTGTTTGTGAAACAACGGAAAAGCGACGACACGGAAACACGACCGGGCCGGAGATTCGGAAAGTAGTTTAAAACCCCCGCACGCTGTTGGCTGTATACGCAGCCAACTTGCTGCTCTGACGTGGTTCTAAATATATAACGAACCTGCATGATCGGTAGCCATCTTGCTGCTCTGACGTGGTTCTAAATAAGTAACGAACAGGCATGTACGGTTTCAAAAAAGTAAATGACGCGGTTCTAAATAAAGTAACGATCATGCATGTACGGTTCAAAATAGTAAATGACGTGGCTCTAAATATGTAACGAATCAGCATGTACGGTTTCAAAAATAGTAAATGACGCGGCTAAATATAGTAACGATCATGTATGTACGGTTTCAAAAATAGTAAATGACCCGGCTCTAAATAAGTAACGTCATGCATGTACGGTTGCTGCTATATGACATTTGCGCCTGCTCTGCTTCGGCTGTTGTTTGTTTGTGTGTTTTGTGTGTTTTTTGTCCTACCCCACGCACGCACGTCCCCCCACCCCCCCCCCACGCACGCACTCCCCCCACCCCCACCCCACGCACGCACGTCCCCCCACCCCCACCCCACGCACGCACGTCCCCCCCCCCCCCCCACCCCACGACGCACGTCCCCCCCACCCCACCCCACGCACGCACGTCCTCCCACCCCACCCCCCTGTGTACACCACACACCCCCACCCCCAAGTCACCCCAAGTTCTTAATTAAGTTTTTAATTAAGTCCCCCAAGTTCTTAATTAATTTTTTAAATTAATACTTCAAGTTCTTAATATTTTCTTGATTAAGTTTTTAATTAAGTTCTTGATTAATCACCTCAAGACATAACTAAGTCATCCTCTAAGTACAACCAAGTTCTTATAATTATCAAAAAAATACAATCTATGTTTTTTATCTTAAATAGTAAATTCTAAGATAGTACACACACCCCTTTCAAAAAACGCGTCATCGTTGAGGATGTCTTGCTCAGCGTTCTCTGCATAGATCTTAATGAAGTTTTTAAAATCCGAAGCAACCGCATTGATTACAATTCTGGTCTAGGAAATGTCTTTTATAGACTTCATGTCTTTATTTATTGACTTTATCATTTTATAATACCCCCATGATTTATTTTTATTAAAAATTTAAAATATATTCCATTTGAAATGGATCAAAATGATGCTTTGTTATTGGCGGTTTTGGCGTGCAGTTGTCTTTTTCTGCATTTAATGGTTCAGATTTTTTTTAGTTGCTTTTGTTTCTGTTGGCATGGGTTATATATTTTAAAACCCCATAATAACTGCCCCCAGCAGCAGCAAGGGCGCCAAAAATGACAACAGTTTTAAGTTTAATATTCCATGAAGACTTTGGGCCCTTGAATCACATGGAGTTTTTATAGCGGCATTGAATCAACTTGTTCTGGCGTGGCGGTGTTATGTTTTCATGATGAGTCATATTCTGTAACATTAATTTTTTTGTCTGTTCCACTCTGCTAATTTTTTTCCTGCTTAAAACACGCCCGGGATTTTAAATGGCCTCCACCTGATTCAGCGTTTTCTGCTGATTTTCTAGCTTGGTTACTTTCTCCACCTGATTCAGTGTTTCTGGTTCTGATGATTTTCCAGCTCGGTCATTTTGAAGGGAAATAAAATCTATATGATTAAAAGTTATTTAAACCCATGATTAATGGGGATAACAATGTTCCAAATCTGTAGTATAGATCACATCCTAGAGACCAAAAGACTTGTTAAAACTGGATCTTGCGTTAAATCATACGTAAGATCTTGTTCAGAATCAATGGGAGCAAATCTACTGACTGTTTAGTGTACAAACTAAGAACCGTTTGCCCCACACTTTCACCCTTCTAGACCCCAGCTGCGTTCATACCTGTTATGATACTTATAATGTCTTGTGGCGACATCTGTTGAATCTTTCAATGCTGAATTCAGTTCCGAGGGAAATGTTTTGTTTTCCCACACGCTGCCAAAGAATACAACCTCTCCTTTGGGGCATAATAGCTTGATCAATAACTTGGCATTCATAAGTTCAGGAAGGTTTAGCCGCTTGTAGCTGTAGGAGATCATCGCTGTTCATGTTTTTAATTTAAAATTTTAAAATTTTTTTTTTAAAAAATGAGCACCGAAAAAACTTTACCAACCTTGTATAACCATTCTGCTGTTATTGGAGGCCTAAGTGTAGGATACTCAATGCTTGGTAAAAGCCTGTTAAGAATTAAACCAGCAGATCTTGGCAAACTAGACTTTTAGGATTCAGCAAAGCTAATTGCTATCATTGCAGCTCGGTTGCCACAAAGATTTTCTAGTTAAGCAAGGAATAATTCCAGAGAATATAAAAAAATAAAAAAAAATACATTTATAAAAAATGGCTTCACTGCAATAATGATAGGCGGCGCTGTGGTGAATGCGCTTGCTTTTAGCGGCATAATTTTGCATTTAGTAAACTGGGGAATGGCGGGGGAGAGAAAAAGGCATAACAAAGCTATGGAGGAACTAGCAGCTGCACAAGACCCTATGAAAGGCAGAGACTTGAGCATTAGATTTTTATTAATGACACACGAAAAGACGGGCATGCAGCTTACACATTTAAAAATGTTGATCAAGCAATAAAAGAATATTATCTAGTAACAGGCAAACCAGTCCAGACATTGCCCCCACCAAAATTCAGTGACTTTTATCAACCATCAGAAAAACAAAAGATGCAAAAATCGCGTTTATTGTCGTTGGGATGACCGTCGTGTATTTTGTTGCACATAATATTGGCTGAAAAAAATGAACAAAATCTATTATTCACCCAAAGGATATTGGAAGGGCATCACAGCAATTAAAAAAACTAAGCCAAGCAAGGGGGGAGTCAGTGAACAAACAGCAAAGGAATGGTTATCTAAACAAGCGATTTGGCAAATTTATTTACCGCGCCTAGACGAATACAGAGACCACACTTTTTGAACACCCAATACCGAACGCCCCCCATCAAATGGATCTTCTGTATTTACCCCCTGATAGGATTAGACGAAAAAAGATTTAAGAACGCACTCACAGTCATTGAATGGCTTCAAGATACAAAGAAAGCAGAACCATTAACACAAAAGAGTGCTTCTGCTGTTGCTGTTGCCAACAGCTGATATACCAGCGAGGTCCACTAACTTACCCTCGCATGATTTAAGTCGAGATGGGAAAGAATTTAAAAAGGCCCAAATGAATCAATTATTGTTGAAACATAGAGTTACCATTAAAAGAGGCATTCCAGGAGTTCATAGATCACCCGGCTTTAGTCGAAACTTTAACAAACAGTTAGCGAAAGACTTTTTTCCTACCAGAAACACAAGAGAGCTGATTGACAATTCTCGCAACACAGAATGGGTTAGAAGACTGGCCTCAGTTTTGCGCGCAATGAATAATGAAGAATTTAAAGGGGTAAAACCAGTACAAGCAATCAAAAGAAAAACAATAAATGTTGCTGAAGGAGATCTACCCCCCGGCAAACTATTACATTTGGGTTTTAAAGTAAGGTACCTTTATTTACCGGGGGAAGCAGAAGGGACCCCTCGCATCAGGGCAACAGATCCGGTTTGGAGTGTTGACCCGTACGAAATAAAAAGAATTGTAAAAATGAATCCGCCCGTGTATTATTTACGAGAAACTGGCACAACAAAACAGCCAGCCCCTCAAAGATCTTTTGTGAAAGAAGAACTGCAGTAATTCCGCCAGGCACAGTTCCGCTTTAATTAATTTACGGTTCTCCAGTGCCCCAATTGCATATGAAAACTCTGGGTTAACAAACACCCGTTTTGTGTTTTTTTCTATCTAATGACTTCTTTGTTACAACAGTTGTGTTGATCCTGTAGATTAGATCGCAGTTTTACGTTGTCATGATGAAAAGTCTTATTGCCAAACAAGCTTCTTTTTAGTTGTCATGTGATATGTTTGACTGCACAACGCTGCGAGATATTCCCTTGCTTTCTTAATGATTTTCTCCTGGCTCGAAATACTGTACATTTTGACCTTAACCCCACATACTCCTTGATTACCTTTCCAGATAATTCATCCTTCACATTTCCAAAACCTTCTTGTTAGTAATTGAAAGTAAAGGTGACTTTAGGGTAATCTGATGTATCATACCATCCCGCATGTCCTTTAGCTAACTTCTAATTCCATGTCTTTATAGATGTCTTCAGTAGGGATATCTATAACAAAACTGTTGTATCGTGTAAAGTACTCTGGACTCAGGGTACGAGGGGTTAAAGTAGTCGTAAAGAAATTCTAACATCAAAAGCTTTGATAATTCAAAACAGTAAACCCAAAAAAAACGGGTTTGTCCAATTTTACTTTTTTTTTTCATCATTATGCCAAAAAGCTGATCATGAAATCTTCTAAAGTCCTGATAATTTGGTTTTGAAGTCAGCTTTAAATTTCTTCGTTCTCTTTGGTGACTAATCTAACATCTTTGCGCTTGTGCGGATTTTCCATAGTCTTTCCAAAACAGCTGTTGTTCATCGCTTAAAAAGTCTTTTTTTTGAAGCATCGTGGATTTGGGTTTTGAGATCAGTGTTCTTTCATGATGTATGGTTTCATGAACTGTTCTTTATCGAAAGCAATTATCATGAACAGCTTTACTTCAAAACCAGTCTTAATAAAATTGTAGAAGTCTGTAATGACAGACATAATTTTTTTTGCCTCGAAGATTAGGGACAATTTAGGTGGTTCTCTTGGATCCATCTTTAGACTTTCTGCTGCTAATGGATAGTCATTATGCAGGTCATGGAGTTCATGAGGATATTCTAAGTCAACTTCTAGAATGAAACCACGCTGTTGATCAGGCGTTAAACTGCCCAACCACTTTAATGCTTTTTGAATATATTCGTACCTGTGTAAAATTTTTAAAATTGCGTAATGGAGCGATTGCGCCATTGCCCCAAACCCTACAGATGTTTGCATCTAAATACAATAAGATAGTTGAACCTTTTACTTGGGTCATAGTCGTCCAAGTATTTGTTGTTTGCTTTACAGTAATGATGCGACGCCATACTAATTCCTCCACGCAATCCGTTTTCAATCATCTGGATCATTGGTAAATCCCACAATAAATCAATCGTACTCCAGTAAACTTTAAGAAAGCATCCCAACTCATCCCGGCGCAGAAATGTAATGCGCGGATCCAAACTGTAATGTTTCATGCAGGTCTTCCTATAATTTTCAAAGACGTCCGCCAACAAACATACATTCTGCCATCAAGTAGGAGTCCCTGATAGTCTCCCATCGTTTTACACTCTAACTTTTGCCACGCATCTGAGCATGCCCGGTAATCAGAGTCACTGATGTCCTTTCCTCTAAGACTAGAAAAGAACGCGCCTTTAGGAGGAAGTGTGTCTTCGTCAAAACCTTCCCAACGTTCTGTATCATAAGGGTAAACGCCCTTCTAACAAGAGGGGGTTGATAGAAAGTGTGGAAGCTTCAAAATTAGGTAAGAAGTTTCCTTTGTTTTGGTGGTGGGTGTTATCTCCTTATAAAAACTTCTCTAATGCAAGAATCAGACGGCATATCAAGGCAACCATAAATCAGGTTGTGTAATGAAGACGAAATGTCTCTGTAACCAATGCGGCACAAATGAGTGGAACCAGTGTGCTTGATCTACGCACTTCCGCGCTTTGCGAATCCCTTTCATGTATCATATGACATTTTGTGTAACAGAAGAAACTACAGAGGACATAGGAATGACTTCGGACAGGCAAGGAATTAAGGAATGGCAATATTCCAAATAACAACAATACTCATGTGACCAATCATTACCAATAGAGATTCAGCAATGGAGAGGAAAGGGCACACAGGTGATGAGATTATTTTCATTGTCCATCAGAGGATAGGGGTATGAAAAGCCCTCCACCGAACTGTTGGATGAACTGCGTCCTCTTTACATCTCATACTGAGTCACATCATTTTCAAAATAGGCTACCGCAGAAAACTACGCTATTCATGATGGAACGAGCTAGACATGGTAAGTCACTTCAAAACTGGCACTGTCATGCGTTTAGTATCTGCCCCTAGCATATACCTTATTGCAGTTCAAAAGTGAGCGATTTTACTGCGGTGTATAGTACAAAGATTTGAAACAGCAAATCACACATAACATAATTAGAGAACAGATAAATTTTTTGTTCACCCCACTTGCATCAACCACCGGTTTTGGTGCGAAAGTGGCCTAATAAGCCGCCTTTTCCTGGGCGGAAGAGAGAGAGAGGACATCCACCGGACAGACAGACAGACAGACAGAGAAGAGAGAGACAGAGAGAGAGACAGACAGGACAAGACAGAGTGGCGGCAGACAGGACACACACACACACACACCACTCTTTCTCTCCTCTCAATTAAATGACATAAAATCCGCACACTTCTTCTGGACTAAGTGTCCAACCTAAAACTTTGTACTCGGGGCTGAAATCTGATCTACGTAATTTACGGCTCGCGGCAGTTTGTACTAGCCTGTCCTGTTTAAAACCAGAAGCACATCGGTCGGGTTGCAATGGGTTGCATCAGAAATTTCGAGTTTGCCACGTCGACAAACCAGATCGAAGGCTGTCACGCGTCTCAACTGGGGCGTCATTGGTGTTTTGGGCCACCATCAAAGTAGGCTGTGTGTTTCGTCCGGCGCTTGTTGTGACATCTGTGTTTTATTTGTGTTATTTTAAATGGCTAAAAAGTTACTGAAGAACAGGTTTGTTATTCGAGGCCATAAGTTTTATTTTAACTGATGTTGTGAACCGGAGGAGTGGCGTCGAGATTGTTTTTAGAAAACAATAGTGGACTTATGCCTGTGGAAATAAACGGCTGTCTTAAAGGTTTGTTGGTTTCAAGGAAATTAAACAAGATTTAGCTAGTTTTAATACGGCCCCCCCCCACCCCCCCCCCCCCCCCCCCCTGTCCCCCCCTTTACTCCACCTTCGCATCGCCCGTCCCCCCCCCCCCCCCCCCCCCCCCCCCCCGCATCAAACCCCCCCCCCCCGTTCTCTCTCCCCCATCCCCCCTCCCCTCCCATCTAACCACCTCCAAATCCGCACACTTACTCTGATCAGTTCTAACCTACAAAACTATGTGTAGACACGAGGCCGGAAACCTCCGCTGATAATTTACGGCTAGCGAGACGCGCTACCTTCGTTGACATGGCAAGCGACCAATTATTTCAATAAAGCGTAGAGACTGAGATTGCCGCGTGTGGGGTCGGGGGCGATGGGGGTGTATTTCATTTCAAGGTTGGACAGCGCGCCAAGGTGTCGTTTGCGCTACGGGTTGTTTGGTCTGTGTTGTAGTTGACTTGATTGATTGTTAAATACAGATTAGTGTTCATGTGGCAGGATGATCTGTGTATTAAGATGTGTTTAATATTTCTTCTTTTCTAATTTAACCAGTTCTTCTGCTTCAAGTGCCGTTGCCGTTATGCAACTGAATGGCGTGATTTAATGTTTGGCAATCAAAACTATGGATGGGTTAGCTGCCTCGCGCGCACTTATGAGAGAGAGACAGACAGACAGACAGACAGACAGAGAGTGTCATGCGGCACACACACACACACCACACATGGGCACAGAACAGACTATAATACACTCGCGCTGAGCGCGCGCCTCTCCACCTGCTGACTAAAATGAGAGGCTAAACTATCTTTACTGCTGCCCGCTCTACCCTTACCCACTACATTTGACCACTGCCAGCGCTAGTGCCACGCAGGGCATGTTGGCAGGGATACTGAGCGGACGAGTCGGCTTTGCTTTATCATAATCAAGTGCCGTGCTTAAATTCACGTGTCACTTTGTGTTGTGCCTCTCCATACACAGCCGCCGACTTTTGGTAAATTCGACCGCGCGGCTCCCCCCCCACCCCCCCCCCCCCCCCAGGCTGGTATAGACGTTTAAGAGAGAACTTGTGTTGTGTTTAAAAAAAACATGGACGAGTCAGGAAGTCGGATGTTTCAATTGTTTTCTGCCAGTGCTGGAAGTGACACTAATATTATACAAGAAAGGGGATGAAGTGTTGTTTTCTCGCAAAGGAAAACTTTCCGATCAACAGACCGATCTTGTGAAAAAATTCATGGTTTTTTTCATGAGGCTATGGCAAAAGATTGTTGACATATCGAAATTGGATGGCGAAGCCTTGTTCTCCCTCCTTCAATGCCTAATAGATGCATTTGCTTTTTGTTTCTTCAACAATTATTTAATTAGAGTAACTTGAATTAAGCTTTAACTTTTGAAGTTTTGATTCTATTCAAAAAAGCTCCAATGTTCAGGGTCAGGTGTGACTAACTTGTAGTTCGGAAAATTCTCCACTTGTGGTGTTTGTGGAAAACTACGGCCAAACCCCAAAGCAGACGACACGGACACGACTCGGACCGGGAGATTCGGAGGAAAAGTAGTGGAAAACCCGCACGCTGTTACGGCTGTATACGGCAGCAACTTGCTGCATCTGACGTGCGTTCTAAATATAGTAACGAACCGGAATGTTGGTAGCCATCTTGCTGCTCTGTCGTGTTCGTTCTATATATAGTAACGAACATGCATGTTCGTTTCAATAAATAGTAAATGACGCGAGCTCTCTAAATATTTAACGTCAGACATGTTCGGTTTCAAAAAATAGTAATGAGTGGCTTCTTAAGATTGTAACGGATCATGATGTACGGAGTTTCAAAAATGTAAATGACGCGGCTCTAAATATTGTACGATCATTGTATGTACGGTTTCAAAAATAGTTAAATGACGCGGCCTCTAAATATAGTAACGATCATGCATGTACGGTTTGCTGCTATATGACATTTGCGCCCTGCTCTGCTCGGCTGTTGTTTGTTTGTTGGCGTGTGTGTGTGTTTTGTCCTTCCCCACGCACGCAAGTCCCACCACTCCCCACCACCTCGCACGCTCGTCCACCACCCCACCCACGCACGCACGTCCCCCACCCCCAACCCCACGCACGACGTCCCCCCCCCCCCCCCCAACCCCCACCACGCTCGACGTCCCCCCACCCCACCCCACGCACGCACTGTCCTCCCACCCCAACACCTGTGTATCCACACACTCCCACCCCCAAGTCACCCCAAGTTCTTAATTAAGTTTTTAATTAAGTCTCCCCAAGTTCTTAATTAAGTTTTTAATTATTTATTCAGTTCTTAAGATAAGAGTTCTGATTTAGTTTTTAATAAGTTCTTGATTAAGTCACCTCAAGAATCTTATACTAAAATGTTAATCCTCTAAGTACAACCAAGTTCTTCATAATTATCAAATAAAATACAATCTATGTTTTTATCTTAAATAGTAAATGTCTACGATAGTAACCACACACGCTCAAAAATCGCGTCATCGTGTGGTTGTCTTGGCTCAGCGTTCTCTGCATTGATCTTAATGATAAGTTTTTACATCCGATGCAACCGCATTGATTACTATTTCTGGTCTATGGAAATGTCTTTTATAGACTTCATGTCTTTATTTATTGGACTTTATCATTTTTTATTATACGCATGTTGTATTTTTATTGTAAAATTTAAAATATTATTCCATTTGAAATGGATCAAAATGATGCTTTGTTATGGGCGGGTTTGGCGTGCAGTTGTCTTTTCTGCATTTAATGGTTGATTTTTTTTAGTTGCTTTTGTTTTCTGGTGGCATCGCGTTATATATTTGATAACCATAATAACTGCCCCAGCTGCAGCATGGGCGCCCAAAAATGACAACTAGTTTAAGTTTTAATATTCCATGAGAAGAATTTGGGGCCCTTGAATCACATGGAGTTTTTATAGCTGGCTGATTGAATCAACTTTGTTTCTGGCGTTGGCGGTGTTTTGTTTTCATGATGGTCATATTCTGTTAACATTAATTTTTTTTGCTTGTTCCACTCTGCTAATTTTTTCCTGCTTCAACACGCCCAGGATTTGTTAATGGCCTCTACCTGATTCAGCGTTTTCTGCTGATTTTCTAGCTTGGTTACTTTCTCCACCTGATTCAGTGTTTTATGGTTCTGATGATTTTCCAGCTCGGTCATTTTGAAGGAAAGAATAATCTGATGATAATAAGATTTTATTCCCATGATTAATGGTCTGATAACAAATGTTCCAAATCTGTAGTATTGGATCAATCCTAGAGACTCTAATGACTTTTTGTTAATTAAAACTGGATCTTGCGTTAAATCATACGTAAGGATCTTGTTCAGAATCAATGGCCAGAATCATTTCTACTGACTAGTTTGGTGTACAAACTAAAAGAAACGCTTGCCCCACACTTTTCACTTTCTAGACCAGCTGCGTTCATCCTGTTTTGATACTGTTTAATGTTTGTGTGGCGACATCTGTTTGAATCTGTTCAATGCTGAATCAGTTCGAGGAACTGTGTTGTTTTCAACCATCGCTGCCAAGAATCTACCTTCCTTTTGGGGCATATTAGCTTGATCATTAACTTGGTCATTCTTAAGTTCAGGAAGGTTTTTAGGCGCCTTGAGCTGTAGGAGATCTTCGCTGTTCATGTGTTTTTTAAATTATAATTATTTTATTTTATAAAAAATGACAGCAACTGATAAAACTGTTTCCAACCTTGTATACCCATTTGCTGTTATTGGAGGCCTTAGTGTTGGATACTCTAATGCTTTGGTAAAAGCTGTTAGAATTAAACCAGCATGATCTTGGCAAATAGGACTTTGAGGATTCAGCAAAGCTAATTGCTATCTTTGCAGCTTCGGTTGCCACGAAGATTTTCTAGTTAATCGCAAGGAATAATTCTCCAGAGAATATAAATTTCGTAATAAAAAAAATTCCATTTATAAAATATGGATTCACTCGCAATATTGATAGGCGCCGCTGTGGTGAATGCGCTTGCTTTTAGGCAGTAATTTTGCATTTAGTAAAACTGGGGAATGGCGGCGAGAGATAAAGGCATCATAACAAAGCTTTGGTGGTACTAGCAGCTGCCACAAGAGCCTATGAAAAGGCAGAGATTGAGAGTAGATTTTCATTTATGACACACTGCAAAAAAGACAGGGGGGATGCAGCTTACACCATTTAAAAATTAGATCAAGCAATAATAGAATTTTATATAGAGTATACAGGCTAACCAGTCCAGACATTGCCCCCACCAAAATTACTGTGACTTTTACTAACCATCAGAAAAACAAATGATTGCAAGAAATCGCGTTTATTGTCGTTGGAATGACCGTCGTGTATTTTGTTGTCAGAATATTGGCTGATTAAAAATTTGAACAAAATCTATTATTCCACCCAAAGGATTTTGGAAGGGCATCACTGCAATTAAAAAGCTTAAAGCCAAGCAGCGGGGAGTCAGTGAACAAACAGCTAAGGTATGGTTATCTAAACAAGCGATTTGGCAAATTTATTTACCTGCGCCCTAGACGAATACAGTGGTCCTCACTTGGTGGAACACATTACCGATCGTACCATAATTGGAATCTTCTGTATATTACCCTCTGATTGGTTTAGACGAAAAAGATTTAAAGTACGCCACTCACAGTCATTGTCATGGCTTCAAGATTTTTTACAAAGATGCTGAACCATTTAACTCAAAGAGTGGCTTCTGTGTTGCTGTTCGCCATACAGCTGATATTACCAGCGTGGCTCTAATCTTACCCTCGCATGATTCAAGTCGTTGATGGGAAAGAATTTAATGGCCATGTGAATCATTTAGTGTTGAAACATAGAGTTAACCCATTAAAAGAGGCATACAGGAGTTCATAGATCACAGCTTTGTCGAAAACTTTAAACAAACAGGTAGCTGAAGACTGTTTTCCTACCAGTATCACAGTGTGTGGATTGGACAATTCTCGCAACACAGTATGGGTTAGACGACTGCCTCCAGTTTTGCGCGCAATGATATAATGAAAGAATTTAATGGGCTAAAACCTGTACAAGCAATCAAAAGAAAACAATAAATGTTGCTGATAGGAGAGTCTTCATCCGGCAACTAATTACCATTTGGTTGAAATGTTAAGGTTACTTTATTTACCGGGGGAAAGCAGAAGGGGACACTCGCATCAGGGCAACCAGATCCGGTTTGGAGTGTGGACCCGTTACGAAATAAAAAGAAATTGTAAAAATGAATACGCCAGTGTATTATTTCCCGAGAAACTGGCACAACAAATCAGCCCAGCCCCTCAATGATCTTATGTGAAAGAAGAACTGCAGATAATTCCGCCTGCACAGGTCGCTTTAATTAATTTACGGTTCTCAGTGCCCATTTGCATTATGAAAACTCTGGATAACAAACACCGTTTGTGTTTGTTCTATCTTATGACTTCTTTGTTACCAACAGTTGTGTTGATTCATGTAGATTAGATCCGGCAGTTTGTACGTTTCATGATGAAAAGTCTTATTGCCAAACAATGTTCTTTGTAGTTGTCTGTGATATGTTTGACTGCACAACGCTGCGAGTTTTTCCCTTTTCTTTCTTAATGATTTTCTCCTGGCTCGAAATACTGTACATTTTTGCATTAACCCCTCCATACTCCTTGTTTACCTTTCCAGATATTTCATTCATTCATCTTTCCTTAAACCTTCTTGTTAGTTTTGAATGGTAAAGGTGTTTCTTTAGGGTAATCTGATGTATCATACCATCCGCTGTCCTTTGGCTACTTCTAAATTCCAGGTCTTTATAGATGTCTTCAGTAGGGATATCTATAACAATACGGTCTGTATCTGTGATAAGTACTCTGGAATCAGGAGACGAGGGCTTAAAGTGTCGTAAAGAAATTCTAACATCAAAATGCTTTGATAATTCTAAAACAGTAAACCCAATAAAAAACGGGTTTGTTCCATTTGATCTTTTTTTTTTTTCATATTATGCAAAAAGCTGATCATGAAATCTTCTAAAAGTCCTGTTAATTTGTTTTGAAGTAGCTTAATTGCTTCGTCTCTTTGGTGACTAAATCTAACATCTTTGCGCTTGTGCGGATTCTCCATAGTCTTTCCAAAACAGCTGTTGTTTCATCGCTTAAAAAAGTCTTTTTCTGAAGCATCTGTGATTTGGTTATGATGAATCAGTGTTCTTCATGATGGATGGTTTCTTGAAAGTCTGATTCGATGGCAATTTTGCGATGTACAGCTGTTAACGTCAAAACATGTCTAAAATAAAATTGTAGAAGTCTGCCTTGGACAGACAATTAATTTTTTTTGCCGCGATGATTAGGCACTAGTTTAGGTGGTTCTCTTGGATACATCTTTAGACTTTCTGACGGCTTATGGTAGTCATTAGGCCAGGTCAATGGGAGGTTCATGGAGGATATTCTAAGTCAACTTCTTGAATGAAACCACGCTGTTGTCAGGCGTTTTTAAACTTGCCCAACCACTTAATGCTTTTTTGAATATTATTCGTACCTGTGTACATTTTAATGTTGCGTATTGGTAGCGATTGCGCCAGTGCCCAACCATACAGATTGTCTTGCATCGATATTACATAAGTTAGTTAGACCTTTTTCTTGGACATAGTCGTCCAAGTATTTGTTGTTTGCTTTACTGTATTGATGCGAAGCATTCTATCTCACGCATCCGTTTTCAATCATCTGGATCTTTGGTAAATCCGACAATAATCAATCTGTACTCCAGTAACTTTAAGAAGCATCCCCCAACTCATCCGGGCGCAGAAAATGTTATTGCGCAGGTTCCAAACTGTAATGTTTCATGCTGGGTCTTCCATTAATTTTCATAGACGTCCGCCATCAACATACATCTGCCATCATGTTAGGAGTATGATAGTCTCCCATCGTTTTACACTCTAACTTTTGCCACGCATCTTGGCTGGCTGGTAATCTGAGTCACTGTTTTGTCCTTTCTCTAATGGACTAGAAAAGAAACGCGCCTTTAGGAGGTTGTGTGTTCTTCGTTTCAAACTTTCCAACTGTCATGTACTCATAAGGGTAAACGCCCCTTTCTAAAAAAGTGTTGGATCAAAAATATTCTTCCGTTATTGGGCAGGACTTTAAGGAATAGCCAGTGACTCTATGATCCCATCATGTGTTGCAGAGAGTCGTAGAAAGACAGGTTTTTTATAGGAAACACTTGTACTTTTCTGATGACTGTTTGCAATGCATGCTTCCTGAACGGCATCGTTCCATGCTTTCATTATTTGGTGGGAGTCAGAACCTCGCAAGTAGTGAAAGAATACAGGAAGCTTCCATGTCTTTGGATCAAACTTTAGTTGATTTTGTAAAATTTGCTTTTACTGTGCGATTGCACCTCTAAACTTCCCACTAATGTGATCTGTCTCGTACTGTGGGGTTTCACTCTGGGGGCGTAGCTCTAAACCGCAAATCCAACAATTGCGTGGCTGAGTCATACTGTTGGTTGGTTCTTCAGGGCCATGATGATTTTCAGATATGGTTAGTGATTAGAAAGCGTTACGACACTTGCTGCCATGCGTTTTATGTATGTTTCTGCTGCATCTGTCCTCTTTATAATTCTGGCTCTGAATAAACGCCATCCGACCCCTAACAATTAAAATGAAGGCATTTGAACAAATCGATGATTACTCATTAAGACTGTTGTTCGGAAGTTTTGTGGTGGATGGCCCTTCATTAAGGAACAAGAAGCGACTCGAAGTCTGCGTAATTACGTATGGACTTGTTTGCAGCCGTTTTCCAGTTCTGAAAACTAACTTTAGTTCCTGGTAGGGGGCGTAGTTAGTTCTGTCTACAGTCTACAGACTTTTTACATTGTTTTATATGTTCACTTGCGGGCTTGCCCACAGATGGAATTCTTGTTAAAAATTTTATGCAGAATTCTTGGTAGGTTAGTGTTTTTTTTGAAGTATTGCGCTATAAATCTGCTACATGATTTGCGGTGCTAGTTGATAAATGGGGCAGCCTGCTGGCGAAATATTAGGAGTATGTCCACATGACTTTTGGATGCCGTTCGCCTATTGTTGGAATTGTTCTTGGACACCTTTAATTGGCCATACCAAATTTGTTTCCTCATTCCATGTGTATACATTAACAGTTATGGGTTGTTTTTGTTCTTCAAAACTGATCAATTGGGTCTCTACACTAACAGGGAAGGATATTCCAATGAGTTAAGATCTTTGGCGTATTGCCGATAGTTAGTCACTCTCTCTGCGTGTTCCGCGGACTGATGCAACTTGCAAGATAAGCTCCACATGAAACATTTTGTTGTCTGAATTTTTTTATGTTAAAACTGTCTCTTTAAAACAACTCCGAGGTAGCGGAATGTACGCCTTGCCTACGATCGGTTGCTATACTTAGCCGGGTTTTAATCTATGTCTCCTAAGGGAATTCGCCCTCGACAACCAGAGCCTCTCTAGTTTGGCTTACTTCAGCCGCGCGTTCAAAACTGCTGCAAGCAGTTCGTAGCCCACCGGGGTGGTTATGTCTTTAGAGGAAAGAAATGTCTGTTGTTTACGTCGAGGTACACAGACTTCTAATTTTCTTCATTTATTGTTACATAGTCGATTATAACAGCTAACATTACTTTAACCGGGGGGTCTTTGTTAGGTCTTCCTGGAACTTGAGAAATAGCATGAACAAACATTGCCTGTACGTTTGTTGGGTCATGAATTTCTAAATCATTTATCATTCAGTGCTCTTGATAATCGCTCTCTCTCGAGCATTACTTTCAAACAATGCGTATTGTCCTTCATATATCTTAGCCTGCTGTCCTTCTTTTCTTAAGCCATATATTTATTTAAATTAAAAAATAAAATATACTTAATCAGAACCAATATCAACGGTCTTTTTTGCGCTTGGACTCATAAACTAAAGTTATAAACACCCTTCGGTTTGTTGTTGAATGTGAGCTGTTAGAACAGAGGTTTAATCTCGTCTCGTTTTACTTTTTTAAGCATTCCTTTTTTTTACTGCTTCGGGGTCTGGCTGTTGAGAAAACTGTCCTCCGCCGTTCTTTGAAGATCAAACTTTTGTTCTTTTGTAGTCATCAAAATCGGGCCTGTAAACGTATTTAATTCTTCATCACGTGATGTTTGAGTCAACTTAGCGCTTTATTTATGTCAAGTTTATACGAGCTATGTTTAGCTGGTCATTTGTTGAAACCATAGCTGTGTGCTGTTTGGCGTTTAGTTTTTATTTTGTTTGGCTAGCTGCACCTACAGCTATGATTACACAGCTGAGAGCTAAAGACAAACCGCCTAGAGGTAAAGCTTGCAGGGTGCGCTATGCCCGTTGCTAAGAGACAACACTCGGTCCTGCTGTTAGAGTATTTTAGTCGATGTCCAGTATTAACATATGTAACAGCATTAAAGGCAGCAGAATACCTTCGTTAGGTTTTGCTGTATTTGAAGGGTCTTGCTCTAGTACTTGCGGCATTTGCGTAAGTTTGTGTATATAAAGGTTTTTATGTTAGGGGTTCTACTATCTCTTCTTTTGGCGGCGCTGTAGGACCACATTTGGATAAACTGTGATACAGACATGCTTTTTATTAAATAAAAATAATTTAGTATTGTATATCTTTTATTCTGTTATTTTCTATATTTCAGCTGGCTTCATTATTAAATAACAAATGTTCATTAAGCGGTTTATCGGCTTCTTCTTCTTTATCAATTTGATGTTTATTACGTCTCTCACGCTCTCCCAGCGTCCATGCCTACTGTTTCCTCTGTTGACTTTGGTCAATCCATAAACACGTATTTTGTTGTTAATTATATCATCAAGTAACATAGTGAAGATGTAAATCTTTAGGACCACAAGGTCTGCTGGTTAGACTTCTCCCCCCACCCTCCCACCCCAAACATTTTTCTTTTTCCGTCAAATGATGATAAGGTCTAAGCCCGCTAGCCGTAGATTTGGTTAGGACTTACCATCAATTGTACATTGCATTTCGCGATTTTAGATTAAAAAACTTTTTCACTTGCTCTTTTGAACGGTTCTTCATCTTCTCTACAGCAATTAAAATACCTTAAGCGATATTGCTGCGACACTTAAACTAAAATTCCTATAGTGTTGCCTGCTTCTGGGATATGTTGTATGATGAATCACTCTTTCGTAATATATGATAATTTGACTGATATTGTCCCCCCCCCCCTTACCCACCCTTCCCCCACAATTATTTCTTGCTCATTCAGCCTTGTTTTGTAGGGTTGATAACATCGTCAAACTCTAACGAGATGTCAGTAATGCTGTACTTTGCTTCGGGTGTCTGTTGATCTGATAACACGTTTGTATTCGTTAAAAGTTAGTTCATATGACAGTCTGTCTTTAATGCTCCTTGAAAGTATGGCGCATGCGCTTTTAACTAACTCATATCTAAGGGAATGGAAAAAGCGATTTCCATACGACAAAAACTTTACGGCTACATACTTTTGCCGTCTTAGTTTCTCAGCGCCTATTCTATGTTTTTAGTGTTCTTCATTTCGATTCCTTGAATTACGCATAGATCAGCCCTTATCATTCCAGGTTAGCCATAGATCAGAATAGCGTAAAAAATATGTCGGCATTGTGTAAAGGAAAATATTTCTTGCCCCTCAAGTTTTATTGAAAATTGTCTTAACAATTGCCCCCGCCCAAATTCTGGACAACTGTCCTGTTTGTGTCTGTTGTGTGATTTCGAGTACTTTTTTGAAAGTTGAAAGTAAGACGCGCAGAGCCTGGCACTAATCACTTCATCTGCCTCCTAGGTCCGGAAATTTGACAGTATGTATTGATCTGCATCAATAGTAGAGGATTAGTTGGAAATTAATATTCCGTTTATTTCCCTTAAACGCCAAAGGGTTTCTTTCAGTCTTCTATGCGGGTCAAGAATCGAGCCAAGCTGTAACATTTTTTTATAAACAATATTAAAATAATAATTATTAAAAGAAACATGGCAGGCATTGTAGATGAAGGATGATGATGTTTTGATTCGTGGAGACGACCATGGTGATTTTCCCTTGGGTGCGCATGCTCGGGGCTCTCATTGCCTGATGAATTAGCAGAAATCGGGAAGGTACATTACCAACAAGTCGGTTAAAATTAACCAGAAAAGTAAGGTCAGATCATTATACACATAGTTTTGGCCAAGACCTCCCGAATTTATAGACCCTAATGATTTTGAAGTAAAAGATTACCTTTTGTTGTGAGGAGCGACCAGGGACATTTGTTCAGCTTACAACTAAAAAGACCCATCTAAGTTTTTAGCCTTGGGCTCAATAGAAATAGACTCCCTGCGTGCGTTCAAACTCGGCTCGGCTGTCTAGGCCAAAATTAAGGCGGAGGCAGTTGCTAAAACTTCAAAAACACACTTGCAAGAATTCCCATACAGATTAAAACAAATCAAAACATGCGAACTTAAAGATTTTAAATCAATCAGCAGGTGAATTAATAAATGTAATAGAAGAGAATCCAGTTTTTCATAAGAAACAGCGTTAAAGGGACTATACACGACTCGCCGCCTACCCATGCGAGAAATAGCGGCCTTGATCGTACTTTAAGAACCTCAGAGGCGAAATTAACAAAAATTTAGCATACTAGGTGAACTAGATGAGATTATAAGAAGAGAAAAGAAACTCGTTTGAGGCTGATGGACGCCAACTTAGGGCATGATATTAAGGAAAGAATAACCAAAGACTAAAGATCATGAACAAGAAAGATTCCAGCAAGACTAGATAGTGCTAATACTACCGAGACAAATTACGAACTCAGTGAATAGAATAAGAGGAATACTATCCGAAACAAAAATTTTATATGAAGACACCAACGCTAGCAGAACGAATCCGAACACTGTTTAGAGAGCAGGTAGTCACATTAGTAAGCGTTATAAACAGCCTTGGTTTTGCATAAGCACGCTGGTGTTGGCTAATACAGGCGGCGGTGGAGGTCAAAGTCCTGTGCCTCCGCCGCCATCGCCTGATAAATCTGGGTAAAAAAAACAGGCTATGATCTCTTGCAAAGTTTATTAAAAAAATTAGATGGTAAAGCCGTGAACGCTTTACAGGAATATTGGGGAGTATTGTCAGCTGGCTTTTGTCTTCTTGCAAAGCAAAAGTAGTTGGCTTTATGGCACGAGCCTTATGGGGCATTTAGTTCTCTTAATAGTTGGGTTAATATTGTTAGTAAAATAAGACCGAGTAGGGGGGGCCCCCCCCGCCCCCCGGGATAGATGGGAGTATAATTCCTAGGCAGTTAATCCTAGAACAAGCGCGTTCTTTTCATATTCAGGGTCATCTCGAACTGAGTCCGCGAGCTTTGTGAGTCTTCAATGGCCTTTGGGCTTTTGGACGCGGGGATTGGAGGACTTATTTTGGGCGTTCTTTTTACGGCTTGCAATATTACTGGCTCAGGAATTTATGTCGTTTTTCCCAACTTCTGTCATTGCCTGCTATAAGAATTTCATTATTATAGTTTATTTATTGTTCCTCTCTGGAGCCTAAGGTCAGGTAGGGCAGCATGTATAAACAGTGCAAACAGCAATGTCTACTGTCGATCTTGCGTATTGTAAACTTTTGGGACCTTTAATACTTGAAGGAAATATTAACAGTAGAATTAATGGCGTCCTCTAAATTTGTATGTATTGTTTTTGCGCGTCAAGCCAGTAGTAGGAGCAGTTAGGCTTGAGCTTGCCTGTGCTGCGACCCTAGCAAACACCAAACGTAGTTCGAATAGAGTCGTTTATTCGTTCTATTCCCGCCCTAGTTAGGCCTTAGAAGTGTCCTAAGATAAATGTGTCCATGTGTTTTATGCTCTTGCTCTATGGACCGAGGTGAAAAGCTGTTGCGCTTGAGAGAAAGATGTGATAAGGAGGATCAGGCAAATTTATACTTTCTGTGCACTGCCCAAATATAAGGGGTGCCTAGTCCTTGATTAAGATAACTTTTGTCTAAAGTCCGTCTTGGTGTTAGATTGGATATTCGTTACAGATCCTTAAAATGCGCCTTCATGTCTATATGTTGCTGAATGGAAGAACGGTATGTCATTTGGTAAGGCGCTCGCAGTTCAGTCTAATACGCCTAAAGGTGTATTAAAATGAAATCTGTACTGACCTCACCAAAGGATCAGGATGATTTAAGTGATCGCACGACACTCCTCACCTGTTTGATGCACAAAACACAAGCAAAGTTTTAACTGGTTCTGATAAAAACTGCTTCGGATGGACTTAACCACGCTTTCGCGATCTGTTAGGCCTTTTTTAATAGGGTGGTTAAGATATCTGTTTTAATTGGCGTTACTCATCCTTTTTATGAATATCGACAGTCTGGGTCACAGAAATGTCGTGGGTAATGTATAGTTGTTATATTTTAGAGTGTAGTGCGGCCACATACAGAAAATTTTGCATCAGTATATTTGATTGCCATCTTTTTTAGATTTGTTTTAAAAAATTGTCTGTAACAATAACACTCAAGACCGCCGCGTTTTTTAGAACATGCTATTGATACAAGTGCGGGACAAAACGGTCCGAGCTCCATGTAATATTTTTACAATGTGTATGGTGTTATTTAATCTAAAAGCAAGGGGAATTATAATGATTACATAATTGATAGGAGAACAAACGGACGTTAAACAGTTAAACAATACCTGTGGTTATTAAGGGTTTTGCTAACTATAGATGCAATGAGTAACTTTGACAGTACTCTTATATTAAAGTAACAATGCAAATCTTAAAACTATTTGAACATTCATACCTGAAGAAGCATAATACGATTTTGAGAATATGAGCTAGCTATAATGCTAGGCTTTTCAACTTGCAATTTTCCCAATCTCTTAGTTTTAGTGTTTGCCAGAGGAAAAAACTACGTTTGAGGGGGGAAAGTCCGCTCAATCTTGCCTTACATTCATTACTCTATGTCATTTGAAGAGCTAAGCACTGATGAAAACTTATATGATGGAAGGCCCTCAACTGGTTTAAGACCTCTGCGTCAGGGGAATGCTGCATATTGCGAGTATGAAATTATACATTTCCCTATATTTACAGTTTATAAAGTTTTGATTGTGGCGAGGGTCGGTTCATTTAATATAAAAATCAAAGACAAAAGGGGAAGTCGTATTAAAAAATATGATAACCTGAACATTGGTTTTGGAAATTACATAATACGCTACTAAAAAAATATATGTCGCGTGGGGCCGAAGAACCAGGAGTTACATAGCGCACATGGGGGTGTATAACCTTAGATTAAAAGACCTTGCAGTCGTTGCGGACTTTGAACTGAACGGTGTGTTAGGCACTTTGTAGGGTTTGAGTGACACTAAAGATGGGTGATTATTAAACGCAAAGCGGGTTAGCGAGAGACAATACAGGTTCCTAAACTTGAACAGCTGCGCAATATATAGGCAAATTTATGTTGGCAGTATGATTTAAAATAGGTCGAAAACCTGACCTCTAAATGGCACTTAGAACCATATTTAGAATGGGATATTGATATTGAATTCATAAGCCTCATTTACTTATTTTAGCGCCAAAAAAGTTTCAGAAAAAAGCTGTCAAACTATGGGCCCTTTACATGTAAGTTTATGCCAGTGGACAATAGTCAGAATGAGATTGAAATTAAAGCCGTATGGGAATAAACAGTACATCCTCCACAGAAGAGAATCACCCTGCTTGTTGAAAGTTGTTCTACAAATTAACAGTTCATTCCGACAAAATGAAACTTAGGATAGACTCGTTCACAATGATTTTTGAAATTTGCTTTCTAATAGATGTATGTGGGAATGGGGTTGTGGGCATTAGTGACGTCCTTCAAAAGGAATCTAATTTGCTGGCAAACTATGACGTTGAAAAACTAAGTGCCGTCGTCATTCTTCACAATGGCGTGGATATTAAGGTCATAAATCAAGCACAAAATCAATATTCGTCTAAATAGAAACATCTTACAGAACTGAATTGGATTAAGCTTACGCATTTAGGCCTCATTGGGTGATTATACTACTGAACAAGTTTTGACAGAGAGTATGATAAAAACAATAATGGTTTAGATTAAGTTCTGGTATAAAATCTATGGAGCAGTTAAAACTTTATGACTAAAACCCCCACTCATAGTGCATGATTTGTGGGACAGTCTTGGTTGTGGGAAAAACAATATTTATCCTCAATCCTGTTTCAAACTGTTTATCGTTATAATTTTGTTCATATTGAGTTTTTTATGCATCCCCCAACACTTAAATGGATTCAATGCTTATATAATAGAAGGGTTATATGGAAAGATGATGACATATATTTAGTTGATCCTTGCAATAAACTGAGGTGGTGTTTAGAACAGTTTTATAGACTGTTTGAAGAAACGCAAACACTATTTATGATAAGATGACTGTTCAGCTAGAAAGAGACATAGTTAAAAAGTGAAACACTTGGTCCGAATCTAGCTTTCAGCGGAAGTCATGCTGGGGTTAAGTGTGTGGATTTTATGCCTGAAATATAACTCGGTTTTACAAAGACTTAGAGAACAGTTAAAGACTGTTAGTTTTATTTCAATGTAGACAAAGACTCATTTGAAGAATGTTTGCGCGAAAATGATGTTATGAAAACGACCAGAAAAACATAGGATTAAACAAAAAATACTAAATCTGAAAAGTTTAGTAAATTCAGTATTATAAACGGATAACCTGCACAGTATGTTGTGTTTGTTGATAATCGTTATTTTTTGGTTATTGACGTCTTACTTGCCTGAGAACAGTAATATGCGCTTGCGTGCTGTGTGTGTGTGTCTGCCCGCTCTCTGTCTGTCTGTCTGTCTCTCTCTCTGTCTCTCTCTTCTCTGTCTGTCTGTCGGTCTGCCCGGTGATTCTATCTCTCTCTCTTCCGCCACAGGAAAAGGCGGCTTTAGGCCACCTTTCGCCCAAAAACTCGGTGGTTGAGCAAGTGGGGTTGACAGACATTTATCTGTTCTCTCAAATGCCTACAGGAAAGCAGCTTGGCAGATGAATGTGAGAAAAAAAGGTAGTGAGTAATCAGCAGCCAGCACTCGGATTTAATATGGACTAACAACCAACACAGTAACTATTGAAGCAGAGAGAAGAGAGAGAGAGAGATGAAGAGAGAGAGTGAGAGTGAAGAGAGAGAGAGAGAGAGAGAGAGAGAGCGAGAGAGACAGACAGGGACAGACTGACAGACAGACAGACAGACAGACAGACAGACTGACAGACAGACAGACAGACAGACAGACAGACAGACTGACAGACATACAGACAGACTGACCAGACAGACAGACAGACAGAGACAGAGGAGAGAGACAGAGAGTGACAGAGAGAAGCCATCTCGGTGGTCTGTGCTGAACATAATGTGGAGAGTGGAGATAGGTTTTGCAGTCGCATCGTCACGTCTGAAGAAACGGTGCCTGCGTGTTCTGGAACATCGAAAAAATAATCCATGCAAATACGGAAAGAAAATTAGACATGCATATCTTTGCATTCTCGAACACTGGTCTTGGTCAATTCATCAGCATTGTAGGTGGGGGGGGGGGGGGGGGGGGAGAAAAAGAGGATAGAAGTGGATCTGCCCACGAACGGTCTTGACGCAAAACGGAATAACTGTCGCTACAGAGGATGAGAGACAGGGAATACCTTATTCTGGCTCACTGCGCCTCCAACCGTTTCGGGCGTTAAGTTGACCAGAAAATAAAGGTTTTCCTTTCTCTGACAAGTAACAACATAAAAAAATAATTGCGTTATCTACAAAACAAACATACTGTGTAGGGTTATCGTTTTTAATACTCATTTACTAAACTTTTCCAGATTTTTGTTTTTGGTTTATCCTATGTTTTTCTGTGGTCGTTTTCAATAATCATGTTTGCGCAAAAATTCTTCAAAAGAGTCTCTGTTTTCATGTGAAATTACTACTACAGTCTTTAATGTTCGCTAATTAGTCTTTTTAACTGATGTTTTTTTTATATTTCTGGCATAAAATCCAACTCACTTATCACGAAGCCTGTATTCCGCTGAAAGCTAGTTGACGAAACAAAGTGTTTTTCTTTTTAACTATGTCTTTTTCGGCTGAACAGTCATCTATAATTAATAGCGTCTGCGTTCCCTCAAAAACAATTTTATATAAAACGCGTTTAGACATTCCACTCAGTTTATTGCGGGGAGCAACTAAATATATTCTCATCTTCTGTCCATGATAATCCTTCTATCATGATATGCTTTGTTCCATTTAAGTGTTGGGACAAGAAAATCACAATATGATTAAAATTATAACGATAAATGTTTGTAATATGTATAGGACAAAAATATTGTTTTTTCCACACCAGTTGTGCCACACAAATCATTGAACAATGAGGGGATTTTATCATAAAGTTTAAATTGCTCTTGTTTTATAACAGAATCTAATCCAGTTATTTTTTTATCATACTCGCCGTCAAAATCTGTTCAGTATAAATAAAACCCTACGAGGCCTAAATGTGTAAGATTATTCCAATTCAGTTCTGTAAGATTGTTTCTATTTAAGTCACATTGATTTTGTTGCTTGTTGTTATGATCTTAAATTCTCCTCGCCATTGTGAAGAACGACAGACAACAACGTTAAGACGTTTAACGTCTAGTTTGCCAGCTTATATTAATGTCCATTTTTATATGGTCATCACTAACGCCCTCACAACCCAGCCTATCTCACAGCTTTATAAGACAAGAAATTTCAAATATCATTGTGATAAGGGTCTCCTAATTTTCCTGCTTGGAATGAACTGTAATTCTGTAGAAGCTTTTTTACAACCTGTTTCTTTTCTGTGGAGATGTTCTGTTTTTTCCAATTACAGCGTTATTCAATTCTTACGACTTTTGTGTCCGGCATAAGACTTACATGTAAAGGGCAGAGTTGAATCCTTTTCTGAAACTTTTTTGTCGGCTACAAATATGTATATGGCTTATGAATTTCATATTTTAGCTTCCACATTCTAATATGGTTCTAATTGCATTTGACGGGTCAGGTTTCGAACTATCTTTTATTCATATAATGGCCAACATTTTGCATGCCCTAGATTGCGCAGTTGTTCGATGTTTAGAATCTTTTTGCTGTCGCCAAACCTCTTTGCGTTTATATTTCACAGTACGTTAGTGTACTCAGAAAACCATTCAAAGCGGCCTATCTCACCGTTCGCTCAAAGTCCGTTACATCTGAAAAGTCTTTTATTTCTAAGGGTTATACACCGGACAGGCGCTAGTATACTCCCTGATTCTTCTGGCCCTACGCGACTTTATTTTTTTGTAACGTTTTTTTTTTATTTCCAAAACCTTGGCAGGTTAAGCACATTTCACAACTTTCCCGCTTTGTCTTTGTTTTTTATATTCAATGATCCGACCCTCCCTCAATACTTATTTTTGAACTGTAAAGTAGGGAATTGTTTATTTTCATATCGCAATATGCTGCTTTCCTGGACGGAAGAGCTCTGAAATCAGTTGTGGGCCGGCCATCATTCAGTTGTCATCTGGGCTCAGCTCATCCAACTGAACATCGAGTAATGAATGTAATGCATATCGAGCGGATTTCTCCCTCATAAGTAGTTTTTGTTTGACGTAACTCTAAAAAACTATGAGTGGATCGTAGGCTGTTGTAAAAGCCTAACATTTTAGCTTGCTCTGGATCTATAATAGTAACCTACTTCTTTCTTCAGGCTTGATTGTTAATCATTGTTTTAGATTCGCCATTGTTAAGTTTGATAGTAATGTTGAGTTACTCATTGCTTCTTTAGTGAGCAAACCGTTATTACCATCAGCTATTGTTAACTGGCTATCTACTGTTCTGCATTATCCAATTGTTGAATCTTATTATTTTCCTGATTCACTTATAATTAATCTTAAGACTTTGTAAAATATTTCATGATGCGAACCATTTTGGCCCCGCAGTTGTTATCAGAAATAGCATGTTCTAAAAACAAAGGACGGTCTTGGGTTGTTATTGTTACAAACATTTTTTTAAACAGAATTATTTATGAGTGCATTTCAAATATTACTAGCGCAAATTATTCTGGTTGGGCAGGCCGCTACTACAATCTTAAATATTGCAACTGATTACTCTTGACATTGCTGGGACCCAGACTGCCTCTTTTCTTAACAAAGGTGAGTACTCCTGTGAAGAGCTATCTTAACCCCCCTATTAAAAAAGACTACTCGCAAAGTGTGTTTAGTCATCGATGCAGTTTTATCAGAAACCAGTTTAATCTTTGCTGTGTTTTGTGCAACAACTGGGTGTGTGTGTCGTTTGGTGATCACTTTAAATCATCTTATCCTTTGGTTGGCAGTGCTACGATTTCATTTCTATTACACCTTCAGACGTATTTTGACCTGAACTGCAAGCGCCATTACCTAAATGTCAAACGTTTAATCATTCAGCATTCAGAATAGACATGAGGCTTTTGATAGAATTTGTAACGAATTCTATATTAACATCAAGACTGACTTTTGACAAAAGTTGGATCTTAATCATGGCTTATGGCTAACCCTTATTAATTGGGGCGTGCTCAGAAAAGTATAACTATGACTGGAATCCTCCTTACACAGCTTCTCTTCAGGCACAGGCGATCACCTAGCGGTCATAGAGCAAGAGCATAAAACAGCATGGACAATCATTTATCTTAGACACTTCTAAGGCCCCGTACTAGAGTCAGGAATAGAACGAATAATACGTCTCTTTCGTTACTTACGTTGGTGTTTGCTAGGCTCGCAAGGCACAGGCAAGATCGAGAGCATTACTGATCCTTCTACTGGCTTTGATGCAAAAAACAGTTTCTTGGCTATATTTAGAGTGGACGCAATTAATTTTCAGTTGATTTACCTTCCAAGTATTAAAAGTACCTAAAGGTTTTTACAATACGCAAGATCGAAAGTAGACTTTGCTGTTGGCACTGGTTTTATACATGCTGCCTTCTGGACCTCAGACTCCAGATAGTTCCAATAATAAACTACATAATGAAATTCGCTTATAGCAGGCATAATGAACAGAAGGTTGAGGAAAAACGAACATATAATTCGAGCCAGTTATATTACAACAATAAAAGAACACAGAATAAGTCATTAATTCCCGAAGTCCAATGCCCAATGGCCAATTTGATGCTCAGCCAAAGCTCGCGGATTGTTTCGCGATGCCATGATATAGGAAATAAGACAGCGCTTGTTCTTGGATTATACTGGCATTGGATTACTTGGTCTTATCTTATAAATTGTAACCCAACTATTACAAGATCTAATGCCATTTATAAGTACCTCGGCCATAAAGCCAACTACTGTGCTTGCAGTAGACAAAAGCCTGCTGACATTACTCCCCAATATTCCTGGTTAAAGCGACCTACGGCTGTTCAGCTATTTTTTTTAATAAAACTTGCAAGACATGATCAATGCTGTTTTTTTACCTGGATTTATACAGGCGGAGATGGATGTGATGGCGATGGAGGCGCTGGACTTGGCCTCCACCGCCGCCTGTATTAGCATACACAAATGTACTTATTGCAAATCCTTAAGGCAGTTAGCGCTCTGCTATGTGATCCCTTGCTCTCTAAACACTGTTCGTATTACGTTTCTTGCTAGTGTCGTGTCTTATATAAAATTTGTTTTCGATAGTTTCTATTTTTGCTATTCACTGAGTTCGTTAATTGGTCTCCGCGTTAGTAGTCAGCACTTCTAGTCTTGCTGATCTTTCTTGTTCAAGATCTTTTAGGCTTTGGGTTATTCTTTCTTTATATCATGCCCTAGTTGGCGTCTTCAGCCTCAACGAGTTTTTCTTTTTCTCTTTTTATATGCCCATTAGTTCACCTAGTTTTGCTATATTGTTTGTTAATTCGCCTTGAGGGTTCGTTAAAGCATGATAATGGCCGTGTTCTCGCATGGTAGCGGCGAGTCGTGTTTAGTCTTTAACGCTGTTTCTCTCTGAAAAAACTGGATTGCTGCTTCTATTTCATTTATTTAATTCACCGCTGATTGATTTAATTCTTTAAGTTCCATGTTTGCAATTTGGTTATCTGTCGGAGTTTTTGCAGTGTGGTTTTTGGGAGTTTAGAAAACTGCATCCGCCCGTTATTTTGGCCTAACAAGGCAAGGCGATTTTGTACGATCGCAGGGGGTCTTTTTCTAATGAAACCACGGGCTAAAAACTTTGATGGGTCTTTTTTAGTGTATAGCTGAACAAGTTGTCCTTGGTCGCTCCTCACAAACAAATGGTATTTTTACTTTCAAATATCATTAGGTCTATTAATTCGGGAGGTTCTTGGGCCTATACTGTGGTATAATGATCTGGCCTTACTTTCTGTTAATTCACGCCGCAAAGAGAGCCCCGAGCGATGTTGTTCCAAAGGGAGTCATTTCACTCATGTCGTTCTCCAGGAGCAATAAAACATCATAATCTTTCTTAATCTTCAATTCCTGCCTTGTTTTTAATTAATTATTTTTTATTTTGCTTTATAAAAAGTCACATGCACATGGCTCCGATTCTTAACCGCTAGAAGACTGAAGAACCTTTGCGGAAGGAATTATGCGGACTTTTTATGTTCAAAATATCCATTATATTGATGCAGATCAAATTCTCTTACTGTCAAATTTCAGGACTAGGGGCAGATGACGTGTTGGTGCCTGGCCTCTGCGCGTCTTCTTTTAAAATAGCGCTCGATTCAACTACAGACCCAAACAGGACAGTTTGTCACTGAACCTGGGGCGGCAATCGTATGAAATTTCTATTAACTTGTGGGGCAAGAAAATATTTTTTTACACAATGCAGACAAATTTTTTAACCTTTTGACTATGGCTATCGGATGAAGAAAGGGCTGACTTTGCCGTTTCAGGAATAGAAATGAAGAAGCACTAAAACATTGAATAGGTGCCGCTGATACTAAAGACGGCAAAAAGTCTTGTGGCTGTAAAATTTTGCGTTTGGAAATCGCTTTTCATTCTCATTAGATTTTGAGTTGTTAAAAGCGCATGCGCCATACTTTCAAGGAGCATTAAAAGACAGACTGTCTATGAACTAACTTTTAATGAATACAAACGGGTTATCAAATATCAGAACACCGAAAGCAAAGTACAGGCATTCTGACCATCTCGTTAGAGTTTGACGTTTGTTAGAACCTATTTAGCCAAGGCTGATGAAACAACAATATCAGTCAAAATTAGCAATATATACGAAAGAGTGAATTCTTTCATACATACATATCCTAGTGCAGGGCAGACACTATATGGTTTTTTAGTTTTAGCGTCTCAGCAAGATCGCCTTAAATATTTTAGGGCGTTGTGAAGATGAAGAACCATTCAATAAGAGGAAGTGAAATGTTTTGTAATCCAAAATTTACGAAAGTACAATGTTCGATTGAGAGGCAGTCATAACCTAAATCTTGCTGCGGCTTAATCCTTTTCTGCATTTTGATGAAATAAGATTACTTGATGTTTGGGGGGCGGGAGGGTAGAAGTCCAACAGTTGACTTTTGGCTAACGATTACACCTTCACAGTGTAAGGACTTGATGATATTTAACAACTAAATACGGTTTGTTTATGGATTGACTAAGGTCAACGGAGATTATCAGTTACATGGAAGCAGGAGAACTGTGAGAGACGTAATAAAATTCAAATGATATAAAGAAGGAAGAAGGCCGAAATAAAACGCTTAATGTACATTTGGTTTGTAATATTTGTTGCGCCTGCTGATATATTGAATATAAACAGTATTTAAAAGATATACAATACTAAATTATTTTTATTTTATATAAAATGCATGTCTGTTCGGTTTATCCATAATGTGCCTACCCCGCCCGCCGCCAATAGAAGAGATAGTAGAAACCCCTAACATAAAAACCTTCAGATTAACCAACATACGCAAATGCCCAACCCCTAGCGCCCAAGACCTTTCAAAATAAGCAACCATCGAAGGTATTATGCGGCCTTTATTGCTGTTACTTATGTTAATACTGGAACATCGACTATAAGCGCTCTATCTGCCGGAACGAGTGTTGGTTTTTTAGCCACGGGCATAGGCGCACCCGCAGCTTCTTTACCTCTAGGAGGTTTGTCTTTAGCCTCGGCTGTGTTCATTAGCGGTTAATGTGCGGCTGGCAATAAATTAAAAAACTAAACTTCCATAAGCACATCAGCTATGGTTCAACTAATAAAGGCCTAAACTTAGGTTTCGTTCAAACTGTACAACATTAAATAAAGCACTAGCCTGACTCAACATCACGGATGAAGAATTTAATCGTTTACAGGCCGTTTTTGATGACTACAAAGACAAAGGTTTGATCTTCAAGAAAAGCGAGGGCAAGTTTTCTCAACAGACAGAAGCCGAGCAGATAAAAAAGGAATGTTAAAAGAAAGTAAACGAGACATGAACCTCTGTTCTAAACAGCTTCAGTAACAAACACCGAAGGGTGTTTATACTTTAGTTTATGAGTCCAAGCACAAAATGACCGTTGATTGATATTGATTCGGATTAATTATTTTTTTTTAATTTAAATATATTTTTTGTGTTAGATATAAAAGCTCAAATGGCTAAGATATATGAATAAGGACCAGACGAATGGTTTTGAAGGAATGTTGAGAAGAGAGCTTTTATCAAGGGTAGCACTGAATGATATTGATTTAGAAGTCATTGATCAACAAACGTTACAGGCAAAGCGTTGTTCATGCTATTTCTATGTTCAAGTTGTAAAATAACAATAGACCCGCCAGTTTAAAGTAATGTTAGCTGTTTTATCGAATAATGTAACAAATAAATGAAGTACATCTAGAACTCTGGGTCTCGACTAAACAAAACAGACGTTTCTTTTTAATAAGTCTTAATCGCCGGGGGTGGGCAGAACGAACTGCTTACACAGTTTGACGCTGCGGTGAAAGAAGCCAAAATGAGAGGCTCTGGTTGGTCAGTGGGCGAAGGTTTTAGAGATTAGATTAAATCAGGCCGAGTATGCGCCGATTGTAGGCAGGCTTACATTCCTTCTGCCCCCAGCATTAGTTGCAAAAAAAAAGCAGTTCTATACATATGAATTTTACAGACATCCAAATGTTTCAATGTGGTGTTGTTCTTTGCAAGGCTGCATTATCGCCCGCAAAAACGCAGAGAGGGGTGTCTAACTTTCGCCCTTACTTAATGATCTTAACTTTAGTGGGGTTTTTTTCCTGTTTGTGTAGACCATATTGGATCAGTTTGAAAAGAACAAACCCCCCCCCCCAAACCAATAACTGTACATGTCCTAACTCATGGGATGACCGAAACTATTCTACAGCCGATTAAAGTGTCCAGACGGACCTACAGTCCAAACGATTGGCGAGCCAGACATAAAGCATCTCACTTGTTGACTTGACTTTCTGCTGATGCTTTCACCAGCGGGGCCTACGCATTACTCATTGATACGGAACGATGTGTAGTAGGACTATTGAAGCATACTTACAAAAGATTCATGGGGCAAAACAAGTATTTCGGCAGATAATGGTTACAAGAATTCCATCCGATCAAGCCGCGGAAGTGAACATATAAACATTGTAAAAGTTCTGTAGACTGTACTACAGAACTAATTAGCCCCACCGGGATTCTAAAGGTTGTTTTAAGAACTGGAATCGGCTGGCAATTCTCCATACGTTGTTTACGCAGACTTCGAGTCGCTTATTGTTCCTATGAAGGGCCAGCACCACAAAAACTTCGATAATCATTCTTAATGAGGTGTAATCATCAGATTTGTTCATTTGCCTTCATTATTGTTAGGTCGGATGGGTCTTATTCAGAACCAGATTTTTTAGAGGACAGATTGCTGCAGAAAAACATCTTTAAAAACGCATGCAGCAAGTGCGCAATGGACTTTCTAATAATTATATCTTATCTGAAATCATAATGACGCCTGGAAGGACATACAACTGTATGAGTATCAGCCACACATGTTGGATTTGTGGTTTAGGCTCTCTTCTTCAGACGAAGAGAATCCCAAAAGGAAGTGACATGTTCACATTTAGCGGAAAAGTTCAGAGGGAGCGGCGCATAAACAATTGCATTCTTCAACTAAAGTTTGATTCCTAAGACTTGGGATGCTGCCAGTTTTTTTTCATTAACTTGCGAGGGTTTCGACTCCCACCTTATAAGAAAGCAGTGGACGATGCCTTCAGGGTAGCATGCATTGCACAGTCATCAGATATGTACATGTGTTTCACTTTAAATAACATGTCTTTCTACGACTCTATGCAGCACATGATGGGGTCATTTAGAGGTCTCTGCATGTCCTTAATGTCCTGCCAATATCGTAAAAATATTTTGACTCAACTTTGTTATGAAAGGGTGTTTTCTTATGAATACAATGAACAGTTGGGAAGGTATGTTTGACGAAGATACACTTCCGCCTAAAGGCGCGTTCTTTTCTAGGGCTTAGAGGAAAGGACATCAGCGACTCCGATACCAGCTTGCTCAAGATGCTTGGCAAAAGGTTAGATTGTAAATACGAGGGGAGACTATCATGTACTCCTTTTTAATGGCAGATGTATGTTTGTTGGCCGGACGTCTTGTAAATTATAGAAATAGACCTGCATGAAACATTTACAGTTTGGATCTGGCGCATTATATTTCTGCGCCAGGGATGAGCTGGGACGCTTCTCTTAAAGTTTACTGGAGTACAGACTGGATTTATTGTCAGATATCCAATTGATTCAGATGTTTGAAACCGGATTGCGTGGAGAATTAGTATGCGTCGCACCATTACTGTAAAGCAAACAAATCAAATACTTGGACGGACTATGAGCCAAGTAAAAGGATTCTAACTATATGATGTATTTAGATGCAAAACAATCTGTCGGTATGGGCAATGGCGCAATCACTTCCGTTACGCAAACTGTAATATGTACACTGGCGGCGATCGAATAATATTCTAAGGCATTAAAGTTGGTATTGGGCAGTTTCACGCATGATCATCAGCGTGGTTTATTTTAGAAGTAGACTTTAGAATATCCCCGGACTCCATGACCTGCATAATGACTACCCATTAGCAGCAGAAAGTCTAATGAATGGATCCAAGGAACCACCTTAACTTGTGCCTAATTCTTCGAGGCAAAAAAAAAGTTTGGTTGTCATTACAGACTTCTGCAATTTTATTAAAGAACCATGGTTTGAAGTTGACAGGTTCACGCATAATGCTTTTGATCAAGAACAGTTCATGAAACCATTACATCTGAAGAACATGATCTCAGAACTAAATCCACAGTGCTCAGAAAAAAGACTTTTCAAGCTGATGATCAACAGTTGTTTCGGAAAAAGGAATATGGGAATCCCACAGCGCAAAGATGTCAGTTTGCGTTCACCAGAGAGAAACAGAAGAATGATGCTGACTTCAAAACCAAAATATCAGGACTTCAGAAGATTTCATGATCCCTTTTTGGCATAATGATGAAAAAAAAAAGAAAGTCAAATTAGACAAACCTGTTTTTCTTTGTGTTTCTGTTTTAGTATTATCAATTGCTTTTGATTGTTTAGAATTTACGTTTTGATACTTTTAAGCCCTTGTATCTGAGTTCCAGAGTACTTTTACACAGATACAGAGTTGTTTTGTTATAGATATCCCTCTGAAGACATCTATAAAGACATGGAAACCGAAGTAGCTAATGGGCATGCAGGATGGTTATGACACGTCCGATTACCCTAAAGATTCTCCTTTTGCATTCATCCGTTATTAAGAAGGTTTTAGGAAAGATGAAGGATGAAATTATCTGGAAAGGTGATCAAGGAGTATGTGGGGTTAGGTCAAAATATGTACCAGTATTTTCGTGCCAGGGAAAAAATCATAAGAAAGCAAAGGGAATATCTCGCTAGCGTTGTGCAGTCAAAACATTAAAATTTTTCACATGAACAAACTACAATGAAGCATTGTTTGGCAATAAGAACTTTTTCATCATGAATCGTAAAACTGCGATCTAATCTATCTTGTGATCAACTCTACTGTTGTATCCAATAGATAGTCGTTAGATAGAACATAACACATAATACGTGTGTTTGTTATTCAGAGTTTTATATGCAATGGCACGGAGAAACGCTAATTAATTATAAAAGCGGAACTGTGCCCGGCGGGTTTATCGCAGTTCTTCATTACAAAAGATCTTTGAGGAGCTGGGTGTTTTGTTTTTGTTGTTGCAGTTGTCGTTAATCATACACCGGGCGGATTTCATTTTTACTATTCTTTTTATGTTCATATGGGATCAACATCCAAACGTGTTTCAGTTGCCCTGATGATGAGTGTCCCCCTTCTGCTTCCCCCGAGTAAATAAAAGGAACCTTACTTTCAATCCAAATTGGTATAGTTTGGCCGGATGAAGACTCTCTTCAACAACTGTTATTGTTTTTTCTTTTGATTGCTTGTACTGGTTTTAGCCCTTTAATTATTCATTATTTCATTGCCGCGCAAACTGACGGCAGTCTTCTAACCATTCTGTGTTGCGATGAATTGGTCAATCAGACTCTCTCGTGATACTGGTAGGAGAAAAGTCTTTCGGCCTAACTGTTTTTTGTTAAGTTTTCAACTTAAGCCTGTGATCTAGTGAACTCCGAATGCTCTGCTAATATTAACTTCTGTGTTTTACAAATTATTGTATTCACTTGGCTGTAATTCTTTTCCATCATCGGTCTTGTATCATGCGCGGGGAAAGGTAAGGGCATCCGTTGGATATATCAGTTGTATGGCAAACAAGCAACAGCAGTAGCCACTCTTTTGTGTTAATGGTTCCGCATCTTGTATCTTGATGCTATGTCAATGACTTAAGTGCGTACTTAAATCTTTTTAGTCTAATCGTATCAGAGCGGGTAAATTATAAATGTCCATTGGTGGGTGTCCACGTTCGGTATTGTATTCACAAAGTGTGGTCTCTGTAGTCGTTGGGCGCAGGTATATAAATTGCCAATCGCTTGTTTTGATTACCATTCTTTTGCTGTTTGTTACTGTCTCTGCCGTTTGCTTAGCTTTTATTGCTGTGATGCCTTCCAAGATCCTTTGGGCGAATAATAGATTTTGTTCATTTTTTTTCAGCAATATTATGTGCAACAATACAGACGTTCATACCAAGGCAATAAACGCGATTTCTTGCATCTTTGTTTTTCTGTTGGTGTTAAAAGTCACTGAATTTTGGTGGGGGCAATGTCGGGTGGGTTTGCTGTTACTAGTTAATATTGTTTTATGTGCCTGATCAACTTCTTTAAAATATGTACAGTGCATTGCCCCTGTTTTTTCAGGGCTGTCATTAATTTATAATCTAACTGCTCAAGTCTCTGCTTTTATAGGCGTTTGTGCAAGTGCTTAGTTGCCTCCATTGCGGGTTATGTCTTTTTCTATCGCCGTATCCGCCAGTTCAGTTTACTAAATGCGAAATTACTTCCGCTATAAAGCAAGCGCATTCACCACAGGCGCTCACCTATTCATCATGACGAGTGGAAGCTTTTTTTATTAAATGTTATTTTTTATTTACATATTTATACTGTTCTGGAATTATTCCTTGCTTTGACTAGAAAATCTTTCTGGCCAACCGAAAGCTGCAAGGATAGCAATCAGCTTTGCTGAATCCTCAAGTCTAGTTTGCCTTGATCTGCTGGTTAATTTAACAAGCTTTTACCAAGCATTGATGTATCCTACACTTAGGCCTCATTAACAGCTGTAATGCGTATTACAGTTGGTAACAGTTTTTTCTCGGTGCCTCTTTTGTATAAAATAAAATAATTATAATTATAAAAAAACATGAACAGTGATGATCTCCTACAGCTACAAGGCGGAATAAACCTTCCCGATACTTTGTATGACCAAGTTGAGGGCCCAAGCTATTATGCCCAAAATAATGGAGAGCTGTATTGTTGGCATGCATGTGGAAAAACAAAACGTTCCTCGGAAACTGATTCAGCATGAACAGATTCACAGATGTCGCCACAAGACATTTTAAAGTAAATACAGGTATTGTAGCGCAGCTAGGGTCTAGGAATGTGTGATAGTGTGGGGCAAACGGTTTTAGTTTGTACACTAAAACTAGTCAAGAGATTTGCTCCACATTGATTCTGAACAAGGTTTACGTATGATTTAACGCAAGATCAGTTTTAACAAGGTCATTTAGGTCTCTAAGGATGTGATCTATACTACAGATTTGGAATAACATTGTTATCGCATTAAATCTGGGATTAATAAACTTTTATCATATAGATTTTATTTCCCTTCAAAATGTCCGGGCTGGAAAATCAGCTGAAATCAGGGGAAAAAACACTGAATCAGGTGGGAGGAGAGTAAAACCAAGCCAGAAAATCAGCAGGAAAACGCACTGAATCAGGTGGAGACCATTAAAAATCCTGGGCGTGTTGAAGCAGGAAGAAAATTAGCAGTGAGGACCGACAAAAAAAATTAATGTCTAATGAATATAATCATATGATAAAAACAAACACCGCAACGCCAGAACAAGTTGATTCAATGCAGCTATAAAAAATTCATGTGATTCAAGACCTTACTGCGCCAAAGTATTCATGGAATATGATCTTAAAACTGTGCCATTTTTGGCGCCCTTGCTTGTGCCCGGGGGCGGTTTATTATGTTATTAAAATATATAAAGATGGCTGCCCCAAAACAAAAGCATTCAAATAATCTGAACCACTATATACAGAAAACACAGCACGCCCCAGATACCGTCAACAACAAAAGATCATTTTGATCCATTTATAATGCAAATATATTTTAAGAACTTAATTTTAAATTTTTTTTTAATAAAAAGAGACATGGCGTATTCTAAAATGATTAAAGGCATAAATAAAGAAATGGAGTCTATAAAAGGACATTTCCATAGACCTGAATGGTAAATCAAAGCGGTTGCTTATGGATTGTAAGAATTTCATTAAGATCTATGCAGACAGAACGCCTGAGCCAGACATTATCAACGATGACACGTCTTTTTTTGAGGGTGTGTGTGTACTATATTAGGCATTTACTATTAGATAAAATCATAGATTGTATTTTTTTTGATAATTTATAGATAACTTAAAAAAAGAACTTGGTTGCTACTTAAAGGATGACTAAGTTATGATTATTGAGGTGACTTAATCAAGAATTAGAAAGTTACTTGATCAAGAACTTATTAATAACTTGAAGTAACTTAATTAAAAACTTAATTAAGAACTTGGGGTGACTTAATTAAAAACTTAATTAAGATCTTGGGGGCGACTTGGGGGTAGGAGTGGGTGTGGGTGTACACAGGGGGTGGGGTGGCGAGGGCGTGCGTGTGGGGTGGGGGTGAGGGGCGTGCGTGCTTGGGGTGGGGGTGGGGGGGGACGTGCGTGCGTGGGGTGGGGGGGGGGGGGGACGTGGGTGAGTGGGGTAGGACAAACACCACACACAAACAAACAACTAACAGCAACAAACAAACAAACAAACACACAATTAGACAGGACAGTGCTTGTAAGGACTTGGCCTAGTGGCTGTCTGCTCCTTTTTCTCAACCAGGACTTGCAACTGGCTTGGCAGAGTCTACAAGCAGTAATGCTGTATGCCTAAGCTTTTATGGACGGCTCTAATCGCCAGTAGGTTGTTCATCCGTCATTGGTGATTTGGAGCTTTTATATGTAAGATAGTGCTTGCCACACACTATCCTCTCCTTAATGGTAGATGTTCTGTCTGCCTAACCTATCTAGTAATGTTTGCCTAAACTATTCAAAAATCGTTATCCAGTTGCATAAGGGCACACGGCGTTTTTTAAACATCCAACAGCCGATAGCAGTGGAAGGCGCAAAATGTAATATGGTCAGCAACCGTACTTGCATGATCGTTACTATATGTAGAGACACGTCATTTACTATTTTTGAAAACCGTACAGCATGATCGTTTCTATATTTAGAGCCACGTCAGAGGTTAGCCTTGCAGTGGCCTTACAAGCGCGCGGCACCTGTTGTAAATAACGCCACAACCCTTGGCTCTAAACAAACCGACGCTCCGTAGGCGGGGTTGAGGTGGCTTGTAGGTCAATGGCAAAGTCTGCCGATGGGCTTGTCTTTGTTGGGCGCTAGTAAACTACACCGTGGAAGTGGCTCAAATTACTGCTGCAGGCAGGTTCTAAACACGTAATGTGTATCATGCAAGATTGCTTAAAGATGGGGTTGGATTGTTTGTTTTTCAGAACTGAGGGTTAGTTTTGCTTTATAACTCGTTGAAAAAAGAATCGCAAGTTTGTGAATTTTGAATAAGACTAGAAAACAAAATGACACTTCAATTGTCTTCTTACACGAGTTGGCTCACCAGCAAATCTTCTTTCAGATAGGACTCCCAGTTTTTTGTTTTTGGAACGGTTTCAAAATTGTCTTTGCTTTCTGAAGCATTGCCCTAAAAAAAGAGCCTGAGAAGGCATTGAAACATCACTCCCTGACTCGCCATGTTTTTAACACACACAAGTTCTCTCGAAACGTCTTTACAGCCCACCGGTCGAATGTAAAATGGCGGCGGCTGTGTATGGTGGGCACAACACAAGTATCACGTGATTTAAGCTCGGCACTTGATTTGATAAGAGGCTTATGCGCAGTAAACATGACTAGAACTGACAAGCTGTCTCGTCATCGGGTGTGCGACGCCGCGTGGTCTCGCAACAGTTCCCTGCCGCACGAACCACTGTAACCTGATACGCCCTGCCACAATCCACGAACCCTGAAATTAGGCCTGTGTGCACAGTGTCCCGGTCAAGCCATACATAATTTCTAGATTTAAGCAGGATTTTTTACTTTATGTTTGTTCAGTATGTTTGTTTGTAGATAATCGTTATTTTTGGTTATTGAAGTCTTACTTGTCAGAAAACAGGAAAAGGCGGCTTTTAGGCCACTTTCGCCCAAAAACTTAGTGGAGGAGCAAGTGAGCCAGAATGAAGGTTTCCCTGTTCTCTGGAAGAAAAGGGAGAAGGAGAAGAACTAGTACTTAGAATGACAGCGGAATGCGTCAACACAAACGTGTACTTAGAAACAGAATTGACCTTATCCCGTCAGACTGAGGCTACGTATGCAGACCCATGATTATGGCATATTTGGATTTCATCCTTAGCCTTATGAGAATGTCGGCATATAAATTGAAACTGTAAGAACGCATGGCGTTAAAAAAAAACAGTTTAAAGAAAAATAACAGAAAGCAAGTCTTTCACATCCTATGGAAGTGAGTGATGGTAGGTGAACAGAGATACAGTGAAGGTAATAATAATATATAATAATATAATATAATAATAATAATAATAATAATAATAATAATAAGGAACATTTAGTGCGCTTAATCTTAAACAAAAGCCCTAAGCGCTTACAGCAATAAGCCCTAACACACACACACACACACACACACACACACACACACCACACACACACACACACACACACACACACACACACAAACACACACACACACGCACACACCCACACACCAGCGAAGGAGCAGAAAAATTATGTTTTGAAGAGAGTTGTTTTGAGGGAGGACTTGAAAGAAGAAAGACTGTTTGAGTTTCGGAGTGCAGAAGGGAGATTGTTCCAGCAGGAAGGAGCCTGAAAAGAAAAAGAACGTTCACCAAGTGTTCTGGCTCGAAAACGAGGGATCTGCAGAATGCGAGTGTCAGAAGAAGAGCGAAGCTGTCTGGAAGGAGTATAGGTCGACAGAAGTTTAGAGAGGTAAGATGGAGCGAGGCCATCCAATGCCTTGTAGCAGAGCAAAGAAAGTTTGTACTTGATGCGTTTTTCAACAGGAAGCCAGTGCAAAGATTTAAGACAAGGTAAGACAGACAGACAGTCAGAACAGACATATCTATAGATTTTAAAGAATTCTTTCCCTACATTTGTTTTAACAAACAAAAAGAAAGTGAACTATTTAGACATAACGTTAGACCTCAACCAACACACATATAAACCATACAAGAAACCAAATGATACGCCTATTTATGTAAACATCAAAGCAATCACCCACCCTCCATACTGAAAACAATTACCAAAGCATAAATAAAAAGACTAGCCAATTTGTCATGAAACAAAACAGTATTCAACAATGCTACAGCTGAATACCAGAGGCGTTACATAAAAGTGGTACAATTAAAAACTACGATACATCCAGACAATGATACAAAAAGATGCAGAAAGAACGGGAAAAGGAATCCATATGGTCCACCGCCCCGGCCCCCCATATGATGCAAGAGTTAAAACAAATGTAGGGAAAGAATTCTTTAAAATTTGACACCATCTTTCCAAAAAAAGACCTTTACATTCAACAAAAACAACATCAAATTATATATTCAGTATGCCGAATTTTAAAAATGCCATCAATTCAGCAAACAAAATGAAAAGCAGCACAGGGGAAAAGGAGGGTAACGAAGGAAATCTTGTAACTGTCCCAAAAAAGAACAGTGCCCCCTAAGCAACAAATGCCTTTACAAAACATTGTGTACCAAGCCACTGTAACATCAGAGAAGCAAAAGAAACATATGTAGGTATCACTGAAAACCAATTCAAAACTAGATATGCAAATCTTTAAACAATCATTCAACAAAGAAAGATATAAAAACCAAACAGAATTGAGTAAATACTTTTGGGAAAACTTAAAGTTTAAAAACATAGACTACAGCATATCTTGGAAATCTTAAAAAGAGCAGCACTCATACAACAACATTTCAAGAACATGTTTTTTTATGCCTTACAGAGAAATACTTATACTATGAAAACCACAGTTGACAACTTAATGTTAGAACAGAAATGGTTAACAATTGCAGACACAGATGGAAGTTCCTATCAGCGAATAAACCAACACCTGAGAAACACATGTAACGCAGGGGAAAAAAAACAACAGCAAGCCAGCTAGCTATATATATTTTTATATAATTATATATATATATAAAATTATATATATATATAATATATATAATATATAAATATATATATATATAATATATAATATACTTGCTTTTAATATAACAAAAATGTCGCTCCCACTGTGGTTGAGCACTTTTTTTAAAGATTGCGCTGATCCTCAGTTACCATTCTCTTATTATTATATATATATATATATATATATATATATATTATATATTTATATATATATATATATATATATATATTTATATATATATATATATATATACTGACTTCCATAAAAAACGCGAAAACAAAACAAGCTAAAGGGTTTGGGGGGTGAATTTTTTTGGTCACAATTGTACAGAGGGGAAGCGACAATTCAACGTGATTTGATTCATTACACGGCAATGTGTGAAAATGTCATCAGCAATATGTCTTTGTGGGGAAAATCCAAGGTCACGTGAAAAACCCAGCTTGAAGTCCTAATACCGTGTGTGGCCACCATTTGCGTTGACAACTGCTTGACACCTGCGGCTCATTGAGTGGACCAGGTGGTTGATGCGTCCCCTTGGCCACACCAGCCCCACATGGACGTGGCCTGGTAAAGGGTTGAGCTGCTGTTGCTGGTCGTGGACGCAGGAGGTCCAACCGTCTGCCAAGTTTCATCCCAAAAATGTTCTATTGGGTTTAAATCGGGACTGAGGGCTGGCCAGGGCAGCACATTGACGTTGTTATGCTGAAGAAATTGCTGGGGTGGCCTGGTGGTGTGTGGTCTTGCATTTTCCCGTTGGAATGTCCAGTTTGGGTGTTGCGCAAAAAAGGGTCGACATGGGTCTGAGCACCTGGTTGATGTAGCGCTGTGATTTACACCCTGTCCGCGACCAGGACCAATGTTCTGAAGATGACTGGTCCTATGGCGTGGTTAAAGCCAATTTTCACCCCATATCATACGTTCGGGCCTCCCTAGGGGTTCCGCTCTACCACACAGGAGTCAGCATAGCGTTCACCAGGTTTGACGCCATAATCTGACACGACCGTCAGCCATGTCAAAACAAACGGCTCTCATCTGGAACAGTATGCATCCCCACTGCTGCCTGCGCCAGTTGATTCGGGCTTGTGCCTACTGCAGCCTGTCCTGCCGGTGTCTTGGTGTCAGTTACCGGACCTCTGTGAGGACGCCTACAATGCCAGCCCGTTCTCCTGAAGATGCCCGCCGCATAGTGGGTTTAGGCTGATTCGTTGCTGGAGATTCCCCGGCACCTGTCCAGCAGTGTTAGCGGCTGTTTGCCGCCCGTCCCGCAGATGGGTTCGAACAAGATGGCGATCCTCTCTGTGTGGTGACCCAAGGACGGCCTGGGCGGGGACGATCATTTAGTGGTACCAGTGACTCGCATGCAGTGCTGCAGACGATAGATGGTTGAGATGTGGACGTTAAAGATGTTGGCGACCTGCCTAGATCCACACCAGCCTCCCCATGGCTTAGGGCCGATTGCGTTCCTCTGCTCGTATGTCTTGGCATCTCTGTAGCGTCAGACGGGGACGTCGTTACCTGAACCTTGTAGCGCGGCTTTATAAGGCTGCATGCCTGCGTACTTGTCGCTGGTTAACTTTGCTCTGCATGGTGTGCACGTGCCCCCACATGCAGCAACCAGTTTTTCCATTTTTGTTGACCCTCCAATGCGGGAATGATGTGTTTTCTCACACATTTTTTCACTGCCGTGAGTCTTGGACCCAAAACAACTTGCCGCAATGGTCGATATTGTATATTCACCCTTTTCACCCAAAATATAGCCTTTCAAATTTTTGCGTTTTTTTGGAAATCAGTATATTTTATATTTTTTATATATATTTATATATATATTATATATATATATATTTATAATATATATATATTTATATATATATATATAGTATCATTCTAGTACGTATTTGTTTTATATTACGTCTTATTGAAATATTTACGTTCTTCCCCACTACTTAGCTGTGGCACTAGGAGGATGTATGTCTTTCGAAGGCAAATAAACCGAAAATTTCATTTATTACCATAAAGCTTGTTGTTCTTGTGTCTTTTTCTTTTGATTTTATATATATATTATTAATATATATTTTATATAGAGAGAAGAGAGAGAGGAGGAGAGATGAAGAAGTGGGGAGAAGAGAGAGAAGAGAGAGAGAGAGGAGAGAGGAGAGTGCAGAGAAGGGACTCTGCAGGGGGCAGTGAAAAGGTGACTCTGCGTAAGCAGTGAAGGGTGGACTTCACAATGTGCAGGGGGAAAGGGGATTCTGCAGGGTGCAGTGAATAGTGGGACTCTGCAGGGTACAGTGGGGGGTGGGCGCTGCATGGTGCTGTGGAAGGTGGAATCTGCAAGATGTTGTGAGGGATGGGTACAGGGTATGGTGAAAAGTGAAACTACTGTAAAAACGAAATGTTGACGTCGTTTTAAATTGATGTAGTCTACTATGACGTCAGTAGAATTGAGTCATCACTGCTAAGGAGATGTAAGTAACATCGGTTCATGAAGAAGCCTTTTGGCGAAAGCTTGGATTAAAAATTGAACTCCGTTGGCGTGTTGACAACTCATTTTTAATATATATATATATATATATATATATGAATATAACCAAAGAGCCTAAAATGATTTTAAAAGTGCTCGACCCTTGGGAGCAACATTTGTCAATGATGTTATAAAGGAAGGTTAAAACTCAAGTTTAAAACTCGACAAATTTGTTTCTAGCGGCGTTGCGCTGTCATCAGGATGGTTTTTGTTTGCCCACCGCCGATGTTATATAGCGTGTGGGCTCACGTTTGCGGTTTGTTTGCACGTGCGGGTTGGCTGCACGTGTTTTTTGGGGCTTTCAGGTTTTTGTTTTGGATGTGTTCACTAACAACGATTTCCATTTATGCCTGCAGTTGTTTACTATTTCTGTTTTGGTGTTTAAAGTTGCTAAGTGTGGTTTGCATAGTATTAACCATTTTTCAGTTAAACATAGGTTGCACCTTTTTGAAACATTGCTGTATGGTGATGCTTTTTTATGATTTTCCAGGATATATTGTAGCTTGTTTTTGCGTCTTTAAGTTTCCAGATATATTTGCTCAGTTCTGTTTGGTTTTTATATTTTTCTTTATTGAATGACTGTTTGTGGTTGCATATCTGGTTTTGAAGTGGTTTCAGTGATCCCTATGTATGTTCTTTTCATTTCTGATGTTACGGTAGCCTGGTATACAATGTTTGTGGAACATTTATTGTTTAGTGGGCACTGCTCCTTTCTCGTGCAATGCAAGTTTTTCCT
>CM031620.1:52014491-52016991 GCA_018398815.1 Conus ventricosus
GATCGTGTAAGTTGTATATCATTATTCAGCGTGTAAAACTGGATCTGTATACCGGATTTCATCAAGAATGGTCTAAATTTATATAATAACTGTTTTTAACGGTCAATTTAAGTTTCGGTTCGTGTAAGTTGTATATCATTATTCAGCATTTAAAACTTCACCTGCATACCAAATTTCATCAAGAAAGGTCTAAATTTAGAAAATAACGGATCTTAACGGTTTTTAACGCTCAATTTTAAGTTTCTGTTCGTGTAAATTGTGTATCATTGTTCAGCGTGTAAAACTGCATCTGTATACCGAATTTCATCAGGAACGGTCTAAATTTATATAATAACGGTTTTTAACAGTCAATTTGAAGTTTCGGTTCGTGTAAGTTGTATATCATTATTCAGCATTTAAAACTTCACCTGCCTACCAAATTTCATCAAGAAAGGTCTAAATTTAGAAAATAACGGATCTTAACGGGTTTTAACGCTCAATTTTAAGTTTCTGTTCGTGTAAATTTTATATCATTGTTCAGCGTGTAAAACTGCATCTGTATACCGAATTTCATCAGGAACGGTCTAAATTTATATAATAACGGTCTTTAACAGTCAATTTGAAGTTTCGGTTCGTGTAAGTTGTATATCATTATTCAGCATTTAAAACTTCACTTGTATACCAAATTTCATCAAAAAAGGTCTAAATTTAGAAAATAACGGATCTTAACGGTTTTTAACGCTCAATTTTAAGTTTCTGTTCGTGTAAATTGTATATCATTGTTCAGCGTGTAAAACTGCATCTGTGTACCGAATTTCATCAGGAACGGTCTAAATTTATATAATAACGGTTTTTAACGGTCAATTTTTTAAGTGTCGGTTCGTGTAAGTTGTATATCATTGTTAAGCGTGTAAAACTGCATCTGTATACCGAATTTAATCAAGAATGGTCTAAATTTATATAATAACGGTTTTTTAACGGTCAATTTTAAGTTTCGGTTCGTGTAAGTTGTATATCATTATTCAGCGTGTAGATCTGTATACCGAATTTCATCAAGAATTGTCTAAATTTATATAATAACTGTTTTAACGGTCAATTTTAAGTTTCGGTTTGTGTAAGTTGTATATCATTATTCAGCATTTAAAACTTCACCTGCATACCAAATTTCATCAAAAAAGGTCTAAATTTAGAAAATAACGGATCTTAACGGTTTTTAACGCTCAATTTTAAGTTTCTGTTCGTGTAAATTGTATATCATTGTTCAGCGTGTAAAACTGCATCTGTATACCGAATTTCATCAGGAACGGTCTAAATTTATATAATAACGGTTTTTAACAGTCAATTTGAAGTTTCGGTTCGTGTAAGTTGTATATTATTATTCAGCATTTAAAACTTCACCTGTATACCAAATTTCATCAAGAAAGGTCTAAATTTAGAAAATAACGATTTTCAACGGTGATAAATAACGGTCATAAAAACTATCGAATGACCCAGTGTTATCCACAGTATGTCCCTCTAGACTCATGCCAAGTTTGGTGGCGATCCGACGACTCCCTTTGCCGCCAACATCCGAAAAGATTGTATTTTTGATCGTTTTTAGGGGGGTACGTGTTGTTAACGGTTTTTAACGGTCATAAATAACTGTCGTAGAAACTGTCCAATGACCCTATGTTACCTGTGAGATGTCCCTCTAGGTTCGATGTACCTGTGCAATGTCACAACGGCCATTTGATGAAAAGCAGAGGAAAAAGATGTCTTTGAAACCGTTATAACCGATTTTTTAACGGTTTTTAACGGTTTTATTTTTTTTTAGAGATTAGCCCAAAACCATCCTGGGGTCACAACAGACGTACCTGCTAAATTTCAAGAAGATCGGGTTTTAAACAGTTTCTTTTATAGGGTTAGGTGTTTTTAACGGTTTTTAACTGTTATAAATAACGGTTTTTGTAACTGCCAAATAACGGTTCTCATTTTAGAGAAGTAGTCCTGTACGTGTGCAATGTCACAACGGCTATTTGAAGAAAAGCAGAGGAAAAAGATGTCTTTGAAACCGTTATAGCAGTTTTTTAACGGTTTTTAACGGTTTTATTTTTTAAGAGATTAGCCCAAAACCATCCTCGGGTCACAACAGACGTACCTGCCAAATTTCATTACAATCGGTTGAGCCGTTTTTGAGTCTATAGCGTACACAGACACACACACACACACACACACACACACACACACACACACACACACAGACAGAATTTGCCATTTATATATTAGATATATATATATATGTATACACATACACACACACACACACACACACACACACACACACACACACACACACACACACACACACACACACGCGCGCGCGCGCGCGCGCCGAGTTGTAGATAGATAGATAGATAGATAGATAGATAGATAGATAGATAGATATCCATCTATCTATCTCTGTCTCCCCTGAACCCTAATTGTCCTTCGTTCTCATCCTCTGCCCGCAGGCGTGTTAATTAATCAGGGTGTGTTGTTGATT
>CM031620.1:52026991-52031421 GCA_018398815.1 Conus ventricosus
TCCTTTGATACACCGGTACATGGGGACTGTCCTTTGTTACACCACTTCATGGGGACTGCCCTTTGATACACCGGTACATGGGGACTGCCCTTTGATACACCAGTACATGGGACTGCCCTTTGTTACACCACTTCATGGGGACTGTCCTTCGTTACACCACTTCATGGGGACTGCCCTTTGATACACCGGTACATGGGGACTGTCCTTTGATACACCGGTACATGGGGACTGTCATATGTTACACCACTTCATGGGGACTGCCCTTTGATACACCGGTACATGGGGACTGTCCTTTGATACACGGGTACATGGGGACTGTCCTTTGATACACCGGTACATGGGGACTGTCCTTTGATACACCGGTACATGGGGACTGCCCTTTGTTACACCGGTACATGGGGACTGTCCTTTGTTACACCACTTCATGGGGACTGTCCTTTCATACACCGGTACATGGGGACTGTCCTTTGATACACCACTTCATGGGGACTGCCCTTTGTTACACGGGTACATGGGGACTGCCCTTTGATACACCAATACATGGGGACTGTCCTTTGATACACCGGTACATGGGGACTGCCATTTGTTACATCGGTACATGGGGACTGTCCTTTGATACACCGGTACATGGGGATACACCGGTACATGGGGACTGTCCTTTGATACACCGGTACATGGGGACTGCCCTTTGTTACACCGGTACATGGGGACTGTCCTTTGATACACCGGTACATAGGGACTGTCCTTTGTTACACCGATACATGGGGACTGCCCTTTGTTACACCGGTACATGGGGACTGCCCTTTGTTACACTGGTACATGGGGACTGTCCTTTGTTACACCGGTACATGGGGACTGCCCTTTGTTACATCGGTACATGGGGACTGTCCTTTGTTACACCGGTACATGGGGACTGCCCTTTGTTACACCGGTACATGGGGACTGTCCTTTGTTAAACCGGTACATGGGGACTGTCCTTTGTTACACCGGTACATGGGGACTACCTTTGTTACACCGGTACATGGGGACTGCCCTTTGTTGCACCGGTACATGGGGACTACCCTTTGTTACACCGGTACATGGGGACTGTCCTTTGTTTCACCAGTAACTGTTCATGGGGACTGCCCTTTGTTACACCAATTCATGGGGACTGCCCTTTGTTACACCGGTACATGGGGACTGTCGTTTGTTTACACCAGTTCATGGGGACTGTCGTTTGCTACACCAGTTCATGGGTCTGTCCTTTGTTACATTGGTACATAGGGACTGTCGTTTGTTACACCAGTTCATGGGGACTGCCCTTGTTACACCAGTTCATGGGGACTGCCCTTTGTTACACCGGTACATGGGGACTGTCGTTTGTTACACCAGTTCATGGGGACTGTCGTTTGTTACACCAGTTCATGGGGTCTGTCCTTTGTTACACCGGTACATAGGGACTGTCGTTTGTTACACCAGTTCATGGGGACTGCCCTTTGTTACACCAGTTCATGGGGACTGCCCTTTGTTACACCGTACATGGGGACTGTCGTTTGTTACACCAGTTCATGGGGACTGTCGTTTGTTACACTGGTTTATGGGGACTGTCCTTTGTTACACTGTACATGGGGAACTGTCGTTTGTTACACCAGTTCATGGGGACTGCCCTTTGTTACACTGGTTCATGGGGACTGTCCTTTGTTACACCGGTACCTGGGGACTGTCGTTTGTTAACACCAGTTCATGGGGACTGTGGTTTGTTACACTGGTTTTATGGGGACTGTCCTTTGTTACACAGGTACATGGGGACTGTCGTTTGTTACACAGGTTCATGGGGACTGTCCTTTGTTACACTGTTTCATGGGGACTGTCGTTTGTTACACCGGTACATGGGGACTGTTTGTTAATCGCGGTACATGTGGACTGTCCTTTGTTACACCAGTTCATGGCGACTGTTCATGGACGGCCGTGGTAGCGCCTTCCCGATGGGTCACGCAGTCAAGGGGCTGATCTACTTCACAATTACTGTCGTCAGTTGGGGGGCTGATCTACTTCACAATCACTGTCGTCAGTTGAGGGGCTGATCTACTTCACTGTCGTCAGTTGGGGGCTGATCTACTTCACTGTCGTCAGTTCGGGGCTGATCTACTTCACTGTCGTCAGTTGGGGGCTGATCTACTTCACAATCACTGTCGTCAGTTGGGGGCTGATCTACTTCACAATCACTGTCGTCAGTTGAGGGGCTAATCTATTTCACTGTCGTCAGTTGGGGGGCTGATCTACTTCACTGTCGTCAGTTGGGGCTGTTCTACTTCACTGTCGTCAGTTGGGGGCTGATCTACTTCACAATCACTGTCGTCAGTTGGGGGCTGATCTACTTCACAATCACTGTCGTCAGTTGAGGGGCTGATCTACTTCACTGTCGTCAGTTGGGGGGCTGATCTACTTCACTGTCGTCAGTTGGGGGCTGATCTACTTCACAATCACTGTCGTCAGTTGGGGGGGCTGATCTACTTCACTGTCGTCAGTTACGGGGCTAAATCTACTTCACTGTCGTCAGTTGGGGTCTGATCTACTTCAACAATCACTGTCGTCAGTTGGGGGCTGATCTACTTCACAATCACTGTCGTCAGTTGGGGGCTGATCTACTTCACTGTCGTCAGTTGGGGGGCTGATCTACTTCACTGTCGTCAGTTGGGGGCTGTTCTACTTCACTGTCGTCAGTTGGGGGCTGATCTACTTCACAATCACTGTCGTCAGTTGGGGGCTGATCTACTTCACAATCACTGTCGTCAGTTGAGGGGCTGATCTACTTCACTGTCGTCAGTTGGGGGGCTGATCTACTTCTCTGTCGTCAGTTGGGGCTGATCTACTTCACAATCACTGTCGTCAGTTGGGGGGCTGATCTACTTCACTGTCGTCAGTTAGGGGGCTAAATCTACTTCACTGTCGTCAGTTGGGGTCTGATCTACTTCACAATCACTGTCGTCAGTTGGGGGCTGATCTACTTCACAATCACTGTCGTCAGTTGGGGGCTGACTACTTCACTGTCGTCAGTTGGGGGGCTGATCTACTTCACTGTCGTCAGTTGGGGGGCTGATATACTTCCCTGTCGTCAGTTGGGGGGCTGATCTACTTCACTGTCGTCAGTTGGGGGCTGATCTACTTCACAATCACTGTCGTCAGTTGGGGGCTGATCTCTTCACTGTCGTCAGTTGGGGCTGATCTACTTCACAATTACTGTCGTCAGCTGGGGCTGATCTACTTCACTGTCGTCAGCTGGGGCTGATCTACTTCACTGTCGTCAGCTGGGGGCTGATCTACTTCACTGTCGTCAGTTGGGGCTGATCTACTTCACTGTCGTCAGTTGGGGGCTGATCTACTTCACAATTACTGTCGTCAGTTGGGGGCTGATCTACTTCACTGTCGTCCGTTGGGGCTGATCTACTTCACAATTACTGTCGTCAGCTGGGGGCTGATCTACTTCACTGTCGTCAGTTGGGGGCTGATCTACTTCACAATTACTGTCGTCAGCTGGGGGGCTGATCTACTTCACTGTCGTCAGTTGGGGGCTGATTCTACTTCACTGTCGTCAGTTGGGGCTGATCTACTTCACAATTACTGTCGTCAGCTGGGGGCTGTTTGCGTCATATACTGTACCATGTCAGACAATAGCATTCACGCAGTTAGTCTGCTCTGCCAGGCCGAAGTTTTTGTGTGGCTATGCAGTGATAAGACAGTCACGTGGTGCCCAACCCACTTCCGCCGAAGGGAGAAGCCAGTGTAAGTCTCCCATACGTCATTCTCTCTCGGCCTCCCGTCCAAGCAAGATAAGTCTTGTGCTCTGTCTCGCCTTCTCTTTGCCGTTGTGTTTAGATAGCCTTGTGTTTGCTTCTTTGCTTATTTGTTGTGGCTTGCGCGCTTCACCCTTTCATTCTTGAACCGGTGGGCTTTTGGTTTGGTGTGCTTTATTCATTTGTTTAACCACGCCATCCTCGCCTTGTGCCTTTGTCTTGGCACTTGCGACTTTGCATTCGGCGCTTTCGATCTTCGAAAGTCGGAACTCCATCGCCGGTTTCGCCCTTTCTCCCCAGTTTTTGGCTTTTACTGCCCCTTGTTTAACGAATCTCGGTCCCTTCTCCTTCCATTTGGACTCCCGATTCGCCTAACTTTCACGTAGTCCACTCGGATTCCATTTCTTCGCCGGTCGTTCCGCCATTTTGTTTTGGACCGGCCAAAACCGCGTCACTTACGATCGACCTGCCTCGATCTCTCACTGACTTCTCGTTGCATTTAATACAATTTCATGTCTCTCACGACGTTGGTTGAGCCCTTTCTATCCCTCAATCACCTCTTTGTCTCCCCTTTGCGATCGTGCGTTCCGTGTTTGTTCCCCACCACCATGCCCAACATGTGAAGGACATAACGGGGTCGGGATGTTTTTGGGCATT
>CM031620.1:52034021-52049021 GCA_018398815.1 Conus ventricosus
ATTCGCCCTCTATGTCATGAGTGACTGCAGTCATCCGTCCTCTATGTTATCAGTGACCACAGTCATTCGCCCTCTATGTTATCAGTGATAATAATCATTCTCCCTCTATGTCATGAGTGACTGCAGTCATTCGCCCTCTATGTTATCAGTGATCACAATTTTTCGCCCTCTTTGTTATCAGTGACAATAATCATTCACTCTCTATGTTATGAGAGACTGCAGTCATTCGTACTCTATGTTATCAGTGACTATTATCATTCGCCCTCTATGTTATCAGTTACTACAGTCATTCGCCCTCTATCTTATCAGTGACTGCAGTCATTCGCCCTCTATATTATCAATGACTGTAGTAATTTGCCCTCTATGTTATCAGTGACTGTAGTAATTTGCCCTCTATGTTATCAGTGACTCTAGTTATTTGCCTTCTATGTAACCAGTGACTGCAGTCATTCGTCCTCTATGTTGTAAGTAACTGCAGTCATTTGCCCTCTATGTTATCAGTGACCGTAATCATTTGCCCTCTGTGTTACCTTATCAGTGATTGCAGTAATTTGCTCGCTATGTTCGACTATGAGAAATTGCAATCATTTGCCTTGTATGCTATGCTATCAGTTATTTGCTCTCATTTGCCGTCTGTATGCCTATTAGTACATAGGCCCTTTATGCTGTTCCATCAATTATTACAGTCATTTGCCGTCTATGCTGCACTGTCAACGATTGCTGTCATCTGCCTAGTGTTCCATACATCAACCAATGCCATCATCTGCCTAATGTGCCATACATCAACCACTGCTATCATCTGCCTAATGTGCCATACATCACCACTGTTGTCATCTGCCTGATGTGCCATACATCAACCACTGCTATCATCTGCCTAATGTGCCATACATCAACCGCTGTTGTCATCTTCCTAATGTGCCATACATCACCACTGTTGTCATCTGCCTGATGTGCCATACATCAACCACTGCTATCATCTGCCTGATGTGCCATACATCACCACTGTTGTCATCTGCCTGATGTGCCATACATCAACACTGCTGTCATCTGCCTGATGTGCCATACATCAACACTGTTGTCATCTGCCTGATGTGCCATACATCAACACTGCTGTCATCTGCCTGATGTGCCATACATCAACACTGCTGTCATCTGCCTACTGTGCCATCATCAACCACTGTTGTCATCTGCCTGATGTGCCATACATCAACACTGCTGTCATCTGCCTGATGTGCCATACATCAACACGGCTGTCATCAGCCTGATGTGCCATACATCAACACTGCTGTCATCTGCCTGATGTGCCATACATCAACATGGCTGTCATCAGCCTGATGTGCCGTACATCAACACTGCTTTCATCTGCTGATGTGCCATACATCAACACTGCTGTCATCTGTCTGATGTGCCATACATCAACACTGCTCTCATATGCCTGATGTGCCATACATCAACACTGCTGTCAGTCTGATGTCAAATGCCTAACGAGCCATACATCAACCACTGCTGTCATCTGCCTAATGTGCCATACATCAAACCACTGTTGTCATCTACTTAATGTGCCATACATCAACACTGCTGTCATTTGCCTTCTATACTGTACCATTAATGATTGCTGTCATTTGCCCTCTATCGTGTAACATCAATGATTGCTGCCATTTGTCCTCTAAGGTGTACCATCAATGATCACTGTCATTTGCTCTCTGTGCTGTACCATCAATGATTGCTATCATTTGTCATCTGTGCTGTGCCATGAATGATGGCTATTATTTGCCCCTATGCTGTGCCATCAATGATTGCTATCATTTGCCCTCTATGCTGTACCATCAATAATGGCTATTATTTGCCCTGTATTCTGTACCATCAATGATGGCTATCATTTGTCCTCTGTGCTGTGCCATGAATGATGACTATTATTTGCCCTCTATGCTGTGCCATCAATGATTGCTATCATTTGCCCTCTATGCTGTACCATCAATAATGGCTATTATTTGCCCTGTATTCTGTACCATCAATGATTGCTATCATTTGCCCTCTATGCTGTGCCATCAATGATTGCTATCATTTGCCCTCTATGCTGTGACATCAACGATTGCTATCCTTTGCCCTCTATGCTGTGACATCAATGATGGTTATCATTTGCCCTCTATGCTGTGCCTTCAACGATTGCTGCCATTTACCCTTTATGCTGTACCATCAATGATTGTTGTCATTTGCCTTCTATGCCGTATTATCAGTATTTGCTGTCTTTTGCCCTCTATTTCAGACTATTTAGGACTATTTAGTAGATGTTGTAAATTGCCCTCCATGCTTTCCTGTCAGTAACTACATTTCATTTGTCTTTTAAGCTCTGCAATCAGTGATCACTATCATTTGACCTCTCTGCAGTACTATGAGTGATTTCGGTTATTTGTCCTCTATATTCTACAATCAGTGATTGTTGAAATTTGTTTTCTATGCTCGGCTATTAAGGATCGCTGTCATTTGCCCTCTATGCTGCGCCATCAGTGATTGCTGTCATTTGCCTTCCAAGCTCTGTTGTCATTTGTCCTCTATACTGTACTGTCAGTGACTGTTGTCATCTGTCCTCTATACTGTACTGTCAGTGACTGTTGTCATTTGTCCTCTATACTGTACTGTCAGTGACTGTTGTCATTTGTCCTCTGTACCATACTGCAGTGACTGTTGTCATTTGTCCTCTATACCATACTGTAGTGAGTGCCGTCATTTGTCCTCTATACTGCACTGTCAAGGACTGCTGTCACTTGTCCTCTATACTGTACTGTCAGTGACTGTTGTCATTTGTCCTCTATACTATACTGTTGTGATTGCCTTCGTTTGCCCTGTATACTGTACTGTCACTGCCATCCTCTATCCTGTTCTAGCATTATTCTATCAATTGTTCATAATAATGTTTTTAGCAACAGCATCACTACTACTACTACTACTACTACTACTACTACTACTACTACTACTACTACTACTACTACTACTACTACTACTACTACTATTGAGAAGAAGAAGAAGAAGAAGAAGAAGAGGAAGAAGAAGAGAAGAAGAAGAAGAAGAAGAAGAAGAAGAAGAAGAAGAAGAAGAAGAAGAAGAAGAAGAAGAAGAAAACAACAACAACAACAACAACAATAACAAGAATGATATGAATGAGGTGAAGGAGAAGGCAGGATGACGATGAGGATGATGAGGATGATTAGAAGAAAAAGAAGACAACAACAACAACACAACAACCAGCATCTCTACCAACATCATCATCATCATCATCATCATCATTGTCATCGTCATCATCATCGCCATCATCATCATAATAGTGTTGATAATTATGGAAACGAGAGATCTGAAGGAGATGGATATCAACAGAGGAACACAAGTGTTGGTAATTATGGAAACGAGGGATCTGAAGGAGATGGACATCAACAGAGGAACACAAGTGTTGATATGGAAACGAGGGATCTGAAGGAGATGGACATCAACAGAGGAACACAAGTGTTGATATGGAAACGAGAGATCTGAAGGAGATGGACATCAACAGGGGAACACAAGTGTTGATATGGAAACGAGAGATCTGAAGGAGATGGGCATCAGCAGGGGAACACAAGTGTTGATATGGAAACGAGAGATCTGAAGGAGAAGGGCATCAACAGGGGAACACAAGTGTTGATATTGAACCGAGAGATCTGAAGGAGATGGACATCAACAGAGGAACACAAGTGTTGATATGGAAACGAGGGATCAATTGGAGATGGACATCAACAGAGAAACACTAGCGTTAGTACGGAAACGGGGGATGTGTTGGAGATGGACATTTAACGAGAAACACAAGTGTTGGTATGGAAATGGGGGATCTAAGATGGACATCAAGAGGGGAAACACAAATGTTGACATGGAAACGAGGGATCTGAAAAAGACGGGCATCAACAGAGGAACACAAGTGTTGGTATGGAAACGAGGGATCTGAAGGAGACGGACATCAACAGAAAAACACATGTGTTGGTACGGAAACGAGGGATCTGAAGGAGACGGACATCAACAGAAAAACACAAGTGTTAGTATGGAAACGAGGGATCTGAAGGAGACGGACATCGACAGAGGAACACAAGTGTTAGTATGGAAACGAAGGATCTGAAGATGGACATCGACAGAGGAACACAAGTGTTGATATGGAAACGAGGGATCTGAAGGAGACGGACATCAACAGAAAAACGCAAGTGTTGATATGGAAACGAGGGATCTGAAGGAGACGGACATCAACAGGGGAACACAAGTGTTGATATGGAAATGAGGGATCTGAAGGAGACGGACATCAACAGAGGAACACAAGTGTTGGTATGGAAACGAGGGATCTGAAGGAGACGGACATCAACAGGGGAACACAAGTGTTGGCATGGAAACGAGGGATCTGAAGGAGACGGACATCAACAGAGGAACACAAGTGTTGGTATGGAAATGAGGGATGTGAAGGAGACGGACATCAACAGAGGAACACAAGTGTTGGTATTAAAACGAGGGATCAGTTGGAGATGGACATCAACAGAGAAACACAAGTGTTGGTGTGGAAGCGAAGGATATAAAGGAGATGGACATCAACAGAAAAACACAAGTGCTGGTATGGAAATGAGGGATGTGAAGGAGATGGACATCAACAGAGAAACACAAGTGTTGGTATGGAAACGAGAGATGCGAAGGAGATGAACATCAACAGAGAAACGCAAGTGTTGGAATGGAAATGAGGGATGTGAAGGAGATGGGCATCAACAGGGAATACAAGCGTTGATATGGAAACGAGGGATCTGAAAGAGACTAACATCAACAGGGGAACACAAGTGTTGGTATTGAAACGAGGGATGTGAAGGAGATGGACATCAACAGAAGAATGGAAGGGCCTAATAGGAGTGAACACCTGGGAAGATGAAAAAAAGATAAAGATTCAATACACCCTGATTATTCAGAGACAAGCTACATTAGTGGATTTAAATATCTGTGAATCACTCTGGCTGCAATTACTCTGTACATTCCGTTACTAATAAATACAATATTTTGGACAGCCAGCAAGAAGAGAATGACAGCAACATAGCCGTGAGAGAACAAAAGTAGGGTTAAGGTTTTGGTTGTATCCAGTAAAAGAAGATGCCCACAGAACTAGTGCGGCAGACCTTCAGATAACACACATGATAGATAACAGAATTCCAGATAACACACACAACAGATAACAAATTCCAGATTACACACATGATAGATAACAGAATTCCAGATAACACACACAAAAGATGATAGATTCCGGATAACACACATGATAGATAACAGAATTCCAGATAACACCAGCTACCGTGGCGAAGTGGTTGGTGTCGTGGACTCCCGGCTGGGAGGTCGTGGGTTCAATTCCCATCAGATTCATTTGGGATTTTTTTTGCCTCGACCAGCTCCTACCCAGAGTTGAGTTTGCTACGGGCTCAGTTGGAAGGACTGGAACCACACAGTTGAGTTTCATCCATTTAATGGATGCGTCCCTGAGAGTGTTGCTCAAATTTCCTGACCAACACTGCAGATGTATGTATCTCTCGGGCCTGATTGACGCCGGGACAAATTATGAAAGTAAGCGCTACAGCCTTGTCATGCAGTCTCAGACCGAAATGGAAGTCCGTAGCATCATCTTCATCATCCTCATTCTCATTGATCAGCAAAAAAAAAGTTTTAAATTCTGTGGCCCTTCTTGCCCTGCTCTCATGGTTACCCAAGTTTCGATGTCTTCCCGACGTCTGTGGCCTTGCTTTGATTCCGTCGGGGGTCACCGGAATTGGCGAGTCCACAGGGGCTGTCGGTGGACGGACGTGGTTGCACCCCCTAGGGGAAGAACTCACTAAAGCCGGCTCCTCGACTGAGCAATCATTGTCGTCAGTAGGGGGCTTAGTAGGTGGTGTCCTGCGTATGTTGGATCAGAACAGGCGCCATTGAGCTCCACCGAAGTGACTCGGCAGCAGTGCAGTGTCTCCTCCGGTGGGTTGCCTCTTGACGACTTGACATTGATTGCTCCCTGCAGATTGCCGGTGCCAGGGCTGCGGCAGGCAGGGCCGGGCTGTGGCTGTGGACGGGTTGTCGAAATGAGCGGCGTGAGTGCAATGCCACTGACGTGGCACAGAAGATGGGACAGCAAAAAAAAAAAAAAAATCCAGATAACACACACAATAGATAACAGAATTCTGGATAACACACACGATAGCTAACAGAATTCCAGATTACACACATGAAAGACATGTGCCGCCGGATTGATGGTGTCAGCCAGTGTCACGCCAAGATCTTAGATGGACGAATGAACCGTTGACTAGCTGCATATATGTTGGAACGAACACAGAGGAAAAAACTGTTAGGTTTGCAATGACATTCATTTATGTCTTGCCATTATTCAACTGGAGGTTACTATGTGACATCCGAGTTTTGATATCGGAAATGCATGCTTGTGTAGTCTGAATGATCAATGGTAAATGGGACTATTCATCTGATTAAGGGTTAGGACTTGGTCAATCAGAGAATTAAAGGAGAGGCAGCGGTTGCCGGACATAGGTTGGATATAAAGAACAAAAAGAATGGGGCATGGAATTTATCCATGTGGAAGTCAGAACTGCCAAACCGCATGTGTGTGCTGTGGATCTGCTTCAAAGTTTCTTTTTTTTACGATGAAATGGTTTCATCACATTTTGTTTTGCTCTCTTTTGCCGTCTATTCTGCCTTACACTCAGTGATCGCTGTCGTTTGTCCTCTGTGTTGTTACATCATCGGTGATTGCGGTTCTTTGGTCTCTGTGCTGTATCATCAGTGATTAGCATCCTCTACCCTCTTTGTTATGTTACCAGTTATTATCTTCATTCTGCCCTCTATGCTGTACTATCAGTGATTCCTATCCTTTGTCCTGTATGCTGTTCTATCAATGAATGCTCTCATTTGCCCTCTATGTTACACTATCAGTAATTACTGTTATTTGCCCAATATACTATGCTATAAGTGATTACTCTCAGTTGCCCTCAATGTGACACTATCACTGATTACTCCCAGTTGCTCTCAATGTTTTACTTCAGTGATTACTCTCAGTTGCCCTCAATGTGACACTATCACTGATTACTCCCAGTTGCCCTCAATGTTTTACTTCAGTGATTACTCTCAGTTGCCCTATAGTGACACTATCACTGATTACTCCCAGTTGCCCTCAATGTTTTACTTCAGTGATTACTCACAGTTGCCCTCAATGTGACACTATCACTGATTACTCCCAGTTGCCCTCAATGTTTTACTTCAGTGATTACTCCCAGTTGCCCTCAATGTTTTACTTCAGTGATTACTCACAGTTGCCCTCAATGTGACACTATCACTGATTACTCACAGTTGCCCTCAATGTTTTACTTCAGTGATTACTCTCAGTTGCCCTCAATGTGACACTATCACTGATTACTCCCAGTTGCCCTCAATGGTTTACTTCAGTGATTACTCTCAGTTGCCCTCAATGTGACACTATCACTGATTACTCCCAGTTGCCCTCAATGTTTTACTTCAGTGATTACTCTCAGTTGCCCTCAATGTGACACTATCACTGATTACTCCCAGTTGCCCTCAATGATTTACTTCAGTGATTACTCTCAGTTGCCCTCAATGTGACACTATCACTGATTACTCCCAGTTGCCCTCAATGTTTTACTTCAGTGATTACTCACAGTTGCCCTCAATGTGACACTATCACCGATTACTCCCAGTTGCCCTCAATGGTTTACTTCAGTGATTACTCTCAGTTGCCCTCAATGTGACACTATCACTGATTACTCTCAGTTGCCCTCAATGTGACACTATCACTGATTACTCCCAGTTGCCCTCAATGTTTTACTTCAGTGATTACTCTCAGTTGCTCTCAATGTTACATTATCAGTGATTGCTCCCAACTACACTGTATGCAATACTATCAGCAACTGCTATCATATATACTCGGTAACGAGCCATCAGTAGTTCTCGTCGTTTGCCCCACTATTCTATACCATCAGTGATTGCAGTCGTTTGCCCTCTTTGTTACACTGTCACTGGTCACTGTCATTGGCTACTGTCATATACCCTCTCTGTTGTGCTATCAGTGATTGCTGTCAGTTGCATTCTACTCTGCTCTATCAGTCAATGTTGACCCTATGTTTTACTTTCAACGACTGCCATCATTTGTCCTTTATACTGTACTAGCAGTGATTTAAATTACTTGCTCTCCATTCGGTGCTATCAGTGATTGCTGTCATATGTCCTTTATGCCATACTCCTGTTGCATGCTGTCATTTGCCCTCTATGTTGTGCTATCAGTGATTGCTGTCATATGTCCTTTATGCCATACTCCTGTTGCATGCTGTCATTTGCCCTCTATGTTGTGCTATCAGTAAGTGCTGTCATATGTTCTCTATACCGTACTTTTAGTGAGTGATGTCACTTGACCTCTACGCTGTGCTATGAGCGAGTGATGTCACTTGCCCTCTACTCTGTACTTTCAGTGAGTGTTGTCACTTGCCCTCTACTCTGTACTTTCAGTGAGTGATGTCACTTGACCTCTACGCTGTGCTATGAGCGAGTGATGTCACTTGCCCTCTACTCTGTACTTTCAGCGAGTGATGTCACTTGCCCTCTACGCTGTACTTTCAGTGAGTGATGTCACTTGCCCTCTACGCTGTACTTTCAGTGAGTGCTCTCACTTGTCCACAATACTGTGCTAACAGTGAATGCTATCATTTGCCCTCATGCTGTGCTATCAGTGATTGCTGTCATTTGCCATAATATGCTACACTTACACTGGTAGTTGTTATTTCCGTCCTTGCAACATTAGTGACTGCTGTCGTTTGCCCTCTATGCCATGCTCTCAGTGACTGCTGTCGTTTGCCCTCTATGCCATGCTCTCAGTGACTGCTGTCGATTGCCCTCTATGCCATGCTCTCAATGACTGCTGTCGTTTGCCCTCTATGCCATGCTCTCAGTGACTGCTGTCGATTGCCCTCTATACCATGCTCTCAATGACTGCTGTCGATTGCGCTCTATGCCATGCTCTCAGTGACTGCTGTCGATTGCCCTCTATACCATGCTCTCAGTGACTGCTGTCGTTTGCCCTCTATGCCATGCTCTCAGTGATTGCTGTCGATTGCCCTCTATGCCATGCTCTCAATGACTGCTGTCGTTTGCCCTCTATGCCATGCTCTCAGATCAGTGACTGCTGTCGTTTGCCCTCTATGCCATGCTCTCAGTGACTGCTGTCGTTTGCCCTCTATGCCATGCTCTCAGTGACTGCTGTCGTTTGCCCTCTATGCCATGCTCTCAGTGACTGCTGTCGTTTGCCCTCTATGCCATGCTCTCAGTGACTGCTCTCATTCACCACTGTGCTGTGCTCTCAGTGACTGCTCTCATTCACCACTGTGCTGTGCTATCAGTGACTGCTGTCATTTGCCCTCTGTGCTGTGCTACCAGTGATTACTGTCATTTGCCCTCTGTGCTGTGCTATCAGTGACTGCTGTCATTTGCCCTCTGTGCTGTGCTACCAGTGATTACTGTCATTTGCCCTCTGTGCTGTGCTATCAGTGACTGCTGTCATTTGCCCTCTGTGCTGTGCTATCAGTGATTGCTGTCATTTGCCCTTTGTGCTGTGCTATCAGTGATTGGCGTCATTTGCCCTTTGTGCTGTGCTACCAGTGATTGCTGTCATTTGCCCTCTGTGCTGTGCTATCAGTGATTGCTGTCATTCACCACTGTGCTGTGATATCAGTGATTGCTATCATTTGTCCCTTGTGCTGTGCTATCAGTGATTGCTATCATTTGTCCGTTGTGCTGTGCTACCAGTGATTGCTGCCATTTGCCCACTGTGCTGTGCTACCAGTGATTGCTGTCATTTGCTCTCTGTGCTGTGCTATCAGTGATTGCTATCATTTGTCCCTTGTGCTGTGCTATCAGTGATTGCTGTCATTTGCCCTCTGTGCTGTGCTATCAGTGATTGCTGTCATTTGCCCTCTGTGCTGTGCTATCAGTGATTGCTGTCATTTGCCCTTTGTGCTGTGCTATCAGTGATTGCTGTCAATTGTCCTCTGTGCTGTGCTATCAGTGATTGCTGTCATTTGCCCTTTGTGCTGTGCTATCAGTGATTGCTGTCAATTGTCCTCTGTGCTGTGCTATCACTGATTGCTGTCAATTGTCCTCTGTGCTGTGCTATCAACGATTGCTGTCATTTGCCCTCTGTGCTGTGCTATCAATGATTGCTATCGTTTGCCCTTTGTGCTATGCTATCAGTAATTGGCGTCATTTGCCCATTATGCTAAACTATCAGTAAATGTTGTCTTTTGCCTTTTATGGTATAATGTAAGTGAATGTTTTCTTTGCATTCTGTGCTGTGCTGTTATACAGCTGTAATTTACTGTCAATGTTGCTCTATCAGTGATGGCCCTTAATTGCTCTCTAGGCTTTGTAATCTCTGCTTGCTGTCAGCTGCACTCTATACCGTCCTATCAGTGACAGCTGTGACGTGTTGTCAATGCTCTGGGTTTCAGTGACTTTTATACTGTAAATGATTGCCATCACTTGCATTTATATCTGTTATATTTATTATTATCTATTTAAATACTGTTATATCAGTGGTTCCTGTGATTTCTACTTTGTGCTGTACTGTCAAACATTGCTGTCATTCGCTCTATACATTTCGCCAATAGTAATTGCTGTCAGATGCCTTCTATGGTGCACTGTTTGTGTTTCCTCGCATTTGCCCTCCACACAAAACTATCACTGAATGCTGTCAATTGCCCTCCACACAAAACTATCACTGAATGCTGTCAATTGCCCTTCATACAGTGCTATCACTGGTTGCTGTCAATTGCCCTTCATACAGTACTATCACTGGTTACTGTCAATTGCCCTCCACACAGTACTGTCACTGATTGCTGTCAATTGCCCTTCATGCAGTACTATCACTGGTTGCTGTCAATTGCCCTCCATTCAGTACTATCACTAATTGCTGTTCTCTATGCTGTTGTATTAATAGTTTCTGTCATTTGCCCTCTGTGCAGTAATATGACTAATTTCTGTCATTTGCCCTCTGTGCAGTAATATGACTAATTACTGTCATTTGCTGTCTGTGCTGTCCTATCATTGACTGCTGTCAATTGTACCCTATGCTGTTCTGTCACTGACTGCTGTCAATTGTACCCTATGCTGTTCTGTCACTGACTGCTGTCAATTGTACCCTATGCTGTTCTGTCACTGACTGATGTCAATTGTACCCTATGCTGTTCTGTCACTGACTGCTGTCAATTGTACCCTATGCTGTTCTGTCACTGACTGATGTCATTTCCCATCTAGATTATACTATCAGTGATTGCTGTCATTTGCCTACCACGTTATTCTGTCGTTAACTGCAATCTTCTGCCCTCAGTTATCAAGCATCAGTGGTTCCTATCATTTGCCTTCTTTGTCGTACCAGCTGCACTGTCAATGATTGGTGCCACTTGTCCTCTAAGACTGCTGTCAGCAATTTGCCTTCCTTAATCAGCTTTGACTGCTGTCAGCAATTTGTCTTCCTTACTCAACGTTGACTGCTGTCAGCAATTTGTCTTTGTTACTCAACTTTGACTGCTGTCAGCAATTTGTCTTCGTTACTCAACTATGACTGTTGTCAGTTATTTGCCTTCCTTACTCAACTTTGACTGCCGTCAGTCATTTGCCTTCCTCACTCAACATTGACTGCTGTCAGTCATTTGCCTTCTTTGCTCGATTTTGATTGTGGTAAGTAATTTGCTTTTCTCGTTCGACTTTGATAAATGTAGCCTTTCTTGCTCAACTTTCAATGCTGTGGGCCATTCTAGGTCAGTTTGGACTGCTGTGAGTGATTGTAGGTTTCCTGACTTTCAATGCTGTTGGCCATTCTAGGTCACTTTGGACTGCTGTGAGTGATTGTAGGTCTCCCGGGTGAACTTGGTTCGCTGCGAGTACTTTCTATCTCAAGTTTGATTACCGTGAGTAAATTGCCCTTTTTTTGCCAAGCTTTAAATGTTGTTAATCTTGTTCAACTTCGATTTCTCTGACTGATTTGCCTTACTTCCTCAACTTTCAATACTATAATTTGCCACTCTAGCTGGCTCAACACTCACTGCTTTGAGTAATTTTGTGCTTCCTTGCTGAATTTTGATTGCTGTGAGTGATTTCCTCTCCATATACTATTGCCATCAATTTTTTTAAACACAGAATCCTAATGCTTGCTTGTGAAGTTATGTGAACAAAATAGAAGTTGCGTGAACAAAGTAGCTTGCCAATGTGTTCAGCTACAAATAATTGTTTAGACGAATTTGAACCATCCCCTCCCTTCCCGACTATCTATCACTGTCAATGTGAGTGATGCTTATGAATATGTCCCCCACAGTCAGCTGTCAATGTGGGTGATGCTTATAAATAATATATCCCCACAGTCAGCTGTCAATGTGAGTGATGCTTATAAATAATATATCCCCACAGTCAGCTGTCAATGTGGGTGATGCTTATAAATAATATATCCATACAGTCAGCTGTCAATGTGAGTGATGTTTATGAATGATAATGTTCTCCACAGTCAGCCGAAAATGTGAGTGATGTTTATGAGTAATTTGTATCCTGTTGTCCACTACGTGATTGCTTTCATTTGCTCTCTATGCTCCACTTTGAACAACTGCTGTAAATAATAAAACCTATGTACTGAATCCATCGTTTGGCTACAATATTCGTGAGCATATACAAATGTGAACTGATAACAAAAGCAAATAAAGAAAGGAAGGTCTGCGAACAAGAAAGACAGAAAAGTCTGCGAACAATTAAAAACGAAAAGTCTGCCAACAATAAAGAAAAGTTTAACAATAAAAAAAAGTCTGCCAACAATAAAGAAAGAAAAGTCTGCCAACAATGAAGAAAAATCTGCCAACAATAAAGGACGAAAAGTCTGCCAACAATAAAGAAAAGTCTGCTAACAATTAAAAAAAATGTCTGTCAACAATAAAGAAAAGTCTGCCAACAATAAAGGAAGAAAAATCTGCCAACGATAAAGAAAGAAAAGTCTGCCAACAATGAAGAAAAGTCTGCCAACAATAAAGGAAGAAAAGTCTGCAAACAATAAAGAAAAGTCTGCTAGCAATTAAAAAAAATGTCTGTCAACAATAAAGAAAAGTCTGCCAACAATAAAGGAAGAAAAGTCTGCCAACGATAAAGAAAGAAAAGTCTGCCAACAACGAAGAAAAGTCTGCCAACAATAAAGGAAGAAAAGTCTGCCAACGATAAAGAAAAGTCTGCTAACATAAAAAAAAAATGTCTGTCAACAATAAAGAAAGGTCAGCCAACAAAAAGGTCTGCCAACAATAAAGCAAGGTCAACCAACAATAGAAAAAGGTCAACCAATAATAGAGAAAGGTCAGCAAACAAAACGAAAGGTCTGCCAACAATAAAGAAAAGTCTGCCAATAATAAAGAAAGATATGCCAACAATAAAGAAAAGTCTGCCAACAATAAAGAAAGGTCTGTCAACAAAAAGAAAGGTCTGGTAACAATAAAGAAAAGTCTGCCAATAATACACAAAGATCTGCTAGCAATAAAGAAAGGTCTGCCAACAATGAAGAAAGGTCTGTCAACAATAAAGAGAGGTCTGGCAACAATAAAGAAAAGTCTGCCAACAATAAAGAAAAGTCTGCCAACAATAAAGAAAGGTCTGTCAACAATGAAGAGAGGTCTGTCAACAATAAAGAAAGGTCTGCCAACAATGAAGAAAGGTCTGTCAACAAAAAAGAAGGTCTGCCAACAATGAAGAAAGGTCTGTCAACAAAAAGAAAGGTCTGCCAACAATAAAGAAAAGTCTGCCAATAATAAAGAAAGATATGCCAACAATAAAGAAAGGTCTGTGAACAAAAAGAAAGGTCTGGTAACAATAAAGAAAAGTCTGCCAATAATAAAGAAAGATATGCCAACAATAAAGAAAGGTCTGTGAACAAAAAGAAGGTCTGGTAACAATAAAGAAAAGTCTGCCAATAATAAAGAAAGATATGCCAACAATAAAGAAAGTCTGCCAACAATAAAGAAAGGTCTGGCTAACAATAAAGAAAAGTCTGCCAATAATAAAGAAAGATTGCAACAATAAAGAAAGGTCTTGCAACAATAAGAAAGGTCTGTCAACAATAAAAAGTCTGCAACAATAAGAAAGTCTGCAATAATAAAAAAGTCTTCCAACAATAAAGAAAGGTCTGCCAACAATGAAGAAAGGTCTGGCAACAATAAAGAAAAGTCTGCCAAAATAAGAAAGATCTGTCAACATAAAAAGGTCTTCCAACAATGAAGAAAGGTCTGTCAACAATAAGAAAGGTCTGGCAACAATAAAGAAAAGTCTGCCAATAATACACAAAGATCTGTCAACAATAAAGAAAGGTCTTCCAACAATGAAGAAAGGTCTGGCAACAAAAAGAAAGGTCTGGCAACAATAAAGAAAAGTCTGCCAATAATACACAAAGATCTGTCAACAATAAAGAAAGGTCTTCTAACAATGAAGAAAGGTCTGTCAACAAAAAGAAAGGTCTGCCAACAATAAAGAAAAGTCTGCCAACAATGAAGAAAGGTCTGTCAACAAAAAAGGACTCGCAACAATAAAGAAAAGTCTGCCAATAATAAACAAAGATCTGACAACAATAAAGGAAGGTCTGCTAACAGAAAAGAAAGGTCTGCCAGCAATAAAGAAAAGTCTGCCAACAATAAAGGAAGGTCTGCTAACAGTAAAGAAAAGTCTGCAAACAGTAAAAAAACAAGAAAAATCTGGCAACAAAAAAGAAAGGTCTGGCAACAATAAAGAAGTTTGCCAACAAGAAAGAAAGAAAAGCCTACCAACAATGAAGAAAGGTCTGCCAACAATAAAGAAAGGTCTGCCAACAATAAAGAAAGGTCTGCCAACAATAAACAAAGGTCTGCCAACAATAAAGAAAGGTCTGCCAACAATAAACAAAGG
>CM031620.1:52054021-52059021 GCA_018398815.1 Conus ventricosus
CTACCTACCCACCTCTCTTCTATGTATGTATGTATATATGTATGTATGTATATATGTATCTCTCTTTCTATCTAAGTGATACAAATCAAAATAAGAAAACGCGCAAAAACAAACTTCACTGCAGTTTCATAAGAAATCTATTGCACATTGAAAGCAGAGAAGAAGCAAACAAACAAACAAGCGGCTGGTTTGCCCTAATGGTCATCTGAGTTGGCAGCTAAGGCAGAGCGCCAGAAATCCCTGCAGTGATGGAGGTGGAGCAATGATGGACATGTTTCTTCTTTAGTCTGCCTGGTGAACTGGTGGAGCCCTTGAACTCGAGAAGCATTGCAGCTGGTGAATGGTGAGACGGAGCGGCAGGAAGTCAGAGCTTGACGTTTCCCATGAGAGAGGAGCTGAAGAAGCTTTGCAGAGGCTGAAGCCAGGCAGTCCTGCTGGCTGGCTGGTGTCTTCTCCAACAGACCGGAAGTCACAGCGGCTGACGCCTGCGCAGAAGGTAGGGGAGGTCCACTGGGAGATCACGTGGAGTTAAAATCTCGCCCTTGTGTTCAGTCTCGCGTGAGGGCGCATGCTCGTGGTAGGTCACGAGCTAAGGTCGACAGGTCCTACACAATTCTTGAAGCAACGGTGATGTGTGTGCTTCGCCGTGTATTCTCTCACCTGAAACGACAGACAGATCTGGTTTTTGATGATGATAATGACAATAATAATGATAATGACTGTAACAACAATAACAACAATGATAATGATAATGATTCAACAACAACAACAATAATAATGATGACAATGGTAGCAGTAATGATAACAATAACAATAATAATAATAATAATAATAATAATAACAACAATGATAATAATAATAATAATGATAATAATAGTAATAAAAGTAATAATAACAATTTCTTTATTTCATTCTCATTATTTCTATTACTTTAATCCGTATGATCTCCCCTTCAGCCTTCAGTTTCTATACCTTAGCCTTTTTGCACCCAGTTCGAAGAGATGTGTGACTGTCTGTTGGTCCTTCGTGTTCACTGTCCTGAGAGTTACCTGTCCTGCCTGACGACGACCAGATAGGTCCAAACGTGTTGTGTTTGTTTTGCACTTTGTCTGTTCTTTCGTTTGGCTGTGCAGTCCTTCTGTCTTTGCTTTGTCTGTTCTTTCCTTTGGCTGTGCAGTCCTTCTGTCTTTGCTTTGTTTGTTCTTTCCTTTGGCTGTGCAGTCCTTCTGTCTTTGCTTTGTTTATTCTTTCCTTTGGCTGTGCAGTCCTTCTGTCTTTGCTTTGTCTGTTCTTTCCTTTGGCTGTGCAGTCCTTCTGTCTTTGCTTTGTCTGTTCTTTCCTTTGGCTGTGCAGTCCTGTCTTTCTTTGTCTGTTTTTTTCCTTTGGCTGTGCAGTCCTTCTGTCTTTGCTTTGTCTGTTCTTTCCTTTGGCTGTGCAGTCCTTCTGTCTTTGCTTTGTCTGTTCTTTCCTTTGGCTGTGCAGTCCTTCTGTCTTTGCTTTGTCTGTTCTTTCCTTTGGCTATGCAGTCCTTCTGCTTTGCTTTGTCTGTTCTTTCCTTTGGCTGTGCAGTCCTTCCGTCTTTGCTTTGTCTGTTCTTTCCTTTGGCTGTGCAGTCCTTCTGTCTTGCTTTGTCTGTTCTTTCCTTTGGCTGTGCAGTCCTTCTGTCTTTGCTTTGTCTGTTCTTTCCTTTGGCTGTGCAGTCCTTCTGTCTTTGCTTTGTCTGTTCTTTCCTTTGGCTGTGCAGTCCTTCTGTCTTTGCTTTGTCTGTTCTTTCCTTTGGCTGTGCAGTCCTTCTGTCTTTGCTTTGTCTGTTCTTTCCTTTGGCTGTGCAGTCCTTCTGTCTTTGCTTTGTCTGTTCTTTCCTTTGGCTGTGCAGTCCTTCTGTCTTTGCTTTGTTCTTTCCTTTGGCTGTGCAGTCCTTCTGTCTTTGCTTTGTTTGTTCTTTCCTTTGGCTGTGCAGTCCTTCTGTCTTTGCTTTGTCTGTTCTTTCCTTTGGCTGTGCAGTCCTTCCGTCTTTACTTTGTCTGTTCTTTCCTTTGGCTGTGCAGTCCTTCTGTCTTTGCTTTGTCTGTTCTTTCCTTTGGCTGTGCAGTCCTTCTGTCTTTGCTTTGTCTGTTCTTTCCTTTGGCTGTGCAGTTCTTCTGTCTTTGCTTTGACTGTTCTTTCCTTTGGCTGTGCAGTCCTTCTGTCTTTCCTTTGGCTGTGCAGGCCTTCTGTCTTTGCTTTGTCTGTTCTTCCTTTGGCTGTGCAGTCCTTCTGTCTTTACTCTTGCCTCAGTTTCGACCTGCAGTCACCACACTTTGAAAACAAACTGATTTGGCTGGTTAACGACATGAACAAAGTCATCTCTCTCTCTCTCTCTCTCTCTCTCTCTCTCTCTCTCTCTCTCTCTCTTCTTCTCTCTCTCTCTTCTCTCTCTCTCTCTTCCCCTCATATCGTTACATCAAAAGAAAACGAGTTAAGCATCCGCAGATGAACCTGTGGTTTCTAGAATTGCTGCAAGAAATGATTCTACGTGATCAACTCAAGGCAGCACGTTTATTAGATGAATACAAAGAGCAGAGAAACACTGTTTCAAATTATGTTTAAAAGCCAAGAGAATACTATCGTTCACAAAAGCGTACATATTCACAAAATGTAAGAACAAACATGACTCGGACAAATTTAACACACACTTCCTGTCCTTGTAAGGTCCTTACTCAAGTTTCACGACTATAAGAGCATCAAATGATCACTTACTTAATGAATATGGTTGGAAGTAATATTTCCACTGATAGTGAGTATGCCTCATCTAACAAAATGAAACATTCCTTTGATGAATATAGTTAGAAATCATATTTCCACTGACAGTGATTATGTCTCAACTAACAGAATTAAACATGTATTTCAAAAATATAGTTGAACGTCATGTTTCCACTAACAGTGATTATGCCTCAACTGACAGAATTAAACATTTCTTTGATAAATATAGTTGGAGACATATTTCCACTGTCAATGATTATGCTTCAGCTTACATTTATTTGATGCATACTGTTGACAGTCATGTTTTCACTGTTAATGATTATGACTCAGATAACAGAATTAAACATAGCTGAACATAGTTGGCAGTCATGTTTCCATTGTTAGTGTTTATGCCTCAACTCACAGAAATAAACATTTACTTGATGAGCATAATTGGAAGTTATGTTTTCTCTGACAGTGATTATGCCTCAATTAACAGAATTGAACATTTATTTTGATGAACATAATTGGTAGCCATATTTCCAGTGATTATGTCTCAGCTAATAGAATTAACCATTTATATGATGAACATAGTTGCCGGTCATGTTTCCACTGATAGTGATTATGCTTCAACTGACAGAATTAAACATTTCTGTGATAAATATAGTTGAAAGACATATTTCCACTGTCAGTGATTATGCTTCAGCTTACAGAATTAAACATTTCTTTGATGGACATCGTTGGCAGTCATGTTATACTGTTAGTGATTATGCCTCAACTGACAGAATTAAACATTTCTTTGATGAACATCGTTGGCAGTCATGTTTTCACTGTTAGTGATTATGCCTCAGATAACAGAATTAAACATTTCTTTGATGGACACCGTTGCCGATCATGTTTCCACTGACAGTGATTATGGCTCAACTGACAGAATTAAACATTGTTTGATGAATATAGCTGGCAGTCATGTTTCAGTTGTCAGTGATTGTGCTTCAACTAACAGAAGTTAACATTTCTTTGATGAATATAGTTGGCAGTTATGTTTCCACTGACAGTGTTTATGACTCAGCTAACACAATTAACCATTTATTTACTGAACATACTTGTTAGTCATATTTCCACTGTTAGTCATTATGCCTCAACTGAGAGAATTAAACATTTATTTGATAAATATCGTTAGAAGTCATGTTTCAACTTGCAGTGATTATGCTTCAAGTGACAGAATAAAACATTTATGTGATGAACATAGTTGGCAGTCATGTTTCCATTGTCAGTGATTATGCCTCAACTCACAGAAATGAACATTTACTTGATGAACATAATTGGCAGTTATGTTTTCTCTGACAGTGATTATGCCTCAATTAACAGAATTGAGCATTTATTTTGATGAACACAATTGGTAGCCATATTTCCAGTGATTATGTCTCAGCTAATAGAATTAACCATTTATATGATGAACATAGTTGCCGGTCATGTTTCCACTGATAGTGATTATGCCTCAACTGACAGAATTAAACATTTATTTGATGAATATACTTGGTAGTCATGTTTCCATTGTCAGTGATTATGCCCCAACTTGCTGGGACTGGGCCAGTGAAAGGTGCTCAAAACCACTGGCACCATTGAACAGACTTTCCCTAAATCTTCTATTTCCAAAACTTTGGGTTTTTTTTCTCCCTTCTTGGAATCTGGTCTACAAATGATCCATCAAAACGAACAGAACTGAATGTATCAGGTAACTTTACGGAAGTGAAAAAGTTGTTTAAAATTTGGTCAAAACAGATGTGTACTCTGTTTTAATCAAGACTTGTGTATTTATAGTATTACCTCCAGCCCTTCTGACAACAACCCAAAACAACTGCAAACATGTGTTTTGAATTTGTTTACGACAAAAGGCCTGACAAAATTAAACGAAAGTATGCAATACATAGTATTGAAAATGATGGTATAGGACTACCAGACACCCTTGATTTCAGGCAAGCATTAACATTTTCCTGGAGTGAAAAACTGTTGAAAGATCATTCAAAATGGAAAGCAATTTTAATAATATTTAGAAGTTAATAAAATATAGTGCTTTGGGTCAACCAAACAACAGACCGACCAACCGACCGACCGACTGACCAACCGACAGACCGACCAACCGACCGACTCACCAGCCGGCCATGAAACCACCCAACGCACACTCACACAAGATTTTCAACGAAGATGATGCTGGAGAGGGCGTTGCATCGGCCATTCTTTTACTAAAGGCGTTTTCACACGGTGCAGTACCACCTCTT
>CM031620.1:52064021-52079021 GCA_018398815.1 Conus ventricosus
TTTTACACCATTATGCAACAGTTCAATGCTGTAAATGTGATCATCCTTTGAGTTTGAGACACGTTTCTGTCACACACACACACACACACACACACACACACACACACACACACACACACACACACACACAGACGCACGCACGCACTCACGCACGCACGCACGCACGCACGCACGCACACACACACACAAACATCAGCTGTGAGAGTTTTTCTTCCTCCTCCTCTTCTTCTTTTTTCTTCTCTCTTTTCCTTTCTTTTCTTTTTTGTTTTTAGTGAGCAGCCATTTCTTATATATGGTTGCCAGTTCTTCAGAACGACTTAGATTTCTTTTCCGACATCACAAACGCTATTTTACTCGGTTGCTAAGTTACAGAAACTGAATGTTCGATTACAAGCTTTAAGAAACAAGGAAACGTTATACTGGACAGCCACGCCGAACTGATCTTCTTTGTTATGTGTAGTGACGTCACAGACGTGAGGTGGTAAGGCTGCATTGCTGTCACGTCAAGCGCTACCACCGACATGCTGAAACTGGATTCTCAACATGCTCCGTCTCCTAACGCCGACAGAATGACCTCTCCTTGATGAGAAGATAACACGGCAGGCTGTAGCTGCCGCGCTGGGGACATAATAGCATCGAGGGATAATGAAAAAACCAGCAGATAGCTGTGTGTGATTTTGACCTTGTTCCAGGAGAGCACTGATGATTTTCATTCGACTCTGACTTTTCGTGTTGAAGGGTTTGCTAAGATAAACAAGAAAAAAAAAACACAAAAAAACTTTCACCATTAAAATCGCACTGTACTTATTCCATTTCTGAAAAATTGCCGCCACGCGCGCGCGCGTGTGTGTGTGTGTGTGTGTGTGTGTGTGTGTTTGTGTGTGTGCGTGCGTGTAAGTGTGTGTGTGTGTGTGTGTGTGTGTGTGTGTGTGTGTGTGTGTGTGTGTGTGTGTGTGTGTGTGTGTGTGTTGTGAATGTAATGGCACAGTCATATCTGTCTTAAAGCACGTCTTTAGACCTATCCCTCCTGGAATGTATGTGGGAATGTTGTGAATGTAATGGCACAGTCATATCTGTCTTAAAGCACGTCTTTAGACGATCCCTCCTGGGATGTATGTGGGAATGGTCCAGTCTCGCTAGTGTAAGATTTGAAACGTTACCAGTCTAAAAGGTTGCCTAAACTGGTTTGAACATGTGTCATTTTAAGGCAGGGCATATGAATGTATTTTTATGATTTAAATAGAACAGTTTTTTAAGTTGCTGAAACATGAGCTTCAACAACTGTAAATGGTACAGTCAAAAAGGGAAATCAGTCATTTTGGGGAACGCCTAAAATGTTGATACAGTACAATCAACGAAAATTTCGTTTATCAGGTACATCTGGAAATGTCCAACCCGTTCCGTCATCAGCCCATACAATGCTTGATGACTCATATGACAAGGTTGTGAGATCACTCTACCCAAGCTGAATACTGGTGGAAACAGTGAATTTCGGCAGTGAACTTGGCAAAAGCAACAGGCAGGGACTGGGATCAACTGAAATGAGGCAGAGGTTAATGGCAAAGCGGAAAGTACAGAGAAATGTGATGATCCAAGTGTCACAGACAGAAGAGGATGCCGAAAGAATGAAGAAGACAGTCCAGCAAGACCACCAGGGGCAATGGACTGCGCGGGAAATTGCACTCCAACCGTGTGAATGTTATTACGAAGAGTCAGGCTCTTGCTTTGACACTTCATCTTCTTTCTTTGAGTGTCCACCTTCATCGAATTGAAGATTCTGTCACTTTTGTGTGTATGACCGTTTTTTGTTCTTTGTGGTCCCGCCATTAAGGCAGCTATACTCCAACTTCGGGGAACGTGCATGCTATGTGTAACGTGTCATCCATACCAACGGCCAAACTGACCTTCTCTTCCGAAAGTTGGTGATGGGGTTTTATGTGTGTGCATGATGTTGTGCGTGCGTTCACACACGGAACCTCGGTTCATAGTCTCATTCAAAGGACTGTATGGGGAATGGAGTCGGAACCAATGTTAACTCCGAGGGAAAAATCACCCTGTACCGAAATTTGAACCTGTAACCTCAGGATCAAGAGTCCGGCGCTCTACCAACTGAGCTATTCCGACACTTCATTGTCTATATATGCTGACTGAAATAAATTGCAATGAAGAGTTGCCTCTAATCTCTCGTCAATGCCATTCAGAGAGAGAAAAAAATCGATCATGGCAACAAATACAAAGTCTTTACTTACATCAGAAGATTCACAAATCAATAATCACATGACCTTCGTAAAGGTCCCAAAGTAAAGACGTGTCCATCTTCAGTAATGCCGGCTTTCAGTTTCCTTTTTTTTTTTTTTTGGTCTTATACATCACACTTTTAACCCTGAAGATGATCAAGCTTTTGCACTTTCCACAGTACTCTGGGACTATTAGAGACACACCCGGAGACATAACGTCATGTGTGCATACGTCATTTTGTAATATATTTACGACATTAACACACAGAAAAGTACATGGCATGTAGATCTGAATCAACATATGACAATAAGTGTGTGTGACATTCTTGCACTGAATAAGACGTACAACTCATGGTATGAAGTTCAGCCATTTAATGTGGTTCTTGCAGGACTCACTTCCAAAGAGTATCAAGGGGAACAACCCTACACCCTCGCTTTAAGTTTTTATGTAAAATAATTAAACAGCAAGAATACTGTCAGGAACTGGAGTAAGTAAATAAAAGAAATCAACGATCACTCTCACTCAAAGTGAGGCGTTAACACTGAACACTGTCATAAAAAAATTCTGTCCTAAGCAGAAGTTTGACCACTGTCACTTCAAAAGAAACTGTCTTGGGTTTGTTTGTTTTTTTTGTAGTTCAACTTCAATGAAACATTAAACACAACACTGTCATTAATGGAAACGATTTGACAACCGGTCAAATTTGAACTAAAACAGAAAAAAAATTTCAGTTAAGTTAGTTCGATCACAGATCCAATCGATCTGGAGCCTTGCAGAATCTTCTGGGCCGATCAGCCAAGGCAGGAGTAGACCCTGGAAATCCGAAGCCAGTCTGGAGGATAGGTTCCGGTTTGGAGACGCCTGGCACAGTGTGGTGACCCCATGCCGGCATGCAGAGGTCTGGGGCAAACAGGCGTGGCTGGACAGGACCAGGAGCAGTCACAGGGGGAACTGGTTCCATGGAAGCGGACCCAGGAAATAGGTCCACAAGCGTAGGGGCAATGGAGGTTGTGGGCTCCTCACTGGAAACAGTAGGATCCGCAACCTGGGAAGAGGTAGGCTCGTAGGTTCTTCGTCATCAGTCCAACGTTTGCGGATGTGATCAATGTGGCGCCTGATCACACGACCATCTCCTATCTCAACCTTGAAGGACAGAGGGCCGGTGACTTCAAGAACAGTTCCAAACAGCCAAGTCTTGCCAGGCCCAAAGTTACGAACATACACTTTGTCACCGACTGTTATATTCTCTGTCTTTTGCACCGCAATCATGATGCATCTTCTGCTTGGACTGGATGTCTTCGACCTGCGAGACAGTGTTGGCTGTGTCAGACCAAGACGAGTCTTTAGTCTCCGTTTCACGAGAAGTTCTGCAGGCGGCACACCAGTAGTAGATGTGGTGTGATGTGCTGCTGAAGAAGGAAGGTGGCCAACTTGTGTTGCACAGTGAGTTTGGGCGACTCTTCTTCATGGATTCTTTGAATGTCTGAACCGTCTTTCTGCAAGGCATTGGAAGCTGGATGGTATGGTGAGACAAGAACATGGCGATACGCCCAGAAACTGAGTGAAGGTTTTGAACTCTGCGCTGGTGAACGTAGGACCATTGTCAGAAACAATGGAATCTGGCAATCCGTGTGTAGCAAATAGTTCTCTCAAACAGCAAACTGTCTTTTCTGCCGTAATCTTAGTCATTAGCTTAATTTCCATCCATTTCGAATGAGAATCCACCAGTACCAGAAAACATATGTCCCATGAAAGGTCCGGCAAAGTCTACATGCAGTCTGGACCACGGTTTTTCAGGCCACTCCCAAGGATGAAGTGGCGCTTTTGAGTGCATGTGGCGAACTTGTTGGCATGCTTCACACTCTCTGACAGTAGCTTCTATGTCCCCATCAAGTCCTGGCCACCAAACATAAGAGCGGGCAAGGCTCTTCATCTTGCAGACACCTGGATGACAGAATGAAGCTTTCCGCATGGCTTTCCTACAAGCCGGAGGTACGACAACTCTGTTCCGTAAGAGTAAACAACCACTCTGAACTCACAGTTCTGTTTCACGAGTCTTGTACAATTTTCAGTTGTGATTGCACTTTCCGGGAAATTCTGAGGGCCATCCTGCCAAGTGTATTTCTTGACATTGGACAATACAGGGTTCACGATCAGTCTCTGCCTGAATGTCCGCTGAAGTAACTGGTGTCGTGGAAAGATGGTCCATCAGGAGATGAATTCTTCTGGAGTCTCGGGCTCAGCACTGGTGGTTGGCATGGGCAGCCTGCTTAGAGCGTCAGCATGTGTCATTGTGGCTCCTGACTTGTAGTGGATAGTGTATGTGTACGGTAACAAACAACATTGCCCATCTTTGAATCCTGGTAGAAACCTCTGTTGGAATGGGTTTTTGTTCACCAAACAATGTCATCAAGGGCTTGTGATCAGTTGTACAAGTAAAATGGCGGCCAAAAGATAGTCAAGAAATTTTTTCACTCCGAAGGTGATTGCAAGAGCTTCCCTTTCAATGTTGGAGTAATTTCGTTCCGCTTTGTTCAGTGACCTTGAGGCATAGGCAATGGGGCGCTCTGAGCCATCAGCACACTTGTGGGCAAGGACTGCTCCTAAGCCCACCGCAGAAGCGTCGCAAGACAAAGTCACATCCAGGTTTGGATTGAAATGTACTAGGAGATTGGCTGACATAAGCATGTCCTTCACTTTCTTGAAAGCTTGATCCTGCTGTTCTCCCCATCTGAAAACAACACCTTTGCAAAGGAGTCTGTTAAGTGGAGAAAGTACAGTTGACAGCTGAGGCAAGAATTTCCCATAGAAATTAATCAGGCCCAAGAACGACTTTAGCTCAGTTGCGTTTTGGGGTGTCGGGGCATCCTGGACAGCCTTCACCTTTCGGTGGTTGGCTGGACTCCTTCTGCGTTGACTCGGTGACCTAAGTATGTAACCTCAGGTAGCATGAACTGGCATTTCTCTTTCTTCAATCGAAAACCTTCTGCTTCAAGTCTGCGAAATACTTCCCGGAGGTGAAGTATGTGGTCTTCATCTGTGCTGCCAGTGACCAAGATATCATCCTGAAACACCGCAACTTGCGGAATGTCCTGTAGCAAGCAGTCCATTGTTCGCTGGAAAAAATGGCTGGTGCAGCTGAGACTCCAAAGGGCAATCGATTGAATCTAAACAGGCCCTTCTGTGTGTTGATGGTAGTCAGGTCCTTGGATTTCTTCAGCAAGGGGTAGCTGCTGGTATGCATGCTTCAAATCAAGTTTGGTAAAAGATTGTCCTCCAGCAACTTTATTGAACAGATCTTCAACTCGAGGCAATGGGTACACATCTGCTTTCGCTACTGTGTTTACCGTCACTTTGTAGTCACCACACAAGCGTACAGTTCCATCTGGCTTTAGAACTGGCACGACCGGCGCTGCCCAAGCTGAGTGCTTAACTGGTTCAATGATTCCTTCATCTTCCAGTCTCTGGATTTCAGCTTCAACTTTGTCCTTAGTGGTATGGTACAGTTCTAGCTTTGTAGAACTTGGGTTTGCAGCCATCTTCAACGTAAAGTGTAACTGGACATGACTTTACATGTCCAAGTTCATCTTTGAAGAGATTAGGAAACTGGTCACATTCTGCTGAGGCTGAGGGTGGTTTCATTGTTATTTGATTTACCAGAATGTCTGTTTCCATGTCCAACCTTGAATCCAGTTCCTACCGAGTAGACTGGGTCCACTTCCACTGACCACAATGAGAGGTAACATGGCAGACTTGTTTGATGGCAGACTTGGACTACAGCTTTTCCTCGCACTGGGATTGACTGGCCGGTGTATGTTTTTTAACTTTGTTTCACAGTTGGTCAATGAAATGCTCTTGTCCAACGTGTCATCAAACACTCTAGCATTGATCAGAGTGACAGAAGCTCCGGTATCAACTTCAAAGAGCATCGCTTTGCCTTCAACCTGAAGTGTGACAGTATATGGTTGTTATCTTCTCTTTTCAATGTGCATCACCATTTCTATTCCTCATGGTATTCAGAGACAAACTTCTGTGAAGAGGAAAGAAGTTCCAGTTTTGTTCTTTGAACGACAGACAGCTGCCAAATGTCCAATTTTCTTGCAATGATTACAGGTGTAGTTCCTGAAAGGGCAACTGGCAGCAGAATGCATTTTACCACATCGGTAACATTTGTTGCTCTGGTTTTGTACATTGCCAGTTTTGTCAGGGGCTTTTGAAACTGGGGCCCTTCTCTGGATCATGTGCACATCAGGTGTAGATGGTGGCTCATCAGAGAACTTTGGATGAAGAGCTGCAGAGTGACATGTAGCTGTTTCCATGGCATGGGCAATTTCCACGGCCTTCGCAAAGGTCAGATTTTTTCTTGACAGCAGCTTCTTCTGAGTTGTGGCATCAGAAAGGCCACACACAAATCTATCCCTAAGGGCCTCCTGCAAAAAACTGTCCAAATTCACATGTGGATGCTAAACGTCTAAGTTCCGCTGCAAAGTCATTCACAGTTTCCAAGTCATTCTGTTTTCTGTTGTGAAATTTGAACCTTTCGCCTATGACCAGTGGCTTGGGTGATACATGTGCCTTAAGAATGTCAACAAGCTGAACAAATGTTTTGGTGGCTGGTGTGTCAGGTGAGCACAGCGAACGAAGCAGTGAATAGTATTTTGCACCAATAACTGACAGGAAAACACTTTTCTTCTTACCATCAGCTATATCATTCGCTTCAAAGTACATGGTAAGCGTTCAACGTAACAATCAAAATTTTCCACTGCTGGATTGAATTCATCAAATTTAAGTGTGGTAGCCATTCTGAACGAGAAACTTTCTTTAAGTCTTTTACCAAACTAGAATTTGATCGGCACACCGTTATAACACCCTGACACACTGTTGACTGAACCTACAATAAACCGGCTGGCTTCGTTACTGCTTGTATCACTAACGGTAACATGGACAGCAACAATCAATTTCTCAAGAACGGTCTATCTTGTGAGAAACTAATATTACTGTACTGTGTTCATAAGAAAGGGTTTATCAACTTCCCTGCATGAGTCTTTTGATCCTCGTCGCCAATGTGACATTCTTGCACTGAATAAGACGTTACAACTCACTTTCCACAGTACTCTGGGACTATTAGAGACACACACCGGAGACATAACGTCATGTGTGCATACGTCATTTTGTAATATATTTACGACATTAACACACAGAAAAGTACATGGCATGTAGATCTGAATCAACATATGACAATAAGTGAAGTCGACTGTTTAAAGCATTCCCTCCATTTGGACAAATCCAAGAGAACGTGTTGAAAAAAGTTTGAGCCTCATTCAAAAACGGACATGGCAACCGCTTTCAGAGTCCAACGACATCATCAAGCATTTCACTCCACCAACTGGCTCATACAGTCAACACTTACACTGTCACTTCTGTGATGAATTACATCATTAAAAAAAATGCAAATACATTGCCCATCGCACCATTCTGTCATTACTGAATTTACCTGAAGTCAAAATAGTGAGCAGGACGATGATCCCCCTGTAACACACATTTCAAGCTTAAAGGTGCAAAGAAACGTGGTTCACACTCCACAATGGTAAGGCACTTCGTTTTCAACTGTCGAATGATTCCACAGTGCTGGCCACCATTTGGGCTGACGGAGCGGAGGGGCAACAGACCGGTCACTCCGTTCTTAGGATGTGGATGTGGGAGGGGCCAGGAAGGTCACAGATCGGGTTGCTGGTCAGAGGACCGTGGATGGGTGGGTAAGCCCTCTGTCTTGGGTCGCCCCACTCCTCAGTGGTAGTCTCATTTTCATCAGGAGGCCGGTGAGAGGTGCAGACATCGCAGAACAGTTAGGGGTGACCTCTGTGTAGTCTTCGGCTAAGCCCATGAAAGACGGAATTTGCTGAGAGGGGGGGGGGGGGGGGGGGGGGGGGGGGGGGGGGGAGGGGGTTAGTAGGACATGCCACCTCCATAGCCTTCTTCAAGTTGTCTGCATTTCGCCCTTAGTGGTCAGCACGGAGTGAAGATAAAATCCACGTCTTCCGTGCCAAGAACACCTGTTCGGTCTCACTGCCAGGGTGGCTTCAAGAAGATGCCTGAGTAACTCACCCCGAGTTTCAGTATGTTCTTCCTGTGTGTGTGTGTGTGTGTGTGTGTGTGTGTGTGTGTGTGTGTGTGTGTGTGTGTGTGTGTGTGTGTGTGTGTGTGTGTGTGTGTGTGTGCGTGTGTGCGTGCCAGAATGTTGTCCCATTTTCTTCATGTCCTTGAGCATCCGTCTCATTCCTCGCTTCAGTATAGAGTCCACTATCCTCAAAGGCGTCTTCAGGAGTTTTACAGGTCCCACCAGGAGTGAGGAATGCTGTCTTGGGTATGTCTTCTCCCGGGAAAGGTACAGGCCAGTACCATTTGCAAAAGTTGATTTTTGGAATATTTATCTCCATCCAGTTTTGGGAATAGTTCTTCAGCAGTAGGTATTGCCTCTGGATCAAAACATATCAGCGTGCTTAGAATTCCGGGTGTCTGCACATACAGTTTGTGCTATCTCTCCCCTTCACAGTCACAAGAAGGAAAGCATTTGGTGAATTACTAGACTCCCAGACTCACTTCCGTGTTCAACGTATCATCGATGTCCCCCTTCACTTCCGTGTTCAACATGTCATTGATGACCTTCTTCACTTCCGTGTTAAGCATATCATCGATCTCCCCCTTCCCTTCCGTGTTCAATATATCATCAATGTCTACATTCCGTATTCAACGTATCATCGATGTCCTTCACCTCCGTATTCAACGTACCATCGATGTCCTTCACTTTCGTGTTTAACGTATCATCGATGTACCCATTCAAGGACTCCCTTCGGCAGGGATCCGTCTAGATCTGGCTGCAACAGTTGAGCTGAGCCTGACATAACGCCATCAACACCAGTCGAGGTGAGCCTGACATAGTGCCATCCACACCAGCTCAGCTGAGCCTGACAAGGCGCCATCAACAACAGCTGAGCTGAGCCTGACAGTGCCATCCATAACAGCTGAGGTGAGCCTGACATAGTGCCATCCATAACAGCTGAGGTGAGCCTGACATAGTGCCATCCACAACAGCTCAGCTGAGCTTGACAAGGCGCCATCAACAACAGCTGAGGTGAGCCTGACAGTGCCATCCATAACAGCTGAGGTGAGCCTGACATAGTGCCATCCACAACAGCTCAGCTGAGCTCGACAAGGCGCCATCAACAACAGCTGAGGTGAGCCTGACATGGCGCCATCAACACCAGTTGAGGTGAGCCTGACATTGCGCCATCCACAACAGCTGAGGTGAGCCTGATATGGCGCCATCCACAACAGCTGAGGTGCGCCTGACATGACGCCATCCACAACAGCTGAGGTGAGCCTGACATGGCGCCATCAACACCAGTTGAGGTGAGCCTGACATAGTGCCATACACAACAGCTGAGGTGAGCCTGACATGGCGCCATCCACACTAGCTGAGGTGAGCCTGACATGGCGCCATCCACAACAGCTGAGGTGAGCCTGACATAGTGCCATCCACACTAGCTGAGGTGAGCCTGACATGGCGCCATCCACAACAGCTGAGGTGAGCCTGACATGGCGCCATCCAGAACAGCTGAGGTGAGCCTGACATAGTGCCATTCACACTAGCTGAGGTGAGCCTCATATGGCGCGTCCACAACAGCTGAGCTGAGCCTAGCATGACGCCGTTTACACCAGCTGAGGTGTGCCTCACATGACGCCGTTTACACCAGCTGAGGTGTGCCTCACATGGCGCCGTTTACACCAGCTGAGGTGGGCCTCACATGGCGTCGTCCACAACAGCTGAGCTGAGCCTAACACGGCGCCGTTTACACCAGCTGAGGTGAGCCTCACATGGCGCCGTTCACACCAGCTGAGGTGAGCTTCACATGGCGTCGTCCGCACCAGCTGAGGTGATTCTCACATGGCGCTGTTTACACCAGCTAAGGTGAGCCTCACATGGCGCCATTTACACCAGCTGAGGTGAGCCTCACATGGCGCTGTTTACACCAGCTAAGGTGAGCCTCACATGGCGCCATTTACACCAGCTGAGGTGAGCCTCACATGGCGCCGTCCACACCAGCTGAGGTGAGCCTGACATGGCGCCGTCCACACCGGCTGAGGTGAGCCTGACATGGCGCCACCCATAACAGCTGAGCTGAGCCTGACATGGCGCCATCCTTAACAGCTGAGCTGAGCCTGACATGGTGCCCATCCACAACAGCTGAGGTGAGCCTGACATGGCGCCCATCCACAACAGCTGAGGTGAGCCTGACATGGCGCCCATCCACAACAGCTGAGGTGAGCCTGACATGGCGCCATCCACAACAGCTGAGCTGAGCCTGACATGGCGCCCATCCACAACAGCTGAGGTGAGCCTGACATGGCGCCATCCACAACAGCTGAGCTGAGCCTGACATGGCGCCATCCACATCAGCTGAGGTGAGCCTGACATGGCGCCATCCACAACAGCTGAGGTGAGCCTGACATGGCGCCCATCTACAACAGCTGAGCTGAGCCTGACATGGCGCCCATCCACATTAGCCGAGGTGAGTTTCACATGGCGCCATCCACAACAGCTGAGGTGAGCCTCATATGGCGCAGTCCACAACAGCTGAGGTGAGCCTTGCATGGCGCAGTCCATCCCTGGGATCAGCTACAGTGTCATCATGAAGATATCATTGCTTGCGGATTAGTCCACATACGCTACTCCACATCTACTAAGCTTCGAGATGGATGGCTAAGATGAAAGGATTGAAGACGAGGGTCTCATGCGTGTGACGCGTCACAGCCATAGTAGCAGTTATCAGACCTGCACTTTAGCCCAACTCGCTGGTCAGATCAGTTACAGTAGCAGTTGTCAGACCTGCACTTTAGCCCAACTCGCTGGTCAGATCAGTTACAGTAGCAGTTGTCAGACCTGCACTTAGCCCAACTCGCTGGTCAGATCAGTTACAGTAGCAGTTTGTCAGACCTGCACTTTTGCCAGCTCGCTGGTCAGATCACGTCGAGTCCCCGCATATCCCCAAACGGACAGGAAACTCATTCACACGATCCCAGACTTCCACTTCCTGTTGATCAGAACGCGTCGTTCCCCTCTATAGGTCTTCCCGGGCAGTCAGCTGAGAGCGGGTTTTGCCAAGTTCTAAAAAGTTTGTCAACGTTCACAGTTTGCACAGGTCCAGGGCTACCTTCTGTAGGAATGAGTTTCTCCTGACACGTGACTGCTGAAGGGCCTGTCTTCAAAGTGGCCCTGTTCATTTTTCGTCTTTCTCCATCCCAATGTTGTTTTTTCAGCAGATATGTGTGAAACACTGCTTTTTCCCTGTCATTCTGTAGTCATTAAGTCGTATAGTCTCTTCGCTTGCGCTGCCTCAGTAACTTTCTGTCCTCCACAAACAGGAGCACTAGCGCTTCGTTTTCTTTCTGCAATTTTATTGTTTTCTTATCGCAGTCATGATAATGTTACCCACGTTGCCCGAGTCTATTTAAGTTCATTTCGAGCAAATTGAAGATATTAGTTCATACAACAGTCTTTCCATAACTTGTCATGTCTTTCAATTCAGAATTTTCTGTCAGTCCCAATCGGGAGTTTGTAATTATTATATCTGAACCTAAGAACTTTGACAATAAAGAGCATTTGATCATTTTCTTTTGAAGCAATCGATTATATTGTCTATGATAATGACACTTACCACTACTGTGTACAGGTTCCTACCATTTACGTTTGTAATTATTTTTGTAATTGTTCTTGAATATACCAACGGAGTGCTTCCCTGTGAATGAAAGACTGCTGTATCCAAACGCAGTCATATTCCTTTCCAGTTAGCCTCTACTTTGCACATGGATACTAATAAATGAATCGGAAAGGAAAATCCAAGTCACGGTAATGAGGCGTCAAAACATTTCTGACTGCCGGAGAAACTGATCATATTACAATGTGCATTAACTCATCAAGTTACTAAATGCCCGACAAACTGATCATATAACCATGTGCATTAACCATCAGTGTGCATTATCCATCATCACCAGTCTGCATTAACCCTTCCAATGACTAAATACCCGACAAACTGATGATAATCACAAAGTGCATTAAACCATCATCACCAATATGTATCAACCCATCTTCTTCTTCTTCTGCGTACACAGGCTGATACTCCTGCGGACACTCCCTGTATAGATAGGCAAGTATTAATCCCATCTACCCAACAAAGGCAGTGGAGTTTAGTGTGTATGACCGTTTTTTTTCAATCCCGCCATAAAGGCAGCCACCTTCCATCCTCGGGGAAGGTGCATGCTATGTGTAATGTGTCATCCACACCAACGGCCAAACTGGCCTTCTTTTCCGAAAGTTGGTGATGGGATTTGACGTGTGTGCATGATGTTATGCGTGCGTTCACACACGGAACCTCTGTTTATAGTCTCATTCGAAGGACTGCACGGGAAATGGAGTCAGAACTAATGTTAACTCCGAGGGAAAACATCCCCCTGTACTGAAACGGCCTGGCGGAGATTCGAACCCGCAACCCTTGGATTACGAGTCCGGCGCTCTACCAGCTGAGCTATTCCGGCCCCCTATTAACCCATCAAGTTACTAAATTCCGGATAAAGTGTTCTTATTACTTGTGCATTAACCCATCATCACCAATTTGCTTTAACCCATCGTCACCAATGTGCTTTAAACCCATCGTCACCAATATGCATTAACCCATCATCACCGTTATGCTTTAACCCATCATCACCAATGGGCATTAACTCATCATCACCAGTGTGCAGTAACCCATCATCACCAATGTGTTTTAACCCGTCATCACCAATGGGCATTAACTCATCATCACCAATGGGCATTAACCCATCATTATCACCAATGCGCTTTAACCCATTATCACCAATAGGCATTAACCTATCATCACAAATGTGCATTAACCTATCATCACCAACGTGCTTTAACCCATCATCACCAATGGGCATTAACCCATCATCACCAATGGGCACTGTGGAATTTCGGGCAATGAACTTGCTGACAGATGTGCGAAAAAAGGCGCTGAAAATGGAACGAGGGTACAAACTATTTCCATACCGTTCACTTTGAAAAGAGAGTCAACAAATTTTAAAACATACAGCTTGGGAATATTTCAGAAATGGGCAGAACAACGCTGTTATTCATGTTCAGACACAAAATAATCCTCTTTTTAGTATTGATCATTTCAAAAGCATCCAAAATCTGCACATTTATGATATGCATCAATACAGAAACTTCGTTTCAATATTCCATCGATTGAAACTGGATGCTTTTAGAACTAAATATAGCTCTGCAACAAAATGCATATGCGGGGAAACAAAATTGACAAGAGATCATGTTTTGTTCGAATGTGTGCCTCTCAAGGCATTTCTGCCATATTTATCAGGCATGTCTGTGACAGATATTTTTTCTGATATTGATTTTGCTTTGAAAGTTACTTTCTGCTTGATTTGTAGTCCAATCAGGTATTTGCTTTAATCTGATATTGTTAGTGTGTGTAGGTTTGTTTGTTTATTCGTTTGTGTGTCTGATTGTTTTCTGATTTTATGTACACCACCCTCCGCTCACTCCCATCTCCACCCCCTCCCTACACACACACACACACACACACACACACACACACACACACACACACACACACACACACACACACACACACACACACTTGTATGCAACATGAACAAACTCTATCTATCTCCCTCTATTTGCCTGTCTATCTCTCCTTTCTTGTCTAACATCACATAGTTTGTGAAAAGACGTAAAATTAAAGTACTACTACTACCAATGGGCATTAACCCATTATCACCAATGGGCATTAACCCATCATCATAACGTGCATTAACCCCTCATCACCAATGGGCATTAACCCATCATCACCAAAGTGCATTAACCCATCATCACCAATGTGCATTAACCCATCATCATCAATGTGCACTAACCCATCCAGCAGTACCTCGGACCAAGAAGCTCTAGTGACATCACTTTTGAAAAGAAGACTTCGTTGGTATGGCCACGTCACATGATCCCGTTGCCTTGCTAGTACATCGTTCCAGGGAACTGCTGGACGGAGGGAGACAGAGGGAGACGGAGGGAGAGATAGTGAATGATGGCCTGACAGTCAGCAAAACCATTGGCACAGATGGCCAGCCTCTGGTACACCACCTACACAGCTTGAGGAGCCTCCTGAACAGCTCTTCAGTGCACCTTCCAAATGACTCTCCCCATAGTTCCAGAGAAAGGAGGAGGAGGATAACGACGACGACGACGACGGCGGCGAGGAGGAGGAGGTGGAGGAGGAGGTGGAGGAGGAGTCTAACGTCAATAATGCGACAGTGGAATCAGTTGAAACAATTAAACAATTGCATAGAAACAAGAATCTGAATGTCTAGGAAACAATTTTGAGACCTTTCGACATGTACTCTGTCCCTCTCCATCGTACAAAAATTGAGAGCCGCTGGCGAACATGATAGTTTGACTTCTTTGTTACTTCATTTAATACATTTTTTTTGTCTGTCTTTTCACTTTTATGTCTCATTTTGTTTTCTGTCTGTATTTGCCTGGTCTTGGTCATTAGAACCTCAATGCATAATGCGCAGCTTCCTTTAATTGTCGCCTCCAGTCAACGTCACAGAGACAAGTTTTGAACTTTGCTCTGAAAGTTGGTAACAATGAAACTTGGTAACAATGTCGCTGGGTCAATGCTCTCTGAGGCCCCGGGC
>CM031620.1:52084021-52123719 GCA_018398815.1 Conus ventricosus
CCTCCCTATAGTGAAGTATCCAGTAAACTAGATTACCTCCCCACAGTGAAGTATCCAGTAAACTAGATTACCTCCCTGTAGTGAAGTATCCAGTAAACTAGGTTACCTCCCTGTAGTGAAGTATCCAGTAAACTAGATTACCTCCCTGTAGTGAAGTATCCAGTAAACTAGATTACCTCCCTGCAGTGAAGTATCCAGTAAACTAGATTACCTCCCTGTAGTGAAGTATCCAGTAAACTAGGTTACCTCCCTGCTGTGAAGTATCCAGTAAACTAGATTACCTCCCCACAGTGAAGTATCCAGTAAACTAGGTTACCTCCCTTCAGTGAAGTATCCAGTAAACTAGATTACCTCCCCACAGTGAAGTATCCAGTAAACTAGGTTACCTCCCTGCAGGGAAGTATCCAGTAAACTAGGTTACCTCCCTGTAGTGAAGTATCCAGTAAACTAGGTTACCTCCCTTCAGTGAAGTATCCAGTAAACTAGGTTACCTCCCTGCAGTGAAGTATCCAGTAAACTAGATTACCTCCCCACAGTGAAGTATCCAGTAAACTAGGTTACCTCCCTTCAGTGAAGTATCCAGTAAACTAGGTTACCTCCCTGCAGTGAAGTATCTAGTAAACAAGGTTACCTCCCTGTAGTGAAGTATCCAGTAAACTAGGTTACCTCCCTGCAGTGAAGTATCCAGTAAACAAGGTTAGAAAAGCCGGGACTGCTTTGGTCTCCCCTACTCCATTCACCCTGAAGTAAGAACATTGTGAAAAGTGTTGAAAGGCTAGCTGTCATTACCTCCCCTCCCTTTCCCCCTCCCCTCCATGCCTTCCCCTCTCCTTGCAGAAAGAACATTGTGAACAGTGTTTAAAAAACTGTCACTACCTGCCCTCCCTCCCACTCCTCTTCCTGCAGTGAAATACATAATGAACAGTGTTGGAAAGCTGTCTTTACCTCCCCTCCCTTTCTGCACCTCTCCCTGCAGTAAAAGACATAGTGAACAGTGTTGGAGAGCTGTTTATAACCTCCCCTCCCCTCCCTCCCCTTTCCCTGCAGTGAAAGACACAGTGAACAGTGTTGGAACGCTGTCATTACCTCCCCTCCCTCCCCTCTCCCTGCAGTGAAAGACACAGTGAACAGTGTTGGAAAGCTGTCATTACATCCCCTCCCTCCCCTCTCCCTGCAGTGAAAGACACAGTGAACAGTGTTGGAACGCTGTCATTACCTCCCCTCCCCTTTCCCTGCAGTAAAAGACACAGTGAACAGCGTTGGAAAGCTGTTATTACCTCCCCTCCCTCCCCTCACCTGCAGTAAAAGACACAGTGAACAGTGTTGGAAAGCTGTCATTACATCCCCTCCCTCCCCTCACCCTGCAGTAAAAGACACAGTGAACAGTGTTGGAAAGCTGTCATTACATCCCCTCCCCTCCCTCACCCTGCAGTAAAAGACACAGTGAACAGTGTTGGAAAGCTGTCATTACATCCCCTCCCTCCCCTCCCTGCAGTAAAAGACACAGTGAACAATGTTGGAAAGCTGTCATTACCTCCCCTCCATTCCCTCCCCTCTCCCCTGCAGCAAAAGACACAGTGAACAGCGTTGGAAAGCTGTCATTACCTCCCCTCCCTCCCCTCCCCTTTTCCTGCAGTAAAAGACACAGTGAACAGCGTTGGAAAGCTGTCATTACCTCCCCTCTATTCCCTCCCCTCTCCCTGCAGTAAAAGACACAGTGAACAGTGTTGGAAAGCTGTCATTACCTCCCCTCCATTCCCTCCCCTCTCCCTGCAGTAAAAGACACAGTGAACAGTGTTGGAAAGCTGTCATTACCTCCCCTGCCTTCCCTCCCCTCTCCCTGTAGTAAAAGACACAGTGAACAGTGTTGGAAAGCTGTCATTACCTCCACTAGCTTTCTTCCCCTTTCCCTGCAGTAAAAGACATAGTAAACAATGTTGGGACGCTGTCATTACCTCCCCTCCCCTCCCCTCCCTCCCCTTCCCTCTTCCTGCACCGAGAGACATAATGAACAGTGTTGGGAAGCTGTCATTATCTCCCCCTCCCCTCTCTCCCCTTCCCTCTCCCTGCACCGAGAGACATAATGAACAGTGTTGGGAAGCTGTCATTATCTCCCCTCCCCTCCCTCCCCTTCCCTCTCCCTGCACCGAGAGACATAATGAACAGTGTTGGGAAGCTGTTATTACCTCCCCTCCGTCCCCTCCCCTCCCATCTCCCTGCAGTGAAAGACATAGTGAACAGTGTTGGAAAGCTGTCATTACCACCACCACCACCACCACCACCACCATCACCCCCCCCCCCCCCCCATTCTCTTCTCTGTCCTGACAGTGAAGAACAGTGCTAGAAAAAACTGTCTATACCTTCCCCTTCCCTCCTCTTGTGGAGTAGGTAGTGAGCAGTATGGGAAAAAAACTGTCTATACCTTCCCCTTCCCTCCTCTTGTGGAGTAGGTAGTGAGCAGTATGGGGAAAAAACTGTCTATACCTTCCCCTTCCCTCCTCTTGTGGAGTAGGTAGTGAGCAGTATGGGAAAAGCTGGCTGTACTCCCCTTCCCTTCCCCATTCCCTCCTCTTCTCCTGCAGTGAATGTCGGTGTCAAACGTGTCTCTACCTACCCCCCCCCCCCCCCCCCTGCCCCGCCCCACGATCTCCCTCATGCTTTACCTACGGTGAACGACGAAGTAGAGAGTGTTGGAATGCTGAATTTACTAATACCTCCCCCCACCCCTTCTTCCTGCATAAAGGACCTACTGAACAGTGTTGGAAAAGCCGTCTCTGTCGCCTCCATCCGACCCCCTTTCCCTCTGCCTGCTGTGACAGACCTGGCCAAAAGTGTTGGGAAAGCCTCTACACTGACAGGCCTTCTCTTCTGCCCGCTATGGAAAAGCCCCCACACTGACAGGCATGGTGATCTGCAATGAACCACTGTTTCCTCCTGCCTTCTCTTCTGCCCGCTATGGAAAAGCCTCCACACTGACAGGCCTTCTCTTCTGCCCGCTATGGAAAAGCCCCCACACTGACAGGCCTTCTCTTCTGCCCGCTATGGAAAAGCCCCCACACTGACAGGCCTTCTCTTCTGCCCGCTATGGAAAAGCCCCCACACTGACAGGCCTTCTCTTCTGCCCGTTATGGAAAGCCCCCACACTGACAGGTCTTCTCTTCTGCCCGTCATGGAAAGCCCCCACACTGACAGGCCTTCTCTTCTGCCCGCTATGGAAAGCCCCCACACTGACAGGCCTTCTCTTCTGCCCGTTATGGAAAGCCCCCACACTGACAGGCCTTCTCTTCTGCCCGTTATGAAAAGCCCCCACACTGACAGGCCTTCTCTTCTGCCCGCTATGGAAAAGCCCCCACACTGACAGGCCTTCTCTTCTGCGCTGCCCGCTATGAAAAATCCCCACACTGATAGGCCTTCTCTTCTGCCCGCTATGGAAAAGCCCCCACACTGACAGGCATGGTGATCTGCAATGAACCACTGTTTCCTCCTGCCTTCTCTTCTGCCCGCTATGGAGGACCTGTTGTGTAGTGTTTGAATAGCTCTGCCCGCTATGGAGGACCTATTTTGAATAGTGTTTGAATAGCTGTCTCGCCCCCCCCCCCCCCCCATTCCCGTCCCTCTCCATGCAGTCAGAGATTAATAGCGCTGGGAGCTCTCAGAGCATGATTTTCCACTAATTGCACTAATTACACTGATTGCTCTGACAACACTAATTGCACTGACTGCACTGATAGCACTCATTGCACTGATTGTTCGGATTGCACTGATAGCACTCACTGCACTGATAGCACTAATTGTACTGATTGCACTAGTTAAACTAATTGCACTGATAGCACTCATTGCACTGAATTTTTGGATTGCACTGATAGCACTCATTGCACTGATAGCACTAATTGTACTGATTGCACTACTTGTACTAATTGCACTGATTGCACTCATTGCACTCATTGTACTGATTGCACTCATTGCACTGATAGCACTAATTGCACTGATAGCCCTAATTGCACTGATAGCACTAATTGCACTGTTAGCGCTAATTGTACTGATTGCACTAATTGCACTGATAGCACTCATTGCACTGATTGTTCGGATTGCACTGATAGCACTGATTGCACTGATTGCACTAATTGCACTGACAGCGCTAATTGCACTGATACCATTAGTTAAACTAATTGCACTGATAGCACGCACTGCACCGATTGTTCGGATTGCACTGATAGCACTCACTGTACTGATAGCTCTAATTGCACTGATTGCACTCATAGCACTGATAGCGCTAATTGCACTGATTGCACTAATTGCACTGATAGCACTAATTGTACTGATTGCACTACTTGTACTAATTGCACTACTTGTACTAATTGCACGGATAGCGCTAATTGCACTGATAGCACTCACAGCACTGATAGCGCTAATTGCGCTGATAGCACTAATTGTACTGATAGCACTCATTGCACTGACAGCGCTAATTGCACTGATTGCACTTATTGCACTGATAGCACTAATTGCACTGACAGCGCTAATTGCACTGATAGCGCTAATTGCACTGATAGCACTCATTGCACTGCTTGCACTGCTTGCACTAATTGCACCGATAGCACTGATTGCACTCATTGCACTGATAGCACTTATTGCACTGATAGCACTTATTACACTGATAGCACTAATTGTACTGATTGCACTCATTACACTAATTGCACTGATAGCACTAATTGCACTGATAGCGCTAATTGTACTGATTGCACTACTTGTACTAATTGCACTGATAGCACTAACTGTACTGAAAGCACTCATTACACTGATAGCACTCATTGCACTGATAGCACTCATTGCACTGATAGCACTGAGAGCACCGAAAGCAGCGACTGCAGTGAAAGTTTTCATAGCTTTGACAGAAGTTACTGCAATGAAAGTACTAATGTAAGTACTAATGGCTTAGACAGAAGTGACTGCAATGAAAGCACTGATGGCTTTGATAGCAGTGACTGCAGTGAAAGTACTGATGGCTTTGATAGAAGTGACTGCAATGAAAGTACCAATGTAAGTACTAATGGCTTAGACAGAAGTGACTGCAATGAAAGTACTAATGGCTTAGACAGAAGTGACTGCAATGTAAGTACTAATGGCTTAGACAGAAGTGACTGCAATGTAAGTACTAATGGCTTTGACAGAAGTGACTGCAATGAAAATACTGATGGCTTTGATAGCAGTGACTGCAGTGAAAGTACTGATGGCTTTGACAGAAGTGACTGCAATGAAAGTACTGATGGCTTTGACAGAAGTGACTCCAATGAAAGTACTGATGGCTTTGATAGCAGTGACTGCAGTGAAAGCACTGATGACTTTGATAGCAGTGACTGCAGTGAAAATTTTGATGGGTTTGATAGCTAGCAGTGACTGCAGTGAAAGTACTGATGGCTTTGATAGCAGTGATTGTAGTGAAAGTACTGATGGCTTTGATAGCAGTGACTGCAATGAAAGTACTGATAGCTTTGATAGCAGTGACTGCAGTGAAAGTACTGATGGCTTTGATAGCAGTGATTGTAGTGAAAGTACTGATGGCTTTGATAGCAGTGACTGCAATGAAAGTTTTGATGGCTTTGATAGCAGTGACTGCAATGAAAGTACTGATAGCTTTGATAGCAGTGACTGCAGTGAAAGTACTGATGGCTTTGATAGCAGTGACTGCAGTGAAAGTACCGATAGCTTTGATAGCAGTGACTGCAGTGAAAGTACCGATAGCTTAGATAACAGTGACTGCAGTGAATTACTGATAGCTTTGATAGCAATGACTGCAGTGAAAGTGCTATTATTTTTGATACAGTGACTGCAGTGAAAGTACTGATAGCTTTGATCGCACAGTTCACACTGACAGCACTGATAGCACAATTTACACTAGCAGCACAATTTACACTGACAGCACTGTCAGCATAATTTACACTGGCAGCACTGACACCACAATGTACATTGATAGCTTTGAAAGCACAGTTTACACTGACAGCACAATTTACACTGACAGCACTGACAGCACAATTTACACCAACAGCACAGTTCACACTGACTGCATTGACAGCACAATTACATTGACAGCTTTGATAGCACAGTTTACCTTGGCAGCACTGACAGCACAATTTACACTGACAGCATAATTTACACTGACAGCAAAATTTACACTAATAACACTGACTGAAGTGATATCATTGGCAATATCCTCTTTACTGGTTACGCTGACTGCAGTGATAACACTGACTGCACTGATTTAATTAATGGTATTGATTACACTGATTTGATTGATAGCGCCGATTACACTGATAACACGGATTGCACAGATAACACTTGTTGCAGTGATTTTATTGATAACATTGATTACACTGATTTGACTGGTTGCACTGATATAGCACCGAAAGCGCTGATCGTGTCTCAGTCATACTGTCTAAACAGGTGCCTATCAAAATAGGATCGTGGAATTCATTTCTTTGAGGCCTAAAGTGGCGTTAAGGACACACACACACACACACACACACACGCACGCACGCACGCACGCACGCACGCATGCACGCACACACACACACACACACACACACACACACACACACACACACACACACACACACACACACACAAGGTTATCGACCTTTGTAACACGTCAGCCTGACGTAGCTAAACGTAGACACTTCCTCCAAAAAGAGGAGGGAAGGAGATGAGTAAGAGTGGCGACGGAAAATGAAGAATGGGGAGGGGTGAGGCAGAGGGAGATAGAGGAGGGGGGTGACGGAGGGGGTGATAGGGAAGGGCAGTGGAGGGGAGGGGGAGAGGAGTTACCGTTCAGTGACTGACAGAGCAGTGAGGCCAGTCCAGGCCTGTTCCCTTCACAACAGGTGTGGAAACCAGCTGATGACAAGGTGGGGGAAACACAGGGTGAGGGGCGGAGGTGCAGGAGTGGGACTGGGAGGTAGGGAGTGGGGCCGAGGAGTGGGGGGTTGGGGGGTGGAGGTCTGCATAATCCACCAAGCCCTAATTAAACACAGGGCGGACACCGTCGTCTGTGGCAGAGGGTGACAACCGTGGAATGTGCGGGGGAGGGGTTGGGTCCATTGAATTATCTCTCTGCCATCGTTATCACCACCCCACTGCAAGCAACATCCCCCCCCCCCCCCCACGGCCCTTCATTTATTTTCTTCTTGGGGTGGTCTGAGGCTGGTATCCATGGACAATCTGGACTACCTTGGGTGCGTGGGCGGATCAGCGGGTTTGATTGTGACTATGACGTGACAGAGGAGAGTAAAGGTGTGTGTCCCAATGACCGCCACAACTCAGTCCTCTGCCACTGCAGGAACTGGCACAATGCGGTCACAGGACCCGGTCTGTTCTTGTTATTGGCAGCAAGAGAGAAACTGATCCGCTTTTACTTCCAAACTTCTCCCCTCTCTGTGTCGTATACCTCCTCTCCCTCGCCCTTTATTTGATATAAACACTCATTTTTTACTATCTCAATATTCGTTTGCTGTCTGTTGCGTTCATCCTGTTAGTCCAGGCGTATGTCTTTCTGTGGAGAGCGCTTGAATCCAACGGGTCATGTGAACAGAGTCTGTACACGTGAAGATGGTAACTAGTCCAGTTCATCAGGAAGAAGCAAGGCTTTCTAGGCTCACGTGTGGTGCCTATGAACTATACCCCTCAACCTCGCCACAGGCATTTTTGCCACTTCGCTAAAGAAGCCATTCGTGGAAAAGAGGAACCAAAACGTATGTTTGTGCAACAGTGCAGTGATAATGTAGATGAATTTGACACAGATCTGTCATTCTCTGGTCGTTTTGCATCTGTTGTGATTGAGAGAGGGTCCGATGACGCCTGAGAGTTATATTGCTCTGTTGTGTTTGTGTTGAGTTGTTGCGTTGCGTTGCGTTGCGTTGCGTGCGTTGCGCTGCGCTGCGCTGCGCTGTGCTGTGCTGCTGTGCTGTGCTGTGCTGTCTGCGCTGCGCTGCGCTGCGCTGCGCTGCGCTGCGCTGCGCTGCGCTGCGTTGCGTTGCGTTGCTTTGTGTTGTTGCTATTTTGTGTTATGTTATGTTATGCACGATAAGATAAAGCACTGTGACCATTAGATACAGCACTGTAACCATTCCATACAGCACTGTGACCATTAGACACAGCACTGTGACCATTAGAGGCAGCACTGTGACCATTAGATACAGCACAGTGACCATTAGATACAGCACAGTGACCATTACCTACAGCACTATGACAATCAAATACAGCACTGTGACGAGCGCTGTGACCATTAGACACAGCACCATTAGATACAGCACAGTGACCATTACCTACAGCACTATGACAATCAAATACAGCACTGTGACGAGCGCTGTGACCATTAGACACAGCACCATTACATACAGCACAGTGACCATTACCTACAGCATTGTGACCATCAAATACAACACTGTGACGAGCGCTGTGACCATTAGATACAGCACTATGACAATTACATACAGCACAATGAACATTACATACAGCACAGTGACCATTACCTACAGCACTGTGACCATCAAATACAGCACTGTGACGAGCGCTGTGACCCTTACATACAACACAGTGACCATTACACACAGCGCTGTGACCATTACATACAGCACAGTGACCATTAGACACAGCACTGTGACCATCAAATACAGCACTGTGACGAGCGCTGTGACCATTACATACAGCACTGTGACCATTAGACACAGCACTATGACCATTACATACAGCACAGTGACCATTGGACACAGCACTGTGACCATTACATATAGCACAGTGACCATTAGACACAGCGAAAATGACCATTACATACAGCACAGTGACCATTAGACACAGCACTGTGACCATCAAATACAGCACTGTGACGAGCGCTGTGACCATAACATACAGCACAGTGACCCGACACAGCACTGGGACCATTACATACAGCACAGTGACCATTAGACACAGCACTGTGACCATTAGACACAGCACTGTGACCATTAATACAGCACTGTGACCATTACATACAGCACAGCGACCATTAGACACAGCACTGTGACCATCAAATACAGCACTGTGACCATTAGACACAGCACTGTGACCATTACATACAGCACTGTGACCATTACATACAGCACAGTGACCATTAGACACAGCACTGTGACCATCAAATACAGCACTGTGACGAGCGCTGTGACCATTACATACAGCACTGTGACATTACATACAGCACAGTAACCATTAGACACAGCACTGTGACCATTAGACACAGCACTGTGACCATTAGACACAGCACTGTGACCATTGCATACAGCACAGCGACCATTAGACACAGCAATGTGACCATTAGACACAGCACTGTGACCATTACATACAGCACTGTGACCATTACATACAGCACAGTGACCATTAGACACAGCACTGTGACCATTACATACAGCACAGTGACCATTAGACACAGCACTGTGACCATCAAATACAGCACTGTGACGAGCGCTGTGACCATAACATACAGCACTGTGACCATTAGACACAGCACTGTGACCATCAAATGCAGCATTGTGATGAGCGCTGTGACCATTACATACAGCACAGTGACCATTAGACACAGCACTGTGACCATCAAATACAGCACAGTGACCATTAGACACAGCACTGTGGCCATCAAATACAGGACTGTGACGAGCGCTGTGACCATTACATACAGCACTGTGACCATCAAATGCAGCACTGTGACGAGCGCTGTGACCATTAAACATTGCAGTGAGGGGTCAGTTGGTACGGGCTGACCAACGAAGGCAGGCTATTGATAAAGCAGGCTGCTCCTGCCCGTGATACGCCCACTGGTCGGCACTGCCGTAATCAGGGATTACCTGGGTCAGTATTCAGGTGGGCCTACGCCCTCTTTATCTCTTCACAGACACCCCCGCCAAGCACCCTCACTCTTATGCACCCCAACCCACCTTCCCATCACTCTCATTCCTCTCCTCCTTTTAGTGGAAAGTGATTTACACTTGTCGCAACATTGGTTCATGACCGTTTACACGAATCTTGACAATAATTTTTGCAGAAATTCATGCACATTTTTGCAATGGGTATAGTCAGCAAAACGGTGGATGTCTTATTTAAGCAGTATGATTTGAAATTGTTAGAAACGTTAGAAGAACAAAAACAAATAAACAAATCAATTAGGAAATCAAATCAGAACAGCTTAATAAATGTTGCTTAAGTTAGCGATAATTTAAAATCAGAATAAGTTTGGGAAAGATGTTTGATCGGTTAATTGGAGGTAATCTTTGTTGTTGTCGTTGTTGTTGTTGTTCCTTTGTTTTTTGTTTTTTTCATTTGCATTGTGTTCCGTAGTCTTGTCTTTCTAACATTATCATATCATTTCTAAATGATAATATTGTTGACAAAGTGATGCTCTCTCTCTCTCTCTCTCTCTCTCTCTCTCTCTCTCTCTCTCTCTCTCTCTCTCTCTCTCTCTCTCTGCTAAATGCCCAAGACAGTTTTTGAGCCTTCCCAATCCATAACTTGTAGACATGCACACAATGTGATATTGGGACAGATGGAGCATAGCAAACAAAACTGGACTTATTATGTTAAAATAGTTCTATCACACAATGTGTTTGGTATTGTGTGGCTATCATGTTAGAATTAAAGATGGGTTAATGGCATGAGCAGAACTGGCTCTCTAATACAGACTCTTAAAGAAAAGATGTATGATTCTAATTATCTAACGTCTGGTTGACTCTCTCTGGCAGAAATGGCACGACTGTGTTCAAAGTAGTAAATTAATGTGTATAGCCTTTTGCAACACATGCATAGTAAATCCACTTCCTGTGCTCAGAAAGGACAAGCATCTGAACAGCGTACCTTACCTAAGGCTGGATATGTTAGATTGGACTGAGCAGTATTATCGTTTAGAGATTTGGACAATAAAAATATCATGTCCCAACTTGAGTATCCCAACCTAGATAATGCTACATAGCTGAGAACGGAAGACGTTAGTAGTAGTATCTTCCAACATAACTAGCCATCCAATGATCCATTCTCTTGCAGTAATTACCCATCTTAATATTTTTTTTTCTCTCTCTCTCTCAGCCTCTCGCCCCTGCCACCCCTTGGTATTTTCCTTGTTTTTGAGGTTATACATTTGTACATGTATAAGGGTGTGTGTGTGTGTAAGTTTATGCATATCCTGCTTACAATTCAGGTATGTTTGTGTGTGTGTCTGCGATCTTCTTTTTTTTTTTTTTTTTTTTTTTTTTGGGGGGGGGGGGGTACTTGTGTGTTTGTTTTCTTAATGTGTCTGACTTCTTCCATGTTCTTGAATAATTATTATGTTACATATGTCCTTTTTTTTTTCGTGTGTGCTTGTTTGTTTAAAAACTGAAAAAAATTTAGAAAAAAAAAACCTCTTTGCTAATTACTTTCCTAGCATGATTATATAATTCCAACATAAATACATGTTGTCAGTTGTGCCAACTCATTCTCCCATTCATTCCTTTAAATACAAAGAACATAAAGACAAATGTCATAGGATACTTTGAACTGAACTCTTTATTATAACAACTTATATATATATTTGTACATACATGAATTTGTTATTAATTTGTTTTGAGAAAATACTTTGCTAGATTTATGTTGAGGGATGAATGTGCGAGAAAATGAAGGAACTGTTGAGTGGAGGGACGAGAGAGGTGACATTAAAAAAAAAAAAAAATATCATGTGTCTTTTGTGCAGGACTTTATAGGAAATTATATTTTCTTTTGCGTTGTCAAGCTCTTAACGACATACGTCACAATGTTAATCCTGCGAATAGGCGAAGAAATGAACATCGGTGTCAAAAACAAATGTGATTGAAGGGAAATAACTAACCAAAGAAAGGTCGAGATAAACGCCCAGCGGGCCTGTTAATGAAACTTGAACAATGTCCAAATGACAGAAACACTGTTCAAAGGACGATGAAACTTGAACAATGTCCAACATGACAGCAACACGTGTTCAAAGGACAATAACATTTAGAACAATGTCCATCATGACAGTAACATTGTTCAAAGACAATGAAACTTGGAACAATATCCAACATGACAGCAACACGTGTTTGAAGGATGTATTAATCATGTCCATATCTGAAACCGATCATTCAAGGCCTCCTTTGCAGACTTGTCTGCCCATAATGTTTTGATATTGAACACAATTCAATCTTTAAGTAATATGTCTGTGTGGTATTCACTTTCGCTTTTTAATAAGTTTTCATCTAAACCAATTCGTATGATTTTTACGCCAATGTTCAATTCTTGGTCAACTTTTTTGCGATGTGTCGCCCCCTCCCATCAGCACACACACACACACACACACACACACACACACACACACACACACACACACACACACACACACACACACACACACACAGCGCACAGGCACGCATGCACTGACACACGACACAAATCTACACACGCACACATAAACACATAACACACAAACACATCCCTACCTACCCCGCACGCGCCGACCGATATTGTCATGCGGTTGTCAATCCAACCAAAGACGCGTGAAGAAAAAAACTCTCCCAGAACAATAATGAATGGCTTGCTCTTGGAGTACCGCTGGGTGAGCTCCCTTTGAGAACTCTGGCTCATTAAACACGGCATCAGAGCTCCCTCATTTCGGATTGTAATTTGGATCGTCGCTCAAGGCAGCAGAAGCCCCTTCCCCCTCCTAGAAATTTGTTCCTGGCCTGCAGTCCGCCTCTTTCCAATCGTGCTGCCGTCAGTGAAGCGTTCTGTCTGCCGGCCTGGCTGCATGCTTCGCCAGGGAAGACGTGCATGTCTGGCAGTACACCTCGCGGTCTGCTTCGCCAGGGAAGACGTGCATGTCTGGCAGTACACCTCGCGGTCTGCTTCGCCAGGGAAGACGTGCATGTCTGGCAGTACACCTCGCGGTCTGCTTCGCCAGGGAAGACGTGCATGTCTGGCAGTACACCTCGCGGTCTGCTTTGCCAGAGAAGACGTGTGTGCCACGTGAATCAGAATCAGAAACATGCTGAATTCTCAGGAAAACCATAACTCTGGGTTATAGAAACAACGCAAGGGAACACCGTCAACGTAATGTGCACTTTATGTTGCCATGTTGATTTTAAACGTAATGAGCGAATATATGCATGAAAAGAAGATTTTGTAAACTGTGATGAGTGTCATGACAAGAGATCTGTGTAATATCCTGACTTACAGAATGTCGTATGAACGGACTGATATGAAACGTAAGTGAATTTTCATGTTGAGGAGTACAAGTGGAGATTTTGAAAAAGAAAGATTGTTTGCGTTTCTCATGCCGTATGGTTTTAGTGCTTACATTCCTAGCTTTTCCTTAGTGTTGATTCCATTGGACACTGAGGCACGTGATGTGTGAGAGAAGTTCACTTGTTTGTAGGACGGGTGTGTTCCCGATCTTTATGGCAGACCACGAGATGACAAATTCTTGTACAGGAGGTTAGTTGGAATCTTCACTTTGGTCAAGAAGTCAGTAAGGGTTGACCAGTATTTTCCAACCCTGGGGTTGAAGAGGAAAAATTGGGTTTTTCCTAATGACAATGAGTGGTCATAGATGTAGCTCCTGACAGAAGTCTGCAAGGGATGTTGTATAGCGTTTATTCCTTACCGAAGACTCAACGCCCATCTTCCTGCGATCCTGATCCCCGCTGGTGAATCCTTTATAAAAGAAAGAAGAAATTCTTACGTCAACTTTTACTTTGTGAACGGAATGAAAGGGAAATGCAATGTTTGAAGCGATGTCCATTCAAGAAAGAAAGAAATAGGGGAAAAATAGTTGGAAATGTATATTTCGAAAGTGGACATGGAAACTGGTCAGAAAAACATGCATTGATTTCTCGTTTGATGTTGATTATTACTTTGACATTCCTTTGCTCTGTTTTGATAAAGGGAGTACACCCGAGTACATCCGTCTTTATGGTACTCCCACAGTGTGTGTATAGAACCTTAAGGGAGAGCGTTCCAGCGTGTATCACATCAACACAATAATACTCATCTTCTAGTTTACCACACATTTACAAAAGCAGTTTGGTTGACGATCACACTGATTCACCAGAACAGCGGACAGTGATGTTGTCGTTCAGATCTCTTCCAGTTCCAAGCCATGTCCTTCCCCCTGCATTCCCAGCCAACGGGACGGTCAATGTGGAGTCTGCTGTCCACTCCACAACAGGATGGCCTAGCCTGACTGCGGCACATCTCAAGGTCGTGGTCATCACACTTTAGGCCAGGTGCAAGTTTCATACAATCATGCCAAGCAATGAACGACTTCGACTGGTACTTACTCAACAGTCAGAAATGGGATCGCATTTATGCCAGCATTCTGGGAGGTGACGTCTGCGGCCTTGCAGCTCTTCGTTGAGGACGCTCGGGGCACTGTTGACAGGAGACTGAGAAACCAACGGGGTCAGGCATCTTGAGGCACCGCTCACCGCCAAGTGAGATCAGAGCTGGTCCAGATGCTGGCAGGGCTCATACCTGCCCTGTGTCAGCCAGGACAGAAGAGCTGCCCTGTGTCAGCCAGGACAGAAGAGCTGCCCTGTATCAGTCAGGACAGAAAGAGCTGCCCTTTGTCAGCCAGGACAGAAGAGCTGCCAGACGTGTACCCCGAGCATTGCACTGTAGGCTGTGGAGCTTCGTCTGAACAGCGGGGCTTCTGCTCATTGTACACAACCAGGGTTGGGGTTTCTGCCAATTGTACACAACTAGGCTTGGGTTTCTGCCCATTGTACAACCAGGATTGGGGCTTCTGCCCATTGTACACAACCAGGGTTGGGGCTTCTGCTCATTGTACACAACCAGGTTGAGGTTTCTGCCCATTGTACACAACCAGGATTGGTGTTTCTGCCCATTGTACACAATCAGGATTGGTGTTTCTGCCCATTGTACACAACCAGGATGGTGTTTCTGACCATTGTACACAACCAGGATTGGGGTTTCTGCCCATTGCATACAACCAGGGTTGAGGTTTCTGCCTATTGTACAAAGCCAGGGTTGGGGCTTCTACCCATTGTACACAACCAGGGTTGGCGCTTCTGCCCATTTCACACAACCAGGGTTGGGGTTTCTGCCCATTGTACAAAACCTGGGTTGGGGTTTCTGCTTATTGTACACAACCAGTGTTGGGTTTCTGCCCATTGTTCACAACTAGGGTTGCATTTTCTGACCATTGTAAACAACCAGGGTTGGGGTTTCTGTCCATTGCACACAATCACGGCGAGTGTTTCTGCCCATTGTACACTACGAGGGTCGGGGCTTCTGCCCATTGTACACAACGATGGTTGGGGATTGTGCCCATTGTACACAACCTGGGTTGGGACTTCTGCCCCCTGTACACCATCAGGGTTGGGGCTTCTGCCATTATATACAGCCAGGGTGATGTAACCAGTAAGCTGGGGCCGCTTGTTCATTTCATTTGTCGTTTGCCCACCGTGTTGGAGAGAGTATGGTGAGGCAGGAATGGTCAGCTATAGGCGCCCTGCCATAGGGAGGCTGGAGTAGAGGTGTGGACAAACGTTTGTATGGTACTGTTGTTGTTGTTATTGGTGGCGGTGGTGGTGGTGTGGTGGTGGTGGTCACGTGGACAGTGTTCCATGTGCCGTGAAATCAGAACATGAGATAGTCACGTGGACAGTGTTCAAGGGACCGTGACGTTGTCAAGCGTGATACACTTCTTCGCTTTCTTGTATTCTGTCTCTTTTATTTCGCGACCTTAAGTGTATTGTACTATATCATGTCACAGCAGTTTTAGTGTCCCATGTGGGTCTGTTGGTCAACGCTAAACATTTTGTAAGTAGTTACATTCCTTCGAAATAGGGCATGTGTATTAATTCAGAAACAAGAACAGAAAAGCATTTTTAAAAATCTAGATTATTTTTTGCTTTTTTTCTGCTCGACAGGCGATGTGGGGAGCTCGTGGTCAGCAGACTCTAAGCTCCCTCCCGGCCACTATGTAGCGTTCACATTGTTTGGAAGATTTCCTTTTGGCTCCCTCCCAGTGCGCCACTGTTCTTTCATCAGTCTTCTTCTTCTTCTTCTTCTTCTTCCTCCTCTTCTTCTACTTCTTCTACTTCTTCTTCTTCTTCTTCTTCTTTTTCTTCTTCTTCTTCTTCTACGTACGCAGGCTGATACACCTGCGGACACTCCCTATATGGACAGGCAAGTTTTTAACCCATCTATCCTACAAAGGGAGTCTCCATAACGCCATCTCCGTTTTATGGACCTTCATGTCGCGCTCTGTAGAGAATTTCCCTCCTTGGAGAAATGGGAATTCCATTCATTCATTACTCATAGTGCGTTGTGCCTTTCCATGCATGACTGGGCTGGCGCCGATGGAGCCCTTATTCTTTCCCCCTTTGGGTGAATCCTGGGAGCAGTTTTTATTTTGGGGACTAGTAGCAAGTTTGACAAAGGCAAGGTGGGGCCAACCCACAGAGCCCAAAATTCTAGTCTTTCCCAGTGTCATCCGGGTTTTTTTCCGGACATCCTCCGGACTATTCCCGGAAGTGAATGGTCTTGCCATGTGCTTGTACAAAGAAACTCTAGGGAGAATTTGACAGCAGAAGCAGAAGGACATGCATGGATGTTTTGTTGCCATATATCACTAGTGTGGTAAATGAATCTCTCACTTCTGGTTGTTTCCCACCTGCACTGAAAGCTGCTGTTGTCCGACCTCTTTTGAAGAAACCCTCTCTTGACCCTGAAAACCTAAAAAATTATCGACCTGTCTCCAACTTGTCTTTTCTTTCAAAGATAATTGAAAAGATAGCACTTCTCCAACTCCAAAACCACCTTGACCAAAACAACTTGCTCTATTCGTTGCAGTCCGCCTATCGCACTGGACACAGTACAGAAACTGCTCTGCTGAAAATAATAAACGATCTTCTCTCTGCTCTTGATAATGGTCAGGTTTCACTGCTTTCTCTTCTTGACTTGTCCGCTGCCTTTGATACCATTGATCACTCCACCCTCCTCACTAGACTTCAACATACTTTTGGCATCTCTTCTCAAGCTTTGGCATGGTTTTATTCTTACCTTTCTGGTCGAACCCAAACTGTCTCTGTCAATGGTTTTTCTTCAAGCTCTGCTGACTTGAATTATGGTGTTCCCCAAGGCTCTGTCCTTGGTCCCATTCTGTTTGTTCTATATACCCAACCCATCTCTGACATTGTAGCCCATCATGACATTTCACACCACTGCTTCTCTGATGACAATCAAATGTACATTTCTGGTGACATCTCTCTCCTCTCCTCCATCATTGATCGCTCACAGCTCTGCATCTCTGACATAAAGGCATGGATGACTTGCAACAAACTTCAGTTAAACAATGACAAAACTGAACTGATCTTCATTCTCCCAAAACGGCTCATGTCTACAATCTCTGTTCCTTCTTCTGTCCAACTTGGTACCTCTCTCATTCAGACCTCTACCACTGTGCGAAATCTAGGCGTTGTACTTGATCAGACACTCTCTTTTCAAAATCAGATTTCTTCTATCTGCCGTGCTTGCTACTTGGAGCTTCGGCGAATCAGTTCTGTGCGCCACCTTCTGTCTGAAGAAGCCACCAAGACTCTGGTTTCTGCTTTCATTCTTTCAAGACTTGACTACTGTAATTCTCTTCTTGCTGGCTGTCCACAGAATCTCCTTGCAAAATTGCAGAAAGTCCAAAATAATGCTGCTCGCCTTGTCTCGAAATCTCCGAAAACCTCTCATGTTTCTCCCTTGCTTAAATCTTTGCACTGGCTTCCTGTTGAAAAACGCATCAAGTACAAACTTTCTTTGCTCTGCTACAAGGCATTGGATGGCCTCGCTCCATCTTACCTCTCTAAACTTCTGTCGACCTATACTCCTTCCAGACAGCTTCGCTCTTCTTCTGACACTCGCATTCTGCAGATCCTCGTTTTCGAGCCAGAAACACTTGGTGAACGTTCTTTTTCTTTTCAGGCTCCTTCCTGCTGGAACAATCTCCCTTCTGCACTCCGAAACTCAAACAGTCTTTCTTCTTTCAAGTCCTCCCTCAAAACAACTCTCTTCAAAACATAATTTTTCTGCTCCTTCGCTGGTGTGTGGGTGTGTGCGTGTGTGTGTGTGTGTTTGTGTGTGTGTGTGTGTGTGTGTGTGTGTGTGTGTGTGTGTGTGTGTGTGTGTGTGTGTGTGTGTGTGTGTGTGTGTGTGTGTGTGTTAGGGCTTATTGCTGTAAGCGCTTAGGGCTTTTGTTTAAGATTAAGCGCACTAAATGTTCCTTATTATTATTATTATTATAGAAGGTCTTCAGAGAAGAACTCTCCCGTCCCCACCCCCCTCCCCCGGCGACAAGTGTTTTGGCCCTAAACTCCTTACACTCTAAGGGGGCCGGGCCAGATCGTGACGCCTTTCTACTGACAATTTTTCCTCTTACTTTATTTCTGCACTATTTATAGTCTTCGTGTGAGCCATTTTCAGGGGATAACCTCTGTGATCAGTAGCCTTCTGTATCACTTTTGTCAGCAATGGAGGAGACAGAGAGAGAGAGAGAGAGAGAGAGAGAGAGAGAGAGAAAGAGAGAGAGAGAGAGAGAGAGGAGAGAGAGATGAGAGAGAGATAGAGAGAGAGAGAGAGGAGGGATAAGAGAATCTGATATAGCAGATCTTTCATTTTGTTATGAGGAGCCTGCTGTCAATTAATTATCACCTTTCTATTGAGAGAGACAGACAAACAGACAAACAGACAGACAGACAGACAGACAAACAGATAGAGAGACAGAGATAAGGTAGACCTCTTCATATTATCATGAAGCGCCTGCTGTCAATTAACTATCGCATTTCAGGGAGAGAGAGAGAGAGAGAGAGAGAGAGAGAAGAGAGAGAGAGAGAGAGAGAGAGAGAGAGAGAGAGAGAGAGAGAGAGAGGGGGAGAGGGGGTGAGTGACAAAGCAGAAAAAGGACGGGCAAAGAGACAGACAGCCCGGGGAAAAAGGACAGACGACAGAGAAAAAAAAAGCCCAGACGAGGACAGGCGGGAGGGCGATGAAAAAGGGGAATTAATATAGCGATTTTTTATTTTGTTTTTGGGAGCCGCTTCAATTTCTTTTCCCCTTTCCCTGAGGAGGAGAGAGGGGAGAGAGAGGAGGAGAGAGAGGGGAGAGGGGGAGAGAGAGAGAGAGAGAGAGGGGATTTCAAATGTTTTATCTAAAAGGCCTTTGGCCCTTGGGTTTGGGGATATAATAAAATCATTTTCCGCAAAATTGATATTGTAAAAACATACATTTTTGGGTTTAAATGTTGTTTTTCCCCGGGGGGGTTCTAATTTGCCCTGGGACCCTTCCTTTCACACACTACTTACAAGTGATCATGTCCCTTTTTCCCCCTTTCCCTGCCTCCGCTCCAAAAACCCATTCTAGGGTTTGAGGGAGTGAGGGCACTGATCATCAGCAGCACTAAACACGCTGATCAAACCTTTTTTGGGAAAACGCCCTCCTTTCCCCCGGGGCCAGGGGGAAAATCAGTGTGTCACTTTCGCCATTCGTTTCCCCCAAAATGTTTTTCCCTGTGGGGGGGAAATGGGGGCCTCCCGGGGTCGCGTATGAACGGTTGTTTGGGGATTTTCCCCCATCAAAACTGTTATAAAAAAAAAACCTTTTCTTTAGAGGGTTTGGAGGGAGTTATTTACGGCCCGGGGGGAGGGGGAGAGAGAGAGAGAGGGGGGAGAGAGGGGAGAGAGGGGGTGAGAGAAAAGAGGAAAAGGAAAAGTCTGTAAACTCCGTTCCCCCACCCCCATTATCCCTGCTTCCATGCTGGGACTCAGGCCCCCCGCCCTGTGCCCTCCCAATTTTAAAATTTCCAAAGGGGTGGCCAACCTTTGCCGGGGAAAGGTGTTGACATTAAAAACATTTTTGTTGAAAATTTTTTGGGGATTTTACATGCCAAGGGGTTAGCGTTTTAAAATTGTTTTTTTTTGGGGGGTAGGGGACTTTGTTTGTGGGGGGCCGGGGTTTCTCCTTTAAAAAACAGTTGGGGAACCTATGTTTTTTGTTTTTTATAAAATTCAAAATTTTTAAATTTACACCTTTTACCAAAAAACTTTTGTTTTTTGTACTGTTTTTTAAATCAAAAAATTTAAATTTTAAAAACCTTCAAAAACCCTAAAAAAAACTTATTTTTTAAATTTTAAACCCCCTTAACCTTAAAAATTTAAAAACCCAAACAAAATAAAAAAAATTTTTTTTTTTTCCTTTTTTTTGTTATAATTTGGGGAATTTATTAAAAAAACCCCTTATAAATACCCCTTTAAAAAAAAATAAAAAAAACCCCTCAAATTTTTTTCTAAACCCAAACCCACTAACCCCCTATTTTTAACCCCCCAAGGGCCTGGTGTTTTTAAAGAACCAAACCCCTTCCAATTTTTTAATTTTTTGGGGGGGTTGTTGGGGTTTTTTCCCTTTTTTTTTTAAATTTTAACCCTATTTTTTCAAAAATTAAAAATCCTTTATTTATATAAATTTGTTGGGCTCTTTATTTTTTATTAAGAAATAAAACCCTTCATTTGAGGGTTACGTTTAATTGCCAACTCCCTATACTTGGGGGGGGTAATTTGGGGCATAAAAAGGGTTTCCCCCTCGGGCCTTTTCGGTTTTTGGGCCCCAAGGGGTAAAAAAACCCTCCAAAGGAAACCCAAAATTCCTATTAATTGGTCTCATTACGAAAATGTTTGTTTTTCCTCTTTTGAACAGGGGAAGGGGTTAACTTCATTTGGGCTATTTTCGGTTTTAAAACCCATGTACCCCACAAAAATCGGGTGTGCAATCCCTTATAATTTTTTTAAAAGTTTTTAGGGTTAAATTTTGCGGTATTTAAAACCATCGGTTTGGAAGCTTTTCCCCTCCCCTTTTCGCTTAATTACTAAGGTTTTTTGAAAAAGCAATTTTTATTAATTAAAATTTTTCAAGACATTGAAATTTACAAAAACACCAAAAATATAAGTTTTCCCCCCCCCATTTCTTTAATTAAAAAATAATTTTGGAAATTTTTTTTTTAATTTTTGAAATTTTTTATATGTGAAAAGTGTTTGTAATTTTGGGGGAAAATTTTTCCGGAACTTATTTTTGGAATTTTAATGTTTAAAATTTGGGTTATATTTTTTAATATAAAATTAAAATCACAAATTAAAATCTTAATTAATTGAATTTTGAACAATTTATTATTTATTTTTTATAAAAATATTTTATATTTTCCTATTTATTATAAATATATATATATATGTATGTCCCCCCTAGGCAGAAAACAAACAAATAGAAAGACACGCCCACAAAAAAGCCTCCAGGCTTGCCTCAGGACTGTTTAACCCAAATTGTGGTTTCGGTCTCTAAAGAACCCCCCTTTTTTCCCCTTTTCCCGCTCCCGCCTTTGTCTCCGACTGCCTCGAACGTGTGCTCCTAAACAGTGGGTCCCGGTTTCCCTACTTCCTGGACCGAGGTTTGTCTTGGGAGGTCCCCTTTTTCACCCGTCCTTGTATTGGGGCCCTTGGTAAAAACATCTTAGCATTGCTGTCCTTCTGTACAACATTTTTACGACTGCTGCCCTTGTGTAAAAGCCCTTCCCATTGCGTACTTGTGTACAGCGTCCTTAGTCCGTGCCCTTGGGTATAAAACCTTACCCTTTTGTCTTCTGTTCAACATTTTTTAGGGACTGCTGCCCTTGAGTACAACTTTCCTTAGGGGTTGCTGCCCTTGTGTACGGGCCCCTTGGTGGGTGTCCTTGTGTACAGGTCCTTAGTGTTGTAAATTGGGGAAAACCCGCCCTTTTGTGTTTCTGTTTTTGGTGAACAGGCCCTTTTAAGTGTTGCTTTTCCCTTGTGTACAGCGCCCTTTTAGTATTGCTTTTTTTCCTTGTGAAACGCCCTTTTTTTAGCTTTGCTGCCCTTTTTTTGTACAACATCCTTGGGCCCTGCGCCCCTTCCAACGCCTTTGGGCCCATTGCTGTTTTAAAGTACGGCCGTCCCTTTAGCATTGCTTGCCTTTATGTACACTGTCCTTAGCATTGTTTCCCCTTGTTTTTACATTTTCCTTAGCTTGTTTTGCCCTTGTTCCCGCGCCCTTTTGGCTTTGCTCCCTTTGGTTTTCACAGCCCCTTAGCATTGTGCCCTTGTGTACAGCTTTCCTTGTTTTGCTGCCCTTGTTTTTAAAACTTTTCCTTATAAATTTCTCCCCTTGTGCAAAACCCGCCCTTTAAACCCTTTTGTGCCCTTGTTTTACAGCTTTCTTAGCATTGCTGCTCTTTTTGTTTTTGCGTCCTTAGATTCCCTCCCTTGTGTAAAACGCCCCTTTTCATTGTTTCCCTTGTCCCACAAGTCCTTAACATTGTCCCCTTGGGTTTTAACAACGTCCTTATCTTTGCCCCCTTTGTTTTCCGCGCCCCTTGGGGTTTTGGGTTTGCCCTTGTGAAACAAAGCCCTTAGCTTGTTTTTTTTCCCCCTTTGGGACCAAGCCCTTGTTAGGGAAAGGTGTGCGGTGGTGTTTTGTTGTCTGACTCTCGCTCTAAAAATTTTGGGTTTTGGCGTGAAATTTAATTTTTCCCCTACAAAACCCCCCACCTTTCGTACAGGGGAAAAGGCCGGGAAACCCACGATTTTAGATTTTTTTTCTTTAAAAAATTAAATCCCTGCCTGAACCTTTCAAACTTACTTTTCATGTGTTTTGGGTTTACAAATTAATACTGTCATTTACACAGCATAAGATCAAGATATAAATTTACATGGGAAACTTCAATTTTCGATATATTTTTAATATCTTGTATCCTCACGACATTCCCCGGGCCGCCTTCCACGTGTCTCAATATTATACAGTAAACAGATCGGTTCCAAGTACCCAGCCATAGTCTAAAAACCATTTAAAAAAAAGACAAAGAAGGAAAACAAGGCCCCCCACTGACAAAGCAAGCCGTTCAAAAAACAAGCGATAAAGAAAAAAGAACCGGGTCTTTTTTAACGCACTTTAAATCATTTTTCAAACCTATCAGAAGAAAAACCCGAAAATTTCAAGGCCCAAAAATTTCCATAGCAGAAAAACCCCGGTTTTCTTTAAAAACCCAAAAGAAACCCCACAGATGAAGAACTAAAGATTCATCAAAAAAAGAAAACCATAGAAGGGGAAACCGCGGGATTCAAAAAGTACGGAACCCCAAGATAAAGAATGCAGTTTCAAAAAGCCAGTAAACCAAAAAAGAACTGCAGATTCACAAAGCACAGCAGCCCATATTGAACCCCCGGAGCCCAAATTTTTCCCGAAAAGTCCCATAGAATACAATAAACTTCGTTCGATGTAGTTGAATTTAAAACAAATATTAACTTTCCGTGTATTGATATTACAGTGTTCACATCAATAAATTATCCCCCGCACCATTGGGGGGTGGTAAAATTTTGGGGCACATAAATAATCTTACGGGGTTTTTAAAAGTCACTCTCGGCGAAAACCAAGCCTTCACAAATTTTTATAACAAAAAAATTTTCTTGAAACTTTTTCCGTGGTCCCGTCATAAAAGGGTATCCCCAATCCCAAAATTTAATTTCGATATACTATGACTTAAAAGTCAGCCTCTCCACTTTAGTAAAAACTAGGGGGGAAGCAAATGATTAAAACAAAAAAAAAAGTAGGGGGGACCCCAAAGCCTGGCCCGTTGGGTTCTTACCTTTTCCCCCTTTTCTCCTTTTATTTTTTCGTCATGTAGTTTCTATTTTCTTTTTCCATTTGGGACTTTTTATTTACGTTGGCGTCACAATACCCCCCTCCTCAAAAAAAAAAAACAATGCCCGAATTTTTTTTTTTTTAAAAAAAGGAAGTAAACAAACGCAGAAAAACCAAAAACCCCAAAAAATTCATACATAAAAACTGCCCAAAAAAATGCAGTTCACCCCCTAGGAAATCATTTCCCTAAGGGTAAATTGTTTTCTCACTTGGGGGGGGAAAGAGGGTCAGCGAAAAACATTCGCCAACCCGGAACTGGCTGGCTTCAAAGGGAAAACCCCTTTGCAACGCCCAACCCCCAAATCTCTAATTTTGGTTTTAAAAGTTTAAACTTCGGGTAGTCAACGGGATGATTGTTGCAAGTAAATCTGACCCCCCAAAAAGGAAAACCTTTAAAAACTTTAAAACCCCCCAGAAATGGCTAAAATTCCCCCCTCAATATTTCTGTCGCCTTCTCACGATCCAGAAACTTTGGGTAGCGAAACGACTGGGTGAAGGAAACTTCACTCCCCCTGAAGCAATAACCCCCAAACCAACAAAACCTACCCTCAGCCCTGAAAACCCAAAAGAATTACCCATCCTAGGTAAAAAAAAAACGGTTTGCAGAAGAAAAGATTCCCAAAATTTTCCTCAAAGCTTCGCACACTCAGGGGCCCAAAGAAATGGGGCCCTTCCAGCACGATCAGTTTTTTTGGGATCAAATCAGACAGTGGGGCACTAAAAGAAAGCGAACCTGGAACATATCTCCTGTAAAAAAAGGGTAGCCCCCCCCCGACCCCGACCTGCTTCCTGGTGTAGGAGGGATATATTCAAAAAAAAACTTTTTAACCTTTTTTCCCCTTTAGGCGGGTTGTCCCCCCTCCAACAAAATGACCCAAAGGGAATTCCCGTGAACGAAAACCTGCCTGATCTTCGAAAGGCGAGCTGTGAGGGTTTAAAGACCCCAACTGGAGAGCACCTCCCTTACATGTTTAAGGGGGTCATTCCCCTGACATACTGTAACACGAATATCGTCAAAAAACTGATGGCAGAAAATGTCTAAGGCCCGCATACGCCTTCCCTCCCTGGGCCAAAAAAACTGCCGGGCCCATTTCAAGTCGAAAAAAGGCCTCCGACAAACCCGGGGAAAAGACCCAAGTGTGTTGAAAAGCCCTCTTCGGACGCTTTTCCGGGGGTTAACCACGATTGCCAATATCCTTTTGCAAGATTTTATCTTTGTGAAAAAATGAGGGCCCTCCGCTAACCTTGCAAAAAAAATCTCAACGTCAGGAATAGGTTCGGCACCAAAAACGGTTAAACTTGTTCAAAGATTGGAAAACCATGGAAAATCTACAACTACCATCTTTCTTCCCGACCAAGGAAAAAATGGGATGCATTTCGGGGCTTTTGGTGGTTCAATGGGTTCCCAAAATCCCAAAATGATACCAATCTTTCTCAAAAAAACCCCTTTTGCAGGGAAAAAGGGGGTATCATAACATTCTTTCTAAAAAGGGACATTTTTTTAGGCGATCTCTAATTGTGCCTCCCTGAGAAAGAACCCGGTTTAGGATCCAAAAAGTCCTGGATAAAAAATCAAAATGCACGCCAAATCCCCGAAAAACCCCTCGGTTTAGGAAAAATCCCTCAAAAAAACACTGAGTGGACTCTTCATTGGCATTAAAAAGGCCCTCGGGAAAAGGTAAAAGGGGAAAGGGTTTAAAACGTCATTCCCGTCTGGCGACACCAACTGTACAAACCATTCACGAAAAGTACAAACAGGGGCTCCCGGGGGGATCCCCAGAAAGACCAAATCCTGGAGAACACTCAAGAAAAACTGTTCCTGTATTTTAAACCCCCGGTTTCTTTATTTTTGACCAAAAGGGTTTAAGTCCTTGTGAAAACCAAATGTGGCCAAAAAACAGCGAAGTGACACAACAGCACGGGCGAATATTTTTTGGCATATTCGCATGGAAAAATTTTTTTCCCAGCCTTTCCCAAAAACCTTGTAAACTGGTGCAAGACTTTGGGCTACTGGGAAAAGGCCCGACCAAATGGCTAAAATTGTTAGAGTCGTCGGCAACAAAACTAAAACTTATCATCAACTTGGAAACGGGGGTTCCTGGCCCTTTTTGTCAAAATTTCTTTTTACCCTTCAAAGCGGAATCCGCGAAAAACCATGGAAACTTACCTGGTCAGTAATAAAAATTCTTTGGTTTTTAAAAAAAAGTTTCGAAAAAAAAGAGGTTTGGGGGCCCCAACTCCTGAGCAAACTGCCCAGTCCGATCCTTTAGTTTAAAAAACAGGGAACGAACCTGTTGACCAAAAAGCAACTTTAAAGGGGGGGAAAAAACCCGTACTTTCAGTGGGGCCCAAATCTCTGCATTTCAAACCCAAAAGTGCAGGCAAATATCGTTTCCATGCCTTTTGGGTTTGGGGCGGTAATCTTTTTCAACTGGGTTTCAAAGTCCCATGTAATTCCCCAAATGCCCTTTGCCTGTGGGTGATACGGCGATGTCCCTTCGCCCTTTGCACCACACAAAGCATGAAACCCGCTTCTTGATTTAGGTTTTAACTGGAACCCCGATCAGACGAAACTCCCCTTGGGGAAAAATGGAAAAGAATTTCCCAAAAAACGCTTCTTGACAGCAAAAGAGGGATTTCTTCAACGGGGCCCCGCCCCCGGAAAACGGGTAGCAATTTTCAATCCTGGTCAAGAAGTAACGTGACCCTTTTTACCCAAAGGAGGAGACCGTGGGGGCCCAAAAAGTTTAACAAACCCCCACGATCAAAAGGAGTTTTGGGTGAAGGGCCCGCCCAAAGGGGTACTGGGAAAAATTACCCTTTGATAACCCTTTCTGACACAATCACCGGAAGCAACATACTTCGCACATCCACCGTTTTCTCCAGGCCAAAAAAAATTTTTAAAGGGTTCCGCAGAGTACGCCCAGGGCCCCCCAAAGACCCGACCAAAAACCGATCTTTCCCCCACAGAAACCCCGTAGGTTTGGGAAATTCAACAGGAAAACAACCCGATCCCAAAAAGTATCATTTTTGACAAAAAGCTTTTACAGAAAAATCAAACAGGCCCCCTAGTAGTAAAAGGCAGTTTTACCTTTAAACCCCTTCCCCCCCACCCGAAGATTTTTGACTGGAAGCCGGGTTTTTAATGGGGCCTCATCCCCTTTTGTTTTGAAAAAAGATCAGAAAAAAGGGGGAAAAATTCAGATATCTGGGATCTGACCAAAGGTTTTTGTCCCCCCAAAGTTAGCTCTAGCTCTCGTAAAGGCGGAAAGAGAAAGGTTTTTTACCCCAAAAATATCACTAAATCACCGTTCCAAAAAACTCCAGGACCCTTTCCCCCAAAGAGATCGGGGACCGGGGCTATCCAAGACCCCCAACAAGTCAAATCCCCACCAAAAAAAAGGGGGAAAAAATGACCCGAAACTGTTTTGCCCCCCTGGAACCCCATCCCCACGACCCCCAAAAGAAAAAACCCCCCTTACTGTGGTTCCTACCTCTGACTGTCAGAAAAATAACCGTTTGCGACGCCAAAAAATAGTAGCACCCCGTATCCCGCAGAACGAACTCAAAAATGCCTTTTACCCGAACCGACTCCAAAGAATTTGCCCCCGGGGAAAAACACCAGCAGCTAGCAAGCAAAGGATTTTCAAGAAAAGAGCAAAAGCATGGATGTTTGCTGGTTTAATTTTCAAAAAAAGTAGAGTTACCCAAAACAAAAAAGGGCACGGGTTTTGGGTGGGTTAAAAGGGGGCAAATTTACAAGGGCTTCTACCCGCTTCCAAGGGGAACCCGGAGCTAAAGTCCCGCTTTTTACACAAAAAAAACCCCCACAACCCCTTTCAAACCCGAAACGAAAACCCTTTTGGAGGAACCCCCTTTTTGCCCAAAAGGGTTAAAGGGCCCACGCCCCCGGGTAACGGCTACCGCCCAAAATTATTTCCACGACCCGGGTAAAAAAGTTGATACCATAATAACAGCCACCAAATTTCTTCCACGATCAGCCGGGGGGAACCAGAGTAGTGGCCAAATGTTTTGAAAAGTAGGAAAATTTTTGGGTTTCCCCTGTCAGACTGACCCCGTACGGAAATTTTCAGGATGGGGTTTTGCCTTTTGCCCAAATGACCAGGAGTTTTATTACCCCAAAAGAAGCAAAAATGTTTTTCGCTTTGAAAAACACTTTGTTGGATGGCCCGTCTGTTGGGCCCCTGCAGACTTATTATTTCATCAAAAGTTTTCACATCTCTCTCACACCCAAAAAAGTGGGGCCAAAATCCCTAGAGACAAAACTCCAAAAAATGTCCGCAAAATTAAAATCCCCCAGTTTTTCAAAAAGACTTTCAAATTTTTTCCCAAAAAGGAACCCCCCGGTCAAACAAACGCCTAGTTCAACTGCAAGTCTCGAAAAAGGGTTTTCGGGTAGGTTGCCTCACGGGGAAAAAAACTTACGAAAACCATTGGAGTACTTTTAAATTTTTTCAGGGAAGCTCTCTTTAAAAAGGGTGTAAGACCAACATTTTTTTTAGCGGACTGTGATAGGAGTTAAAGCAGAAACCCCCAAAAAGACCCGGTTGGAAAACCCCCAAAATCTCAGGCCATCCCAAGGAACGAGAAAGGGTTTTTTTAAAAGAAAAAAGTAAAATGTCTATTCATTTTGTTCTTTCTTTAAAAGGGGGGCAATTTTGGGGAAAAGTTGGGCGAGGGGGTTAAAACCCGGGAAACCCCCAACCCCCCCCCTGACTCTCACTGTCCTGTCCTGAGGGCCGCACTCTGTGAGAAAATTATTTGTAAAAGTATTTTTTTTAGTTTCCCCTACCTCTTGCATTCTTTTTGTTTCCTCCGGGAAATTTTTTTGTTTTTTTCTTGCTCTTGTTTTGCCCCTTTTTTTAGTTTCCTCTTGTATTTTGCTCTTTTTGTTTCCCCTTGATTTTCTCTTTTTAGGTTTTTCCCCTTGTATTGCTCTCTTTTTGTTTAGTTTCCCCCTTGTTCCCACTCTTTTTGTTAACTTTCTTCCCGTACTCCAACTGAAATTCTTTCAATCCATTCTTTCCCCTCTTTTTCCCTGTCCTGGGCCCAAACCTTGTCAAAAATTTTTCCAAAGATCTTCTCCCCCCAGGGCCACCTTTCCTTACCCCGTTGTAAATTTTTTACCCAAAACTTTGTTCCTTTGTCCCCCAGAGGACACAACAGGGGCTTTTTTCCTTAGCCCCTTTTGTGCCATCATGAAAAAATGAAAAAAATGTTTCCCGTCCCAAACCCCCACCCCACCTTTGTGGATCAAATAAAACCAAAATTTCTTTTCACAAAACAAAAATTTTTGAACCCCTTTTCCCCCTAAATATATTTTAATTTCCCCCCAAAAGGAATTTTTTTTTTTTTACAAGAAATTTAAAAACAACACTCTTTTAAAAAAAAATAAATTTATCCAAAAACCCAAACCCCCCCAAAGTTTGAGTTTAAAAAAATTTTAAAACAGGTTTTAGGGATAGGGAAAAAAGGGGGAAAAACAATCGGTAATCAATGCTAAATTTTTTAAACAACAAGTATAAAACAAGCAATGACATGTGAGTAATAAAAAATAAATCAATGTATTTGTTGTTTTGTTGTTGGTTTTTGTTGTTGTTTTTGTTGTTTTACACACTAAGCATTCAAAATTTAAAAAACTAATAATTTTTTTTTCCAAAAAATGGTTCAGGGCCCGCCCCTCACACATCATTCTTCATGAGAAAAGGAACCCCAAAAATGCTGAAGAAAACAACACAATCCCAAGAAAGATGGAAACAGAATTAAAACAAAAAGGAAAGACTGAAGTAATAAAATTAAACCACAAAGGAAAAAGAAAGAATAGGAACTAGGCCCCCGTTTCTCCTGAAAATATACAGAAGGAGATACCCCGTTTTCGCTGGGACGGGGAAAAAAAGTTGACCAAAAAAAGTCCCTAAAACAAAACACTTTCCAAAAAAATCCAATTTTTCAAAAGGGAAAAAACTTTGTGAACGTGACATATCACTTCTAAATTTGGGGAATTATAGGGGAAAAAAAACAAATCCTTCCCCTAAGGCTATTTTTAAATTTAAAAGCAAAAGGGCTTTAACTTCGGGGTAAACCCGATGTTGGATGGTGTGCGGTGCGGTTTTGTTGTCTGGGTCTCGCTCTCAAAAGTTTGGATTTGGGGTAAAAATTATTCCCTACACACACCCAACCTTTGTACATGGATTGCCAGGCCCAAAACCCCGAGTTAGATTTCTTTTTTTTTTAATTATGCTGCCTGAACCATCAAACATTCATTTTGTGAATTGGGGACAAATTAAACATGTCCCTTTTCACGATTGATCAAGATTCCCTTTTCATAGGAACTTTTAATCATCAGAATCATTTACATATCTTGGGTATCTCACAGGGTTCGCGGGCCTTCCACAGGTTTCAAAATAAAATTTACGTCAAAAGAAACGGTTCCAAGTACCCCAAACCCTAGTCTACAACACTTAAAAAAAGAAAAAAGAAGGATATCCAAAGGGCCCCCCCGCAAGGGACCCGCCCTTCACAAAAAAAGCGATGAAAAAGAAGGGAAAAAGGGTTTTTTTATAACAAGGGACAATAAAACAGTTGAACTATCCGAAGAAGAACCCCAAAATTTAAAAGGCCCCTAAACCCTAGCAGAAGAACCCCAGATTTTCCAAAACACAGCAATCCCCGAAAAGAACCGTTTTGATTAAAAAAGACAGCAAACCCCAGTTTTAAGAACTGAAGGGTTTAATTTAAAAAAACAGTTTTAAAACCAAAAAGAAGAGGAACCGAGATTCCTAAAGTAAGCAAAACCACAGCGAAGAAAATGCGTTATAAAGACAGGGAAAAAACCCTAGAAGAAAAGAAAATTCCCCAAAGCACCGCAGTTTTATATTGAATTTTCCCCGGGAACACAATTTTAGCAAAGTCCCATGAAAACAAAAAATTGGGTTTTGTGTTCCGTTGAACTAAAACAAATTTTTAACTTCTCCGTGGGATTTATTTTACGTGTTTTACATCAATTTAAAATTTAGCCCACCGACACACATGGGGTTTACAAATTTTAGCACATAAATAATCTTACCGGAGTTTTAGTCATTTTCGGCGACACAGCCTTCACAACATTTTTATAAAATAAATTTTTTTTTGTACAATTTCCGCTTGGGACCGTCATCAAAAGTATCCCAAAACACAAAATTTAAATTCGTTACCCACGACTTGAAAGTCAGCCCCTCCACATTGTAATCCGGGGGGAAAACGATGATTAAAAAAAAATAAAGTAGGTGGACACCAAAGGCCCCGGCCGATTGTTCTTACTCTCTTCCTTTTCTCCTATTTTATTTTTGTAATTTTTTTTCTTGTTTTTCCATTTAGGGCGTTTATAAATTTTGTTGACGTCACAGTCCCTTTAAAATTGCTGCGTTGTGTCCGCGTCCTTATCTTTGTGCCCCCGTGCCAAAATTCCTTAGCATTGCTGCCCTTTTGAAAACTGTCTTAGATTGTGCCTTGGTACAGCGTCCTTAGGGTAGCTTTTCCCCTTTTGTACAACGTCCTTATATTTTTGCCCCTTTGCACAAAGGCCCTTTAAAATTTTCGCCCCCTTTTGTACAACGTCCTTATATTGCTGCCCTTTGTACATGTTTCCTTTGTATTTCGGGCCCCGTGTACAACCCTCCTTAGCATTGCTGCCCTTGTGCACAAAGTCCTTAACATTGCTGCCCTTGTGCACCACGTCCCCTTAAAAAATTGGGTGCCCTTGTGCACAAAAGTCCTTAGCATTGCCCTTTTTTTTTGGGGACAAAACCTTAGCATTTGCTAAACCCTTTCGTAAAACGTCCTTAGGGATTGCTGCCCCTTTTGTCAACGTCCTTTTCATTGTGGGCCCCCTTTTGTAAAAATCGTCCTTAGCCCTTTTCTGCCCTTGTGTACATGGGCCCTTAGCGTTGCTTTTCCTTTCGTACAACGTTCCCTTTTCATTGCCATCCCCCTTGGGGGGGTTACAAACGTCCTTACATTGCCCCCTTACGTACAACGTCCTTAGCATTTCAAACCCTTTCGTAAAAAAGTCTTTGGGAATTTCCTTTTAGCTTTTCAAGTCCTTGCATTTTCTTAAACCCCTTTCGTGCAACGTCCTTAGCGTTGCTTCCTTGCGTCAACGTCCCTTTGCGTTGCTATCTTGTGTACAAAGTCCTTAGCGTTTTGGTGTCCTTTGGGAGACATCCCAGGGATTTTCTGCCCCGTGTTAAAATCCTCATAATTTCTGTTTCCCTTTTGGGTTTTCATCCCCCGCATTGCTTTCCCCGTGCACAACTTTCCCAACCCTTGGTTTCTGTGTGCAACATCCCCAAAAAAATTTTAATTGTGTACAACATTTTTTTAGTATTGTAACCCCCTTTTAAAAAAATTGTTTTTTTGTTTTCCCGTGTAAAAACTTCCCATTTACTGCTGCCTGTGAAAAACAACTTGCTTGCTTTCCCGTGAAAAACTCCCTTTGTGTTGCTGCACTGCGTACACTTTAGTGGGACGGTGGTTATGTAAACGGCGGCTCTCTCTTTTGTCTTTTTCTTTCTCTCTTTTGTCTCTGTCCCCTTTTCCCCCTCCCCCCTGTGTGTCCGGTGGTTTTTGTGTGTGTGGGGTGTGTGTGTGTGTGTTTTGGGGTGGTGTGTGTGTGTGTGTGTGTGTGTGGGGAGTGTGAGTTTGTGTGCGGTGTGGGGTGTGTGTGTGTGTGTGTTGTGTGTGTTTGTGGTGTGTGTGTGCGTTTGTGGGTGTGTGTGTGTGGTGTGGGGGTGTGTGGTTTTGTGGTGTGTGTGTTTTGTTTTGGGGGTTTTGTTGCGTTTTTGGGGTGTGTGGTGTGTGCGTTTTGTGTGTGTGTGCGTTTTGTGTTGTGTGTGTGTGTGTGTGTGCGTGTTTTGTGTGTTTTGTGTGTGTGTGTGTGTGTGTGTGGGGTGTGGTGTGTGGGGGGTGTGTGTGTGGTTGTGTGTGTGTGTGTGCGAGTTTTGTGTGCGTGCGGGGCGTTCGTGGTGCGTGGGGTGCGTGCGTGCGTGCCCTGCCCTGCGGGGTGCGTGGTGCGGTTTTTGTGTGGGTTTGTGTGTGTGTGCATGCATGAAATTTCGAGCCCCTCGCGAGCGCTCGCGCGCCCCATGTGTGTGGGGTGTGTGTGTGTGTGTGTGTGTGTTTTTGTGGGGGTGTGGTTTTGTGGTGTGTGTGTGTGTGTGTGTTTTGTGGTGTGTGTGTGTGTTTGTGTGTGTGTGCTTGTGTGGTCTTTTTGTTACGTTTCGTGCGTTTCGTGCGTGGTGCGTGCGGGGTGTTGTGTTGTGTGTGTGTGTGTGTGGTGTGTGTGTGTTTGTGTGTTTTGGTGTGTGTGTTTGGGGTGTGTTTTTGGGAGGGTGGGGTTGTTGTGAAGGGGTTTGCTTGTGTGGGCTGTGTGTACGTGCGTGCGTGCGTGGGTGCGTGGGTGCGTGCGGGGGGCCCGTGTTGTGTGGGTGGGCTGTGTTTTGTGTGTGTGTGTGTGTGTGGGGGGTGGGTGTGTGTTGTGGGTGCGATGGGGGGTTTTTTGGGTGAAATTTTCTGTATGTTGATCTGTGAGTGTTGTGGGTGTCTGTGTGGTGTGAGTAAAAAGGTCTAGGGTCTTTGGGGTGAGATGTGGAAATGTGGAGAAGTTTTATGATTTTTAAAACATCCCCCATTTGGAATTGGAGGACGAGGGGTAATGGTGGAGGAAAAATAAGGGGGGAGAGGGAAAGGGGGGGGGGGGGTGGAGTGGACAGCATAATAGCAGAACTGGGGAAAGGGTGGTGGAAGGGGGTAAAAAGTATTTATCCATCAGAGTTAAATTTGGGGGAGAAAGCCTCTGGTGTCTTTCGTGCCCGGGCTTTATTCCTGCGTCCCGGGTTTCCCAAAGGGGGGGGGGACTCTCAGAGATTTTAAGAAACCCTTTTCCCGGGGTCTGTCCCAAATTTTAGTACAAGAAACCTTTCGGAGTTCCCCTTTCCCTTTTTCCTTATAAGTAACATTTCGGAAAATCCTGAAACCATTTCAATAAAGAAACCTTTTCCCGGAAACTGTATCCCTTTCCCTTGAAACCTTTTTTGGTATTCTGTCTCTATTTCAATATAAGAAACATTTTAGGAGACCGGAAACCTTTTTTTTATAGAAAACCCTTTTGGGGATCCTTTTTCTCCATTCTGTATAGAAAACTTTCCCCGGGGGTCCTGTTCCCTTTTCATATAAGAAAACCCTTTTCCGGGGGTTGTCTCCTTTTCCCGTATAAGAAACCTTCCGGGGGTCGTGTTTCCATTTCCCTTAAGAAACCTTTCGGGATTCCCCTCTCCCCCTCGTATAAAGGAAACCTTTTGGAGATCCTTTTCCCCTTTCCATATAGAAACCTTTCCCGGGGTCCTGTTTCCATTTCATTTAAAAAACTTTTCCGGGGGATCCTGTCTCCATTTCAAATTAGAAAACCCTTTTTGGGGTTCCCGTCCCCCATTTTTCCCGTAAGAAACCCCTTTTTGGATCCTTTCCCCCTTTCAATACAAAAAAACCTTTTTGGGATTGTTCCCTTTCAAAATTAAAAAACCCTTTTCGGAGAACCTGTCCCGTTTCTTAAAATTTAAAAAACCTTTTGGAGATCCTATCTCCGTTTCACTATAAGAAACCATTCCGGCGATCCTGTCTCTATTTCAATACAGACAGCAAAGAACACTGAGAAAACATAGATCATCATGTAGAATGGAAGGTGTCTTTGTTTAGAAACGGATTGCGGGGATCAATGTACTACGTAAAGGTAGGTCGTCTTTTGTGCTTCAGTACCACAATGGGCAAATGTCAGTAGACAAATGTAGTGGAAGGCCGTCTTCGTTCTTGATGACCCTCCGGGAAAACGAAAAAAAACCATGTTTAATGAGTCAGAACTTCATAAAGTGTAGTACAATGTTCCTTCTGGAGGAATGAGGGAAAGACGCCAATCATCACTTCAAATATCTTTAGAGCGAGTTCGGTAGATTTGTAAGTTACACATTCGACCCGTTATGTGCGTCTTTTGGACTGTGTCGCACACCCCAGCAGCGTTTTGGGGGTGGGCTTGATAGCCATCTGTAAGTGCTAAGACAGAAAGGAATTTAGTCTTGAATCTGGACTTGGAAACTTGAGCAAATAACGCTAAGTCTATTGCTAGTTTTTCTGTTCTACATGCTCAGGAAAGCAGGGTATTTTGAAAACTGAACACGCATAATGACAATAAGTCCGTCTTCACAACATACCTTAAGTGGGCTCTATCACCCAGACGATCTTTCACACTTGCAATAACTTTTCCTTTTATCAAATAAGACTTGAGGCTAATTACTTTGCACCTCCCGCCTTTGCTTAATCAACTCCATTACACGAAAGAGACAAGTGAAGGAACGACTACCTTCTCCCAATGATGTCATGAAGATGAACGATTACCCCCTCCAAATTTAATGTCAACTGGAGGAACAACTCCTCCCAATGATGTCAACTGGAGGAACAACTCCCCCCAAGATGTCAAGTGGATAAACCCAAATACCTCCTCACAATGAGTCATGAGGAGGAAAAAACTACCTCCTCCCAATGATGTCATGAGGAGTCAACAACTAACTCTCCAAAAAGCAATACCATGAGGACTCAACGACTACCTCCCTAAAGAACGATACCACGAGGATTCAACGACTACCTTCCCTAAAGGACGATAACATGAGGACTAAATTTGGCTACCTCCCCAAAAGGGAACCCTAACCTGGACTCAACAATTACCCCCTCTAAGAACAATAACATGAGGACTCAACGACTACCTCCCCTAAAGGACAAAAACATGAGACTCAACGACTAATTCCCCTAAAAACAATAACATGATGACTCAACGACTACCTCCCCTAAAGGACACTAACATGAGGCCCACACGACTACCTCCCTTGAAGGACAATAACATGAAGACCCAACGACAACCTCCCCTAAAGGACAATAACATGAGGACTCAACAACTACCTTCTCTAAATAACCCTGAGGACTCAACAATTACCTTGCCTAAAGAAATGAGGACTCAATGATACCTTCCCTAAAGAACATGAGGACTCAACATCTACCTTCCCTAAAGAACATTAGGACTCAATGACTACCTCCCATAAGGACAATAACATGAGGACTAACAAACTACCTTCCCCTAAAGAACATGAGGACTCAATGACTCCCTTCCTAAAGGACATGAGGACTCAACGACTACCTTCCCTAAAGAACATAAGGACCCAGTGATAACTCCCTAAAGAATACGAGGACTCAAGACTACCTCCCCTAAAGAACATAAGGACACAATGACTGCCTTCCCGAAAGAACATGAGGACTCAACGACTACCTTCCCGAAAGAAAACGACTACCTCCCCTAAAGGACGATAACATGAGGACTCAACGACTACCTTCCCTAAAGAAAAATGAGGACCTCAACGACTACTTTCCCTAAAGAACATGAGGACTTTAACGCTACCTTCCCTAAAGGCATAAAGGACTCAACAAACTCCCTTTCCCCTAAAGAACATAGGACTCAACGACTACATCCCCTAAAGGACACGAGGACTCAACGCTCCCTTCTCAAAAGAACAAAAGTTTCCCCAACGACTACCTTCCCTAAAGAACACAAGGACTCAACAACTATCTTCGCCAAAGAACATGAGGACTCAATAACTATTTCCCCAAAAAAGAACACAAGGACTAAAACGACTATCTTCGCCAAAGAACATGAGGCCCTCAATGATACCTCTTACAAGAACGATGTGTTGAAGAGGAACAGGTGCCTTTTGCAAAAGACAAGATCATGAGGACAATTTGTATTCTTGTTATCATTACAACAACAACAACAACAACAGCAACAGTAACTGCTAACAAAATATACACTACTACTAAACTACTACTACTGTTGCTGCTGCTGCTGCTGCCGCGACTGCTACTATTACTACACTACTACTACTATACTATTGCTGCTGCTGCCACTACCACTACTACTACTACTACTTTTGAAAATCATTTCACTACTACTACTACTACTACTACTACTAAATACTAATACATATTACTACTACTGTGCCCAAACATCGGTTAGAAATTCAGCTCAAAACGCTTACAATCCGCGCTCTCGTTTTCGCAACTGCCCCCTACCTGGGTAGAGCCAACTGAAGAATTGCCCGCTAGCGTACATTAGTCGTTTCCACGGTACTGTTACTCAGTCACTCAATTTTTTTCTTCATTCGTTGATTTTTTTAAAGCAGGAGTATCGTATGCATAACGCGTCATCCATTTCCACGACCAAACCGGCCTTCCTCTTCCAGACCAAATGGCGGGATTTTACGTGTTTGTGCAAAAATTGTCACGCGTGCCTTTCACACACGGAATTTCGTTAATAGACTCATTCGAAGGATTTTCAGGAATTGGATTCAGAACCAATGTTACCTCAGAGGGGAAATCCCTGTACCAGAATGGCCGGGCAGTGATTCAAACCCCGCAACCCCGGGATCACCAGGATCTAGCGCTGTACTCAATGGCTATGCAGTACTCACCTTTGCTGACCCAAACTGCAGGAGTCTGTGTCTCCTGTGCCTGGCTGACCCCAGGAAACGAAGAGTACAGCCGTCTGGTGTAGTGTCAGATCCTGTACCGGCTGACACCAGGAAACGAATACAGCCGTCTGGTGTAGTGTCAGATCCTATCCCTGGCTGACACCAGGAAACGAAGAGAACAGCCGTCGGGTGTAGTGTCAGATCCTATGCCTGGCTGACACCAGAAACGAAGTTACAGCCGTCTGGTGTAGTGTCAGATCCTTACCTGGCTGACACCAGGAAACGAAGAGTACAGCCGTCTGGTTTTGTGTCGATCCTATGCTGGCTGACACCGGGGAAACGAAGAGTACAGCCGTCTGGTGTAGTGTCAGATCCTGTGCCTGGTTTGACACAGGAAACGAAAAATTACAGCCGTCTGGTGAGTGTCAGACCCTGTACCTGGCTGACACCAGGAAACGAAGAGTACAGCCGTCTGGTGTAGTGTCAGATCCTGTGCCTGGCTGACACCAGGAAACGAAGAGAAACAGCCGCGGGTGTGTGTCAGATCCTGTACCTGGCTGACACCAGGAAACGAAGAGTACAGCCGTCTGGTGTAGTGTCAGATCAAACATGGAATTCCACAGCATCGTGCTCATCGATCATTGTAAAAAAAAAAAGAAAAAAAAAGAAAAAACATCAGGTCCCTTTTTGTGGCAAGTTCTGAACAAAGTGTTGGGCACTGCCAGGTTCATGTGAACCAGTGATGGAGGCACTCTTTTTTTTTAATGCTGATCGATGAGAATGAGAATGAATTTAAAATGATGCTAGGATTTCCCATTTCGGTCTGAGACTACATGACAGGGCTGTACTCTACGCTTCCTTTCATAATTATATCCCCGGTCAACCAGGCCCGAAAGATACAGGCACCTGCAGTGTTGGTCAGGAAAGTTGAGCAACCACTCTCAGAAAACGCATCCATTTAGTGGATGAAACTCGACTGTGTGGTCCCAGTCTTCCCAAACGAAGTCCGCAGCAAACTCAATTGGGTAGGAGCCGGTCGGGCAGGAAAACCCACAAGACTCTGATGGGATTCGAAACCACGACCTCCCAGGCCGGGAAGGTCCGCGCCGCTAACCTCTTTCACCAAGCGGGCTGGCTGAAATGCTTGGTTCTATTTCATCCTGGAATGGTCAATCCGTTTTGATGTTTGGGTACCTGGATGTATATATGCATGTGACTACATATATAACAAGGTTTTTTATGATTTCCAACCGGTTCTTTCTGCCTTCACACCCATTAGCGCACGTGTGTGCTCACTACTCCCATTTTTTCCAAGTCTATCCTGGACAGTTTGTTTTTCATGTTTTTTTCTTTCATTATATTGATAGGTCCATCATGCCTTTGAAGTATTAGAATTCATTCAATTGTAATGGTCTGTGGGCGGCACTTTTTAGTTCTGTAGGACACAGAACTTCAAAGTCATATGCAACCAACGACCTCCAGGGAGTACGCGACGTCTAAACACTTCTCCACGGGCGGTGGTGAGGACTCATCTCTTGCTGGTTGCTGACATGGCGGTGACTCCGCGTAGGAGGCTCGCAGGTGGCGTACTTTTAGCAGAGTTATTCAGAATAGTCAGCAGGACCACCAACTCATTGTCTCAGCAACAGTGCAGTGTCTCCTCTTGCTGTTGGCCTCAACACCAACAGACCTGGACCTTCTGCTGAGAATGGTTTATGACGCACAGTTTGTTAGTCACTGTGCTGGTGGAGCCAGAGAGGACGGGTGAAGGAAAAGGGGAGGGTAAGTTTCCCCCCCCCCCCCCCCCCCTCCCCCTGAGAGCCAAAAACCACCCCATTCGTCACTGTGCTCACCCGAGCACCACCCGTTATGGAGATCGGGGGCAGGGAACGTGAGAGGGCCCAAACAGTGTCATTGTGCTAAGGAGTGTGGGAGTCGGGGGCAGGGGAAAGTGAGAGGGCAACAGTGTCACTGTGCTCAGAGAGCGTGGGAGACGGGGCAGGGGAAGTCAGAGGGCAAACAGTGGTCATTGTGTAGAGGAGTGTGGGGAGACGGGGGCCAGGGGAAGTGAGAGGGTCCAAACGTTCGTCACTGTGCAAGAGGAGCTGAGAGAAAGGCGTGGGAGGGACGGGAGAGGGGGAAGTGAGAGGGCCAACAGTGTCACTGTGCTGAGGGAGTGTGGGAGACGGGGGCAGGGAAGTGAGAGGGCCAACCAGGGGTCACTGTGCTAGAGGAGCGTGGGAGACGGGGGCAGGGGATGTGAGAGGGCCAACCGTGTCACTGTGCAAGAGGACTGGGGAAGGGCGTGGGAGATGGGGGCAGGGGAAGTGAGAGGGCCAACGGTGTCACTGTGCTAGAGGAGTGTGGGAG
>CM031620.1:52133248-52145708 GCA_018398815.1 Conus ventricosus
ACAAGGGCAGGGAAGTGAGAGGGCCAACAGTTGTCACTGTGCTTGAGGAGTGTGGGAGAGGGGGCAGGGAAAGTGAGAGGGCCAACAGTGTCACTGTGGTAGAAGAGTGTGGAGACGGGGGCAGGGGAATTGAGAGGGCCACCAGTGTCACTGCTGCTACGAGGAGTGTGGGAGACGGGGGCAGGGGACAATGTGAGAGGGCAACGTGTCACTGTGTAGAGGAGTGTGGGAGAGGGGCAGGGAAGTTGAGAGGGCCAATAGTGTCACTGAGCTAGAGGAGTTTGGAGAAGGGGCAGGGGGGGGAGTAGTGATGCGGGCCAACAGTGTCCCCTTTGCTAGAGGAGTGTGAGCGCAGGCAGGGGACGTGAGGGGCCAACAGTGTCCTGTGCTAGAGGAGCTGGGAAAAAGGCGTGGGAGATGGGGGCAAGGGAAGTGAGGAGGGCCAACAGTGTCACTGTGCAAGAGGAGCATGGAGACGGAGGGCAGGGGAAGTGAGAGGGTCAACAGTGTCACTGTGCTAGAGGAGCCTGAGAGATAAGGGTGGGAGACGAGTGCAGGGAAGTGATAGGCCAACAGTGTCACTGTGTACAGGGAGGGTGTGGGAGAACCGGAGGGCAGGGGAAGTGCAGAGGCCAACAGTGTTAACTGTGCTAGAGGAGTGTGGGAGACAAGGGCATAGGGAAGTGAGAGGGCAACAGTGTCACTGTGCTAGAGGAGTGTGGGAGGGACGGGGGCAGGGGAAAGTGAGGGGCCAACAGTTGTCACTGTGCTAGAAGAGTGTGGGAGACGGGGGCAGGGGTAGTGGAGGGCCACCAGTGTTCACTTGTGCTGAGGAGTGTGGGAGACGGGGGCAGGGGGAAGTGAGAAGGGCCAACAGTGTAACTGTGCTAGAGGAGTGTGGGAGACGGGCAGGGGAGTGATGAGGGCCTATAGTGACACTGTGCTAGAGGGAGTGTGGGAGAAGGGGGCAGGGGAAGTGAGAGGGCCAAACAGTGTCACTGTGCCTAGAGGAGTGTGGGAGACGCGGGCAGGGGAAGTGAGAGGGCCAACAGAGTCACTGTGCTAGAGGGAGCCTGGGAAAAAGGCGTGGGAGATGGGGGCAGGGAAGTGTGAGGGGCAAACAGTTGTCACTGTGCAAGAGGAGCATGGGAGACGGTGGCAGGGGAAGTGAGAGGGGCCAACAGTGTCACTGTGCTAGAGGAGCCTGAGAGAAAGGCGTGGGAGACGGAGTGCAGGGGAAGTGAGAGGGGCCAAAGATGTCACTGTGCTACAGGAGTGGGGAGACGGGGGCAGGAAGTGAGAGGGCCAACAGTGTCCAACTGTGCATAGAGGCGTGTGGGGAGACGGGGCTGGGGAAGTGAGAGGGCAACAGTGTCACTGTGCTAGAGGAGCGTGGGAGACGGGGGAGGGGAAGTCAGAGGGCAACGTGTCACTGTGCCCTAGGAGGAGCCTGATGGGAAAGGCGTGGGAGACGGGGGGGCAGGGGAAGTTGAGAGGGCCAACAGTGTCATGATGCTAGAGAAGGTGTGGGGAGACGGGGGCAGGGGAAGTTGAGAAGGCAACCAGTGTCTCTTGCTAGAGGAGCCTGAGAGAAAGGCGTGGGGAGAGGGAGGCAGGGGAGTGAGAGGGCCCTACAGTGTCACTGTGTAGAGGAGTGTGGAGACGGGGGGCAGGGGAAGTGAGGGGCCAAAAGTGTCGCTGTGCTAGAGGAAGCGTGGGAGACTGGGGGATGGGGTAGTGAGAGGGCCAAAACTCAGTGTGATTGTGCTAGAGGAGTGTGGGAGTCGGGGCAGGGGAAGTGAGAGGGACCAACTGTGTCACGGTGCTAGAGAGCCTGAGAGAAAGGCGTGGGTGGACGGAGCAGGGGAAGTGAGAGGGCCAACAGTGTCACTGTGCTAGAGGAGTGTGGAGACGGGGGCAGGGGAAGTGAAGAGGGCCAACAGTGTCTCTGTGCTAGAGGAGCGTGGGAGACGGGGGCAGGGGAAGTGGTGGGGCAACAGCCCAACCCGCAATGTCACTGTGCTAGAGAAAGCTGCACGGGAAAAAGGCGTGGGACGATGGCGGAGGGGATGGAAGTGAGAGGCCAACAGTGTCACTGTGCTAGAGGAGTGTGGGAGACAAGGGCAGGGGATGTGAGGAGGCTACAGTGTCACTGTGTAGAGGAGTGTTGGGAGACGGGGGGCAGGGGAAGTGAGAGGTGCCAACAGTGTACTGTGCTAGGAAGAGTGATGGGAGAACGGGGGCAGGGAAGTGAGAGGGCCACAGTGTCTTGTGCTAGAGGAGTGTGGAGACGGGGGCAGGGGAAGTGAGAGGGCCAACAGTGTCACTGTGCTAGAGGATGCCTGAGAGAAAGGCGTGGGAGCGGAGCAGGGGAAGTGAGGAGGGCCAACAGTTCTCTGTGCTAGAGGGAGTGTGGGTGACGGGGGCAGGGGAAGTGAGAGGCCAACTGTTGTCACTGTGCTATGCTAGAGGAGCGTGGGAGACGGGGGCAGGGGGAAACAGGGAATAGTGAGAGGGCCACAGTGTACTGTGCTAGAGGAACCTGAGATGAAAGGCGTGGGAGATGGGGGCTGGGGAAGTGAGAGGGCCAACGTGTCACTGTGCTAGAGGAGTGTGGGAGACAAGGGGAGGGTTTAGGAAGTGAGTGGGCAAACAGGTGTCACTGTGCTAGAGGAGTGTGGGAGACGGGGGAATGGAAGTGAGAGGGCCAAACAGTGTCACTGTGCGAGGATAGAGTGTGGGAGAAAGGGGGAGGGGAAGTGAGAGGGCACACAGTGTCAATGTGCTAGAGGAGTGTGGAGACGGGAGGGGAAGTGAGAGGGCAACAGTGTCACTGTTGATAGAGGAGTGTGGGAGACGGGGCTGGGGGAAGGAAAGTGAGAGGGCCTAGAGTGTCAAGGAGTAGAGGAGTGTGGGAGAAGGGGGCAGGGGAAGTGAGAGGGCAACTGTGTCACTGTGCTAGAGGAGTGTGGGAGACGAGGGCAGGGGAGGACGTGAGAGGGCCAACAGTGTCACTGTGCTAGAGGAGCCTGGAAAAAAGGCGTGGGAGATGGGGGCAAGGGAAGTGAGAGGGCCATACAGTGTCACTGTCAAGAGGAGCATGGGAGACGGGGGCAGGGGAAGTGGAGGGCCAACAGTGTCACTGTGCTAGAGGAAGGCCTGGAGAGAAAGCGTGGGAGACGAGGAGGGAAGTGAGAGGGCCAACAGTGGTCACTGTGCTACAGGAGTGTGGGAGACGGCCGGGCAGGGGAAGTGGAACGAGGGCCTATATAGTGTCACTGGGCTAGAGGAGTGTGGGTTAAGACAACGGGCAGGCGGAAGTGAAGAGGGGCCAACAAGTGTCACTGTGCTAGAGGAGTGTGGGGGACGGGGGGCAGGGGAAGTGAGAGGGCCCAACAGTGTCACTGTGTAGAAGAGTGTGGGTGACGGGGGCAGGGAAGTGAGAGGGCCTCACAGTGTCACTTGTGCTAGAGGTGTGTGGGTGCAGGGGCAGGAAGAGAGAGGGGCCAAACAGTGTCACTGTGTAGTGGAGTGTGGGGAGACGGGGCAGGGGGAAGTGAGAGGGCCAATAGTGTCACTGATGCTAGAGGAGTGTGGGAGAAGGGGCAGGAGAAGGTGAGAGGGCCACAGTCGTCACTGTGTAGAGGACGTTGTGGGAGACGCGGGCAGGGGAAGTGAGAGGGCCAACAGTGTTCACTGTTGCTAGAGGAGCCTGGAAAAAAGGCCGTGGGAGATGGGCGGCAGGGGGAAGTGAGAGGGCCAATCAGTTCACTGTGCAAGGAGGAGCATGGGAGACGGGGGCCCAGGGGAAATGTGAGAGGGCCACTGTGTCACTGTGCTAGAGGAGTGTGGGAGGACTTCGTGCAGGGGAAGTGAGAGGGCCAAACAGGTGTCACTGTGCTAGAGGAGTGTGGGAGACGGAGGGCAAGGGGAAATGAGTGGGGCCAACAGTGTCACTGTGCTAGGAGGAGTGTGGGAGGACGGATTGAGGAAGTGAGCGGGCCAACAGTGTCACTGGCTAGAGATGTGTGGAAGAGGGGGAGGGGAAGTGAGAGTGCCTGACAGTCCTCACTGTGGAAAGGCCGGGGAGATTTGGGCAGGGGGAAGTGAGAGGGCATACAGTGTCACTGTGCTAGAGGAGTGTGGGAGACGGGCAGGCAATGTGAGAGGGCCAACATGTCACTGTGCTAGGAGGAGCTGAGAGGAAGGCGTGGGAGACGGGGCAGGGGAAATGAGAGGGCCACAGTGTCTCTGTGCTAGAGAGTGTCTGAGACGGAGGCAGGGGAAGTGAGAGGAGCCAACAGTGTCACTGTGCTTATGCTAGAGGAGCTGGAGCAAGGGTGGGAGACGGGGCAGGAAAAGTGAGAGGGCCAACTCGTGTCACTGTGCTAGTGGGCGTGGAGAAGGGGCAGGTGGAAGAGATAGGAGCCACGTGTCACTGTGCTAGCGGAGTGGTGGGAGACGGGGAGGGGGATAAGTGGAGGGCCAACAGTGTCACTGTGCAGAGGGGTTGGGAGATGGGGCAGGGGAAGTGAGAGGGCCAACCCAATGTACTGTGTAGAGGGAGCGTGGGAGACGGGGGTATGGGGAAGTGAGAGGGCCAACTGTGTCACTGTGCTAGCGGAGTGTAGGAGTCGGGGCGGGGAAGTGAGAGGGACCAACCAGTGTCACTGTGCTAGACGGAGTGTGGGAGACGGGGGCTGGGGACGTGAGAGGCCAACTGTGTCACTGTGCTAGAGGTGTGTGGGAGGGACGTGCAGGGGAAAGTGAGAGGGCCAACAGTGTCACTGTGCTAGAGGAAGTGGGGGAGAAGGGGGTAGTGGAAGTGTGAGGGCCAACAGTGCACTGTGCTTGAGGTCTGTGTGCGAGAGGGGCTGGGAAAGTTGAGAGGGCAACAGTGTCACTGTGCTAGAGGAGTGTGGGAGGGCGGCGGCAGGGGAATGTGAATGCAAACAGTTTCACTATGCTAGAGGAGTGTATGGAGGACGGAGGCAGGGGTAGTGAGAGGGCAACCAGTGTCACAAGTGCTAGGGAGTGTGGAGACGCGGGCAGGGGAGAGTGAGGATCGCAGGGCCCAAAGTGTCACTGTGCTAGATGAGCCTGGGAAAAAGGCGTGGGAGATGAGGGGCAGGGGACGTGAGATGGCCAACTGTGTTAACTGTGCCTAGAGGAGGATGGGGAGAGGGGGCAGGGGAAGTGAGAGAAAGGCCAACAGTGTCACTGTGCTAGAGGAGCTGAGAGTAAGGCGTGGGAGACGAGGCAGGGGAAAGTGAGAGGGCCAACCGTGTCACTGTGCTTAGAGGAGTGTGGGAGACGGGGCAGGGGGAAGTGAGAGGGCCAACAGTGTCACTGTGCTAGAGGAGTGTGGAGGACGGGGCAGGGGAAGTGAGAGGGCCAACCAGTGTACTGTGCTAGAGGGAGTGGGGAGACGGGGGCAGGGGATGTGAGGAGGGCCATACTGTGTCACTGAGAAAGGCGTGGAGAGTGGGCAGGGGAAGTGAGAGGCGCGCCAACAGTGTCACTGTTGCTAGAGGAGTGTGGGAGACGGGGCAGGCAAAGGGAGAGGGCCAACAATGTCACTGTGATAGAGGAGCTGAGAGAAAGGGTGGGAGAAGGGGCAGGGGAAGTGAGGAGGGCCAACAGTGTCACTGTGCTAGAGGAGTGTCTGAGACGGGGCAGGGGAAGTGAGAGGGCAAAGTGTCCACTCTGCTAGAGGGAGGACCTGAGAGAAAGGCGTGGGTGACGGGGCAGGGAAGTGAGAGGAAACAGTGTCACTGTTTCTGCTAGTGGAGGGTGGGGAAGGGGCGGTTGAAGAGAGGGGCCAAGTGTCACTGTGGTAGAGGAGTGTGGGAGAGACGGGGCAGGGAGGAAAGTGAGCGGGCCAACAGTGTCACTGTGCTCGGGAGCGTGGGAGATGGGGCAGGGGAAGTGAGAGGGCCAACAGTGTCACTGTGCTTGAGGAAGCGTGGTGCCGGGGGTAGGGAAGTGAGAGGGCCAAACAGTGTCACTGTGCTAGAGTGGAGGTGTAAGGAGAACAGGGGCAGGAGAAGTGAGGGGCCAACAGTGTCACTGTGCTTGGGAGTGTGGGTGAGACGGGGGCAGGGGACGTGAGAGGGCCAACGTTTCACTGTGCTAGAGGATGTGTGGGAGACGGGGCAGGGGAAGTGTAGAGGGCCCAATAGTGTCACTGTGATAGAGATGTGTGGGAGAAGGGGGCAGGGGAAGTGAGAGGGCCAACAGTGTCATGTGCTAGAGTAGTGTGGGGAGACGCGGGCAGGGGATGTGAGAGGGCCAACAGTGTCACTGTGCTTGAGGAGCCTGGGAAAAAAGGCGTGGGAGATGGGGGCAGGGGAGTGAAGAGGGCCAAACCGTGTCACTATGTGCAAGCAGGAGCATGGAGACGGGGGCAGGAAAGTGAGTGGTCAACAGTGTCACTGTGATAGAGGCCCTGAGAGAAAGGCGTGGGAGGGACGAGGGACAGGGGAAGTGAGGGGGCCAACAGTGTCATGTGTACTGGTGTGTGGGAGCGGGGGCCGGGAAGTGAGAGGGGCCAACAGTGTCACTGTTGCTAGAGGGTTTGGGGAGGACGGGCAGGGGAGTGAGAGAGGCCAACAGTTGTCACTGTGCTAGAGGAGTGTGTGAGACGGGGGGCCAGGGGAAGTGAGAGGCCAACGTCTCATCTGTGAGAGGGCGTGGGAGACGTGGGAGGGGGAAGTGAGCGGGCCAACAGTTGTCACTAGTGCTAGGAGATGTGTGGGAGACGGGGCAGGCAAAGTGAGAGGGCCAACTAATGTCATGTGTAGAGGAGCCTGGAGAGGAAAGGTCGTGGGAGACGGGGGCAGGGGAAGTGAGAGGGCCAACAGTTGTCACTGTGCTAGCCTAGAGGAGGGAGTGTTGTGACGGTGGCAGGGGAAGTGAGAGGGTCCAACAGTGTCACTGTGCTTGAGGAGCCTTGAGAGGAATAGGCGTGGGAGACGGAGGCAGGGAAAGTGAGAGGGCCAACAGTGTCACTGTGCTAGAGGGGCGTGGGAGAAAGGGGCAGGGGAAGGATAGGGCCAAGTCGATCACTGTGCTAGTGGAGTGTGGAGACGGGGCAGGTGAAGTGAGAGGGCCAAACAGTGTCACTGTGCGAGAGGAGCCTGGAGATGGGGCAGGTGAAGTGAGAGGAGCCAACAATGTCACGGTGCTAGAGGAGCGTGGGAGGACGGGGGGGGGTGTAGGGGTAGTGAGAGGGGCAACAGTGTCACTGTGCTAGACGGAAAGTGTAGGAGACGGGGCAGGGGAAGTGAGAGGGCCACAGTTTGTCACTGTGCTAGAGAGTGTGGGGACGGGGGCAGGGAAAGTGAGAGGGCCAACAGTGTCATGTGCTAGAAGGAGTGTGGAGAGGAGGGGGCAGGGGAGTGAGAGCGGCCAACTGTGTTCACTGTGCTAGAGGAGTGTGGGAAGACGGGGGGTAGTGGAAGTGGACGGGCCAACAGTGTCACTGTGCTTGAGGAGTGTGCGAGACGGGGCAGGGTAGTGAGAGGTGCCAACAGTGTCACTGTTCTCAGAGGAGTGTGGGAGACGGGGCAGGGAAGTGAGATGGCCCCAACAGTGTCACTATGCTAGAGTGAGTGTAGGAGACGGGGAGGGGAAGTGAGAGGGCAACGTGTCTACTGTGCTAGTGGCGTGTGGGAGGTGACGCGGGCAGGGGAGGTGCGAGGGCCATACAGTGTCACTGTGCTAGAGGCGCCTGGGAAAAAGGAGTGGGAGATGGGGGCAGAGGAGTGAGAGGGCAACAGTGTCATGTGCTAGAGGCAGGATGGGAGAGGGGGCAGGGGAAGTGAGAGGGGCAACCAACAGTGTCACTGTGCTAGGGAGGAGCCTGACGAGAAAGGCTGGGAGACGAGGGCCGGGGAGTGAGTGGGCCATCAGTGTCACTGTGCTAGAGGACGTGTGGGAGACGGGGAGGGGAAGTGAGTTGGGCCACCAGTGTCACTGTGCTAGAGGATGTTTGGGAGACGGGGCAGGGGAAGTGAGAGGGCCAACAGTGTTCACTGTGCTAGAGGTCGTGTGGGAGACGGGGGCAGGGGAGTGAGAGGGCAACAGTGTCACTGTTGAAATGTCGTGGGGGACGTGGGCAGGGAAAGTGAGAGGGGCCAACAGTTTAACTGTGCTAGAGGAGTGGTGGGAGACGGGGTGCAAAGTGAGAGGGCCAACAATGTCACTGTGCTAGAGGAGCCTGAGAGAAAGCGTGGTGAGAGGGGGGCAGGGAAGTGAGTAGGGCAACAGTGTCACTGTGCTAGAGGAGTGTCTGGACGTGCAGGGAAAAGTGAGAGGGCAACAGTTGTCACTTGCTCGAGGAGCCTGAGAGAAAAGGCGTGGGAGACGGGGCAGGGGAAGTGAGAGGGGACAACAGTGACTGTGCCTAGAGGAGGGTGAGGAGAAGGGCAGGGGAAAAGAGAGAGGGCCCAAGTGTCACTGTGGTAGGAGGCGTGTGGGTAGACGGGGCAGGGGATGTGAGAGAAGGCCAACGTGTCACTGGTGGCTAGAGGGTGCGTGGTGAGAATGGGGCAGGGGAAGTGAGAGGGCCAACAGTGCTCTGTGCTAGAGGAGCGTGGAGACGGGGTAGGGGAAGTGAGAGGGCCCAACAGTGTCATGTGCATGAGGAGTGTAGGAGCGGAGGCAGGGAGAAGTGAGAGGGCTGCAACAGTGTCACGTGCTAAGGAGTGTAGGAGCGGGCGCAGGGGATGTAGTGAGAGGGCCAACGGGTCACTGTGCTAAGTGGAGTGTGGAGACGGGGCAGGGGAGGGTGAGAGGGCAACAGTGTCACTGTGATAGAGGGGCCTGGGAAAAAGGCGTGGGAGAGGGGGGCAGGTGATGTGAGAGGGCCAACCAGTGTTCACTGTGCTAGAGGTGGCATGGAGTGGGGGGCAGGGGAAGTGAGAGGGGCCACAGTGTCACTGTGTAGAGGAGCCTGAGAGAATGTGTGGGAGCCGAGGGGCAGGGAAGTGTGGGGCAACAGTGTCACTTTGCTAGAGAGTGTGGGAGACGGGGCAGGGGAAGAGTGAGAGGGCCACTGTGTCCACTGTGCTAGAAGGTGTGTGGGAGTCGGGGGCAGGGGAAGTGAGCAGGGCCAACAGTGGTCACTGTGCTAGAGGAGTGTGGGAGACGGGGGCAGGGGAAGTGAGAGGGCCAACAGTGTCACTGTGAAAGGGCGTGGTGAGAGTGGGCAGGGGAAGTGATTGGGCAACAGTGTCCACTGTGCTAGAGGAGTGTGGGAGACGGGGACAGGCAAAGCGACCGAGGGCAACCCATTGTCTCTGTGCTAGTGGAGGCCTGAGAGAAAGGACGTGGGGAGACGGGGGCAGGGAAGTGAGAGGGCCAACAGCGTCACTGAGCTAGAGGGTTGTGGGTGACGGGGCAGGGAAGTGAGACGGCCACAATGCATCTGTGCTAGGAGTTGAGCCTGAGAGAAAGGCGTGGGGACGGGGGGCAGGGGAGTGAGAGGGTCCAACAGTGTCATGTCTAGAGGAGGGTGGGAGACGGGGCTGGGGAAAGTGGAGAGGGCCAACAGTTGTCACTGTGCTAGAGGAGACTGAGAGAAAGAAAAGGCGTGGAGAACAGGGCAGGGAAATGAGAGGGCCAAACAGTGTCACTGTGCTAGTGGAGCGTGGGAGACGGGGCAGGGGAATCGAGAGGGCACAGGTGTCACTGTGCTGAGGAGCGTGGGAGACGGGGCAGGGGACGTGAGCTGATTGGCCAACAGTTCACTGTGCTAGTGGAGTGTGGGAGACGGGGCAGGGGAAGAAGTGAGAGGGACCAACAGTTGTCAACATGTGCTAGAGGAACGTGTGGGAGACGTGGCAGGGGAAGTGAGAGGGCCCAACAGTGTCACATGTTCTAGAGGATGTGGGAGACGGGGGCAGGCGGGAAGGAAATGAGAGGGCCAACAGTGTCACTGTGCTAGAGGGAGTGGTGGGAGACGGGGCTCGGGGAAGGAGAGGGCCAACAGTTGTCACTGTGCTAGAGGAGTGTGGGAGCGTGTGCAGGGGGAAAGTGGAGAGGGCAACTGTGTCACTGTGCTTTGAGGAGTGTGGGGAGACGGGGCAGGGAAATGAGAGGGCCAACAGTGTCACTGTGGGCTGAGGAGTGTGGGAGGAGACGGAGTTTTAGAGGAATGAGAGGGCCAACAGTGTCACTGTGCTAGAGGAGTGTGGGAGACTGGGGTAGTGGAAGTGAGAGGGCCACAGTGTCATGTGCTTGGGTTGTGTGGTGAGGGGAAGGGGAAGTGAGGGGCAACAGTGTCACTGTGCTGAGGAGTGTGGGGAGACGGGGGTCAGGGGAAGTGAGATGGCCACAGTGTCCCTATGCTAGAGGAGTGTTAGTGTAGGAGACGGGCAGGGGAAGTGAGAGGGCCAACGGTGATGGTGCGATTCTGTCGATGATCGCTGCCAGGTGGGCAGGGGTCGGCCATCCGCTCGGTCCATTCGGGCCAACAACACTGAGTTCATTTGTGGTGTCTGGTACGACCAGTGCCATATGACACCAACGTGAAACATGTGATATATTTGGTCCTGATTCAACGTTATCAATGAGTAATGTCAGCATCGATGACAAGGGAGACATCTTACCTACAAACCAATGCCAATGTGAAGGAATTTTACATTATTTCCGGGGGTCTGTGATCCACATGATAAACATTTCGATCTGAATCTTTATGCCCTACCCCCAACCAACGCATTCCCCCAAACCGCATTCCCCCTTCTCTCTTGTCTATGTCTCCATCTCTGTCGGTCTATCGATCTTATCTCTCTCTCTCTCTCTCTCTCTCTCTCTCTCTCTCTCTCTCCTCTCTCTCTCTCTCTCTCTCTCTCTCTCTCTCTCTCTCAGGATACTTGGGGCGATGGTGATCCCATGTCAGACAGACAGCCGTCTGCATGAGAAGACAGGCGGCAGAGAAGGAGAAAAAGGGCAAGAAACTTGTTAGCACTGATACCTCTCGCAGCGCTGGATAAAGAGCTAAGATTACACCTTGAATGAAAGGAACAGGGAAAAAAATAAAGAAAGTAAACAGAGATGGAGACGGAAATAAAAACAAAAAAGAAAAAGCTCTAAGTGTTGTTGTTGCTGCTGCTAGTGCTGCCACTACTGCTGATAATGGAAAAGAAAGAAAGAAAGAAAGAAAGGAAGAGAAAAAAAAGAAAGAAAAAAGAAAGAAAGAAAGAAGAAAGAAAGAAAAAAGAAAGAAAGAAAGAAAGAAAGGGAAAAAAGCGCAACAACTGACCGAAAGATAGAGAGAAATGAGAAACCGAGTGGAGAAATACAACAACCACAAAAAACATTCAAATCGTTTGTTTTCCAATCTTAGCTCTCAGTTTGCATGAAAAGGATCTCGTGATTTTGTACAGTACGATATCAATAGCACATATTTCACCATAAATAAAAATGAAAGAAACAAAAAGGGTAGACAGGGATGATGATGATGATTTTAAAGGGTAGCAGAAAAAAGAGAACAGTGTGGTTAATCTGCCTGTCTGTCTGTCTGTCTGTCTGTCTGTCTGTTGTCTGTCTGTCTGCCTGTCTGTCTGTCTGCTTGCCTGTCTATCTGTCTGTTTGTCTGTTTCTGTCTCTGTCTGTCTGTCTGTCAGTCTATATGTCTGCCTGATTGCCTGTCTGTCTGTCTGTCTGTCTGTCTGGCTGGCTGGCTGCTTGCCTGTCTGCCAGCCTGCCTGCCTGCCTGCCTTCTGCCTATCTCTCTCTCTCTCTCTCTCTCTCTCTCTCTCTCTCCCCCTCTCTCTCTCTCTCTCTCAACTAATTAATTATAACAAAACAGGAAGAAAGCCCAGGCACACAAAATCTCAGCCTGCTGCAGAGGACCACGCCTAATTCCATTCAGGTTGGCAGCCACGCTTTCAACCTCACAGAGTGCTCCTCCACAATCTAAAAACAGGGGCCGGCCTGCCGCGCCAAATAGGACCCGACGTAGAGCGGCGCCCACCGGGGAAAGACGAAGGTACCGCAGAAAAGAAGAGAAAAGGGAGGTGAAAATTAAGAGAGAGAATAAAGACAAACCTGTACTAATGTCTCTAGCTGACGCTGAGATATTGACAAAGACGGACAAACACGGACAGAAGAAACTCTTATGTACTCTCCCTTTGTAGTGTGGGGAAAAAATACAGATCGGCCGACACACACACAACTGATAGCGGCACATAGGGGCGACAGAAACAGATTCGTATGGTTTATTTCAAGACAGAAGGGCACAAAGAATGCAGTTAGTCCCCTTTCTTAGCTTATCTTTCCTCCGTTGCTGTGCTGGTTCCATTGTGTTTCATACATACAACCAACACCTCGTATTATCAGCACCACATGTTATTTGTAATCGAGTCAAGAAGGCAAAAACAAATAACAAGGCAAGAAATGCATATAAACAAACCATCAAACGAGCATTGGGGGTTCAGCAGTCCAAAATGAAGCG
>CM031620.1:52150808-52155808 GCA_018398815.1 Conus ventricosus
TTCCTTGACCGCCGAATGAAGTGGGTTTTGGGTATTTTTAAGGGCTCTAAAATATGCCTTCACCTGCTCCAGCTTGTGTCTTGTCTGCATTGAAGGAAGGTCGACCAGGTATCGCATAGTTTGAACTGGTGTGTCCTTTGTTGTTCCCAGGATCAATCTCACTGCTTCATTTTGAATTCTATCTAATTTGAGAAGGTTGCTGTTGGACAGTGTTGTAAGCCCTAATCCATAATCTATCACACTGAGTACAAGTGCGTGATACAGTCGGTAGAGATGGCGCTGTTCAGTGCCTTTAGCTGCCATTGCTTTCATGGCAGATAAGCCTTTTTTGCATTTAAGAACAATATTCTCAACATGCTTTCTAAAGGTTAGCATTCTGTCAAAGCCTGCACCCAAATAGCGTAGGTTGTTAGTTGATTCAACTGGTGTTCCATTGAAGGAAACTGGTGAGGGTACTTGTCCTGATGTCTTGATGTTGAGAGTGCAGACTAATGTCTGGGCTTTTGTAGGGTTGATGGACGATCCAGTTTTTTGACACCACTGAGCAATGTTGTTCAAGTGTCGCTGAACTGCTTTTGTTCTTTCTTCAGCATTCTTTGATGTTTTGTAGATCAGCCCGTCATCTGCAAATGTCATCACTCGAGCAATTCCGTTTCTGTTGAGGTCTGCTAGGCCTTTTGTGTAGACATTGTACAGAACAGGGGAAAGAGGAGAACCTTGAGGTAATCCCATAGAAAGTTTATGAGGTTCAGAAGTCCAGTCTCCAAATCGTAGGATGACGGTTCGCTTCCGAAGTGCCGCTGCTATCCATCGTGTGTCTCAGTGACTCCATAGTCAAGGAGTAGTTCCATGAGAAGCGAGAACTGGACTCTGTTGTATGCATCTTCCAGATCTATTGCAACAGCTAGAGTTTCTTTCTTTCTGTGGAATCCTTCGTACACTTCATAGGCAAAAGCGGCCGCATTTTCCCATGTACTTTTACCTGTTCTGTAGCCTTGTTGATTTGATGGGAGGATTTGTCGACTTTCAAGATCTCTTGCGAGTTTTCTTGCTATGATTCGTTCCACGAGCTTTCCTGCTATATTTTGCATAGTCAGTATGCGGTAGCCATTTAGCTGATGATGGTCTTTTCCTGGCTTTGGTAAAGCTTTCAGGTAGCTGTGTGTCCAGTGTTCTGGGGTATAGCCTTTATCAAAACTCTCCTGGTAGAGACTGAAGAGTTTGGCTCTCTCCTCTTCTGAGAGCTGTTTGATATCTGAATACCGTACATTGTCTGGTCCTGGAGCATTAGCCATAGTGCATCTAGCTATTGCGTCATCCAGTTCAGATTCTGTGATTTCATCATCAATGCCAGTCTGAGCTAGGTGTTGGTTTAACTTGGTCAAATATTTCTTCCTTTCCTCCAGATTTCTTTGATCACTCATTTCTATGAAACGTTTAAGTACAGCCGACCCTTTCTCTAAATTTGTCTTCAGTTTTGTGATCCCATTAGCGTCTAAGATACCTGGGGTTGCGTTTGTTGTTTTTTTTTTCCTTCCATGCCACTATAGAAGTGCCAGAACTGAGTCAGTGTTGTGTCGTAATTGACAGACAAAACTGTTGCCACTTGGTTTCTTTTGCTTCTTCAGCACTCTTTCGAATTGTTCAGTCTTCTGATTCATGTCTCCTTTAATAGCTAGATCAGGGCAAGGTTTTCTTCTTTCTCTCTGCCAACTTCTTACAGACTTGCGTTTCTCTGTCCAGGCTGTTTCTGTGTCTATATTCCACCAAAGGGGTTGGACGATTTGCTTGCTTGCAGCATTGTTTCTTTTGCATCTTCTACTCCTTAACGTTCCTATGATATCCTCTTCATTGTTGTTGTATTGAAAAGGGCCCTTTTGTTTCGTTTGTGTAACTTTTGATGGTTTCTGTAAACTGAAGACAACAGGGAAATGGACACTTCCATGATGAAGAAGTGTTTTCGCACTCATATTTGCTGTGAATTTTGGTCCAATGAGTGCAAAGTCAATGGCACTGTCAGTGTCACCCTGCCTCCTTGTGTGTGTTGGGGATGATGATGTCAGTGCACTAAGAAGTACTTCATCCAACATCGCTTCCAGTGCAATTCGTTGAGGATTGGCACCATGTTGATCCCACAATTTTGAGCGTGGATTAAGATCTCCACATGGTTTGACAGAGTCTCGAAATTCTTTTTTGTATTTTTTTTTTATTTGCTGTCCCAACCTCTGCGCCACCTCAGAGGCAGTGCACACACGCCACTCATTCCGACATCCTGTCCACAGCCACAGCCCGGTCAGCCCCGCCGCAGCCCCGGACCGACAATCAACAGGGAGCAGTCAATGTAACGCCGTCAAGAGGCAACCCACCGGAGAAGACACTGCACTGCTGCCGAGTCACTTCGGTGGTGTTCAGTGGCGCCTGTTCTGATCTAACATACGCAGGACACCACCTACTAAGCCCCCTACTGACGACAATAATTGCTTAGTCGCGGAGCCGGCGTGAGTGAGCTCTCCCTCCGGAGGGCGCCACCACGTCCGTCCAACGACAGCCCTCATGGACTCGCCGATACCGGTGACCCCGACGGAACCAAACCGGAGAGGACATCGAAACTGAGGTCACCATGAGAGCAGGGCATGAAGGGCCACAGAATTTGAGACATTTTTTTAAAAATGCTGATTGATGAGAATGAGGATGATTAAGATTATGCTATGGATTTCCATTTCGGTCTGAGACTACATGACAGGGCTGTACTCTACGCTTCCTTTCATAATATATCCCGGCGTCAACCAGGCCCGAGAGATACAGGCACCTGCAGTGTTGGTCAGGAAAGTTGAGCAACACTCTCAGAAACGCATCCATTTAGTGGATGAAACTCGACTGTGTGGTCCCAGTCTTCCAACTGAGTCCGCAGCAAACTCAACTCTGGGTAGGAGCCGGTCGGGGCAGAAAAACCCACATGACTCTGATGGGATTCGAACCACGACCTCCCAGCTGGGAGTCCGCGACGCTAACCACTTCACCACGGCGGCTGGTGAAATTCATGTTCAATTTCATCCAGAAAGGTCCAATCCGTTTTTGATGTGTGGGTACCTGGATGTATATATGCATTGATGACTATATATACAAGGCGTTTCTGATTACCATCCGGTTTTTCTAGCCTCACACCCATTAGCGCACGTGTGCTACTACTCCATTTTTCCAAGTCTATCATGGACAGTGTGTTTTTCATGTGTTTTTTTATTATCATAGCTAGTCCATCATGCTTTTGAAGTATTATGAATTCATTCAATTGTAATGGTCTGTGGGCGGCACTTCTAGTTTCTTGTAGACACAGAACATCAAAAGTCATATGCTAGTTTTTCAATTGTTGAGATCCTCTTTCTGGCACTGCAGCAGTTCCAAGTACAAATCCTGAAATATTTCTTGGATAGTCTTTCAGCTTTTGTTGTATTCCTACCAACCTTTCTTCTTCTCCCACCTCTTTTACTCCGCCGACTATTGTTTTGTGGGGATCCAGTTTGAAGTCCAAAGCCTGCACCGAAGACCCCAAGGTGCAAGCGAGACAAAGTATTTTGAGAACCCATGAAAAGGTATTCTTAGTGTCGAGGGGTCATGAGCGGTCGCCCTGGCAGAGCCTCGTATTAGGAAAGGGCAATGGATGTCCATACATGTAGGGAACGCCTGCACATATGAAGTCCGTCAGCCTGGGGTCGCCTAGGGCCAGACTACATACGGTTCGAGACTGTTTAACCCAACAGCCATTCATCCCTCGGTACTGTATGAAAGCCTTGGGATTGGGGGAGGTCGACTCCAAGATTTTAAAAAAAGTGGGGGGGGGGGGGGGGGGGGGGGGGGTCAAAGCGAAGTGTGTGTGTGGGGGGGGGGGGGGGGGAAGGGACAGCTGAGAACATGGTAGTGAACAGTGTGCCTCATTAAGCTGTTGTCCTGTGTTTCGCGTTTGCTTCCCTTTTGTTGTTCCCGAGCGAGCGTAGCGAGAGAGGGATTTTTTTTAAAACTATAATGTGAGACATATCCGTGCGAAAAAACCGGGTAGGTTAAATAGGGAGCTTTAAGATGATTTACTCACACATACACACCCACCTACACATACACGCACGCACATACTGCTCTGACTCCAAGTCTCTGTCTCTGTCTCTCTCTGTCAATAAGTCTGTCTGTCTGTCTGTTTCTCAGTCTCTGTCTTTGTCTTTATTTCTCTGTCTCTCCCCTCTCATTCCACGCAAGCACGAACGCCACACACACACACACACACACACACACACCACACACACACCACACACATTCTCTCTCTCTCTCTCTCTCTCTCTCTCTCTTCTCTCTCTCTCTCTCTCTCTCTCTCTCTTCAAAATAAAGGTAGATAAAGCATGAGAAAGGAATTGTAATAACGAGACAAACAAGAGGGAGGGAGAGAGAGAGAGAGAGAGAGAGAGGGAGAGAGAGAGAGAGAGAGAGAGAGATGAGAGAGAGAGAGAGAGAGAAGACAGACAGACAGACAGACAGACAGACAGACAGACAGACAGACAGAAGAGTGAGAGAGAGAGAGGTACTTGAAGCGTTCTAGGACGATCAGTCAGGAAGACAGTGATGGTATTACCTAAAGTGGAAAGTTTGGTTTGACTTATCAGGAAGTATCCAACGACTGGGTTGCCTTGAGGAACGCAGGAAGAGGGTTCCAAATAGAGGATTCCAAAATGCAAAAGGCTGGTTGCAACAAATCGATTCGTACACGTGATACAACATTGTTACTTATTCGTACACGTGATCCAACATTGTTACTTATTCGTCCACGTGATAAAACATCGTTACTTATCATTTGGCTGTGTTGAACTGTCAAAGGTTTACCGTGTCTGGGACGGAGTCCATTCGTCATCTTCCGCCGCCTTTAGCCTTGCCCCAACAGGATCAGGTAGCTGTTGGTGTGGTCTGCGGTTTGATTTTTTTTGTACATGTCACGGGTGCGTGATTAGGTATATGCTTTA
>CM031620.1:52158308-52176990 GCA_018398815.1 Conus ventricosus
GTTCAGAGGACTGTGGACCTGAGGGTGGAGTGGTTCAAACAGAAGACTGTGCATCTGAGGGTGGAGTGGTTCAAACAGAAGACTGTGGACATGAGGGTGGAGTGGTTCAAACAGAAGACTGTGGACTTGAGGGTGGAGTGGTTCAAACAGAGGACTGTGGACCTGAGGGTGGAGTGGTTCAGGGGACTGTGGACCCGAGAGTGGAGTGGTTCAAACAGAGGACTGTGGATCTGAGGGTGGAGTGGTTCAAACATAAGACTGTGGATCTGAGGGTGGAGTGGTTCAGAGTACTGTGGACCTGAGGGTGGAGTGGTTCAGAGGACTGTGGACCTGAGGGTGGAGTGGTTCAGAGGACAGTGAATCTGAGGGTGGAGTGGTTCAGAGGACTGTGGACCTGAGGGTGGAGTGGTTCAGAGGATAGTGAACCTGAGGGTGGAGTGGTTCAGAGGACAGTGAACCTGAAGGGTGGAGTGGTTCAAACAGAGGACTGTAGATCTGAGGGGGTGGAGTGGTTCAGAGTACTGTGCACCTGAGGGTGGAATGGTTCAAAGGAGAGTGAATCTGAGGGTGAAGTGGTTCAGAGGACAGTGAACCTGAGGGTGGAGTGGTTCAAACAGAAGACTGTAGATCTGAGGGGGTAGAGTGGTTCAGAGAACTGTGGACCTGAGGGTGGAATGGTTCAGAGGAGAGTGAATCTGAGGGTGAAGTGGTTCAGAGGACAGTGAACCTGAGGGTGGAGTGATTCAAACAGAGGACTGTAGATCTGAGGGGGTGGAGTGGTTCAGAGGACTGTAGACTTGAGAGCGGAGTGATTCAAACAGAGGACTGTGGACCTGAGGGTTCAATAGATGACGTCAAACGACACAGACAACAGTCACTCACAGATGGCTTTAATAAGGCACTGACAACAATTACCCACAGCTGATGTACGACAGCATTGACAACAATCGCCCACTGATGACTTACGACAGCAGCGACAATTGTCCATTTCTTTCTACGAAGATGACGTCAAGGTGCAATGACTGCACTTACTCATAGATTTCGTCAAACGGTACTGTCAACAGTCACCAGTAAATCCTGTAAATGACGTCAGCAAGCAATGGCGGTGATTATCCTTACCTGACTGCAACTAACCATACCAGCATTTTCCCATAGATGACGTCAAATGGCAGTGACAGCAATCATTGTGTGATAAGGTCAAATGGTAATGACAGCAATCATTGTGTGATTAGGTCAGATGGTAATGACAGCAATCATTGTGTGATAAGGTCAAATGGTAATGACAACAATTATCGAGTGACAAGATCAAATGGTAATGACAGCAATCATTGTGTGATAAGGTTAGATGGTAATGACAGCAATCATTGTGTGATAAGGTCAAATGGTAATGACAGCAATCATTGTGTGATAAGGTTAGATGGCAATGACAACAATTACCGAGTGATAAGATCAAATGGTAATGACAGCAATCATTGTGTGATAAGGTCAAATGGCAATGACAGCAATTATTGTGTGATTAGGTCAGATGGTAATGACAGCAATCATTGTGTATTAAAGTCAAATGGTAATGACTACTATCATTGTGTGATAAGATCAAACGGTAATGACATCAATTATTGTGTTATAAGGTCAAACGGCAAATCAGCAATCATTGTGCGATTAGATTAGATGGTAGTGACAGCAATCATTGTTTGATAAGATCAAACGGTAATGACAGCAATCAAAGTATGATAAGATCAAATGGTAATGACAGCAATCATTGTATGATGAGGTCAAATGTCAAATCAGCAATCCTTGTGAGATTAGGTCAGATGATAATGCCTATAGGATGCATAGATGACAACAAATGGTAATGACAGCAATATCATCACACATTGATGACGTCTGATGACAATGACAGCAATCAGCTATAAATGACGCCATACAGCAGCGCGCGCGCGAGCGCACGTTGTATACTATTTGTACTGTTAATGCATGCATTCCCATACACGCGGACATTATAAGATGGACAGACAAGTGGACTAATTGAGATTGTCTATGGAGAGAGAGAGAGAGAAAGAGAGAGAGAGAGAGAGAGAGAGAGAGAGAGAGAGAGAGAGAGAGAGTGAGAGAGACAGACAGACAGACAGAAACAGAGACAGAGAGACAGACAGAAGGGGGGGGGGGGCGGGGAGAGAGACAGACAAACAGACAGATAGATGCAGAGAGAGAGAGAGAGGAGAGAGGAGAGAGAGAGAGAGAGAGAGAGAGAGAGAGAGAGAGAGAGAGAGAGAGAGAGAGAGAGAGATGAAGTACTCACGCTTCTCTCCAACCCGCTTGAAAGAGCGGGACCAGAGGGCGCGCAGATGGGACAGCATGGGCACCACCCGCTGGCAGCGGTCCTCGCATAGCGCGGCTCCGGGCGTGACGGAGCCCATCACCGACAGCAGCACCAGCAGACATGCAGCACCACGGCTGCCCCGCCTCCTGTCCGCACGTGCTACCCGCCTGCAGTGCCAGGAGGCCAGTCCTCGCCTTTCGCGGCTGCTGCTGCTGCTGCCATGCTGATGGGAGAAGGCCATCTCTTTGTGTGTTGTGGGAATGGGTGGTGGTGGTGGTGGTGGTGGTGGTAACGGTGTTGATTCTGTGGAAAATACAAGCCAGAGCGAAATGTAGGGCAATGGGATCAGTCAGTAAATCTGTGAATGAATCAATTCAATTCAAGAATTCGACAATCAGTAAGAATCAATTCAAATCAAGAATTCGACAGTCAGTGAATGCACATAATCAAACAAAAATAAAGCAAAGAAAAGAAAAGCAGCAACAAACAAACAAAAAAAAATACAAACAAAAAAAAAAACAAAAAGGTACTGCCTATACAACTCACAGGTAACGAAACAAAGCACAGAACGAACAAAAATAAAAGAAAGCAAAAAACAAACAAACTAACTAAAAGAAAAGGCAAAAAGGCAACTGCCTATACGACTCTCAGGTAACAAAACAAATCACAGAACGAACAAAAATAACAAACAAACAAACAAACAAATGGCACCAACAAGAAAAGGCATAAGGCAACTGCCTTACGGCTCACAGGAAAGGAATGCTAAGCACAGACGACTGGCATAGAGTGGCGGGATGGGAGAGCACTAGAGCCACCTGTTGCCTTCCAACGCCTAAACTGGATCCAGGTTTATCTATGTCATGCCTTGTACGTCCACGGCATGGATCAGTTTGTGTGGTGTCTCAGGCCAACGGCTTCTATCTTGAATTGTGACTTACAGCACATAATGACTAATGCTGAAAAAGGTCACCAGTGAAGGCACTAAGTCAGTGTTGAAAAGTCATACAATGAGGGCACTAAAGTTAATGTTGAAAAAGGTCATACAGTGAAGGTTTAAGGTTAATTTGAAAAAGTCATACAATGAAGGTACAAATTGCTTGAAAAGTGTCATACAGTGAAGGTATTAAGTTAATGTTGGAAATGCTTATAGTGAAGGTACTAAAGTTAATGTTGAAAAAGGTCATACAGTGAAGGGTATAAGGTTAATGTTGAAAAGGTCATACAGTGAAGGTACTAAATTATGTTGAAACAGTATATAGTGAGGTATTAAATTAATGTGGAAAGGTCATACAGTGAAGGTACTAAAGTTAATGCTGAAAAAGGTCATACAGTGGGGGCACTAAAGTTAATGTTGAAAAAGGTCATACAGTGAGGGCACCGAAGTTAATGTTGAAAAAGGTCATACAGTGAGGGCACTGAAGTTAATGTTGAAAAAGGTCATACAGTGAGGGCACTAAAGTTAATGTTGAAAAAGGTCATATAGTGAAGGCACTAACGTTAATGTAGTTGCAAAGTGAGGTGACTGCAGGCAGAAATCTAAACAAATTTTAAATGTTATTAATAGCGAACTGCCAAGAAAACGTAGATAAACGATTCACAAGACAAAACACTTTTTGATTGCCTTGTGATTCGTGTGTCTACGTTTTCTTGGCGGTTCGTTTTTAATTACATTTAAAATTAATTTACTGAAGTTAATGTTGAGAAAGGTAATAGAGTGAAGGCACTAAAGTTAGTGTTGAGAACGTCATACAGGGAAGGCCCAAAAGTTAATGTTGAAAACGCCATACAATGAAGGCACTAAAGTTAATGTTGAAAAAGATCATACAATGAAGGCCCTAAAGTTAATGTTGAAAGTGAAGGCACTAAAGTTAATGATGAAAACGTCATACAATGAAGGCCCTAAAGATAATGTTGAAAAAGTTCATACCATGAAGGCCCCTAATGTTGAAAGGAAGGCACTAAAGTTAATGTTGAAAACGCCATACAATGAAGGCCCTAAAGTTAATGTTGAAAATGAAGGCACTAAATCTACTGTTGAAAACGTCATACAGTGAAAGCCCTAAAGATAATGTTGAAAACACCATACAGTGAAGGCATTTAAGTTAATGCTGAAAACGTCATACAATGCAGGCCCTAAAGTTAATGTTGAAAAAGGTCATACAATGAAGGCCCTAAAGTTAATGTTGAAAGTGAAGGCCTAAAGTTAATGTTGAAAGTGAAGGCACTAAAGTTAAGTTGTAAAAGGTCATACAGTGAAGGCACTAAATGTAATGTTGCAAAGGTCATACAGTGAAGGTACTAAAGTTGATTTTGAAAAGTGTCATGATGTGAGGCTACTAAAGTTAATGTTGAAAAAGGCGATAAAGTGAAGGTACTAAAATTAATGTTGAAAAAGGTCATACAGTAAGGGCACAAAAGTTATTGTTGAAAAAGGTTATAAATGAAGGTACTAAAGTTAATATTGAAAAAGGTCATAAAGTCAGGGTACTAAAGTTAATGTTGGAAAATGTCATACAGCGAGCGCACTAAAGCTAATGTTAAAAAAGGTCATAAAGTGAGGGTACTAAGTTGGTTTTGGAAAAGGTCATGAAGTGAGGCTACTACAGTTACTGTTGAAAAAGGTCATACAGTGATGGTACTACAGTTAATGTTGAAAAAAGTCATAAAGTGAGGGCATTACAGTTAATGTTGATAAAGGTCATAAAGTAAGGGTACTACAGTTAATGTTGAAAAACGTCATCAAGTGAAGGCACTTAAGTTAATCTTGAAAACGTCATACGATAAAGGCACTAAAGGTAATGTTGACAAAGGCCATACAGTAAAGGCACTAATGTTGAAGAAGGTCATACAGTGAGGGTATCAAAGTTATTGTTGAAAAAGATCATAAAGTGAGGGTATCAAAGTTAATGTTGAAAAAGGTCATAAAGTAAGGGCACTGAAGTTAATGTTGTAAAAGGTCAAACAGTGAGGGTACAAAATGTTAATGTTGAAAAAGCCCATACAGTGAAGGCACTAAATTTGATGTTAAAAAAAGGTCATACAGTGAGAGTACTACAATTAATGTTGAAAAGGTCATACAGTGAGGGTATCGAAGTTGATGCTGAAAAAAGGTCATATAGCGAGTGCACAAAAGTTAATGTTGAAAAAGATCATACAGTGAAGGTACCAAAGTTAATGTTGAAAAGGTCATACAGTGAGGGTACTACAGTTAATGTTGTAAAGGGTCATACAGTGAGGGCACTAAAGTTAATGTTGAAAAGGGTCATATAGTGAAAGCATTAAAGTTAATGTTGAAAAAGGTCATAACCTGAGAGCATCAAAGTTAATGTTGAAAAAGGTCATAAAGTAAAGACACTGAAGTTAATGTTGTAAAAGGTCATACAGTGAGGGTACAAAATGTTAATATTGAAAAGGTCATACAGTGAGGGTACTAAATTTGATGTTGAAAAAGGTCATGCAATGAGGGTGCTACAATTAATGTTGAAAAAGGTCATACAGTGAGGGTATCAAAGTTGATGTTGAACAAAAGGTCATATAGTAAGTGCACTAAAGTTAATGTTGAAAAAATCATACAGTGAAGGTATTAAAGTTAATGTTGAAAAGGTCATACAGTGAGGTACTACAGTTAATGTTGAAAAGGGTTATACAGTGAGGGCACTAAAGCTAATGTTGAAAAGGTCGTACAGTGAGGGCACTAAAGTTAATATTGACAAAAGGTCATATAGTGAAGGCACTAACGTTAATGTAGTTGCAAAGTGAGGCGACTGCAGGCGGAAATCTAAACGAATTTTAAATGTTATTAAAACGTAAATAAACGATTCACAAGACAAAACACTTTTTGATTGTCTTGTGATTCGTGTGTCTTCGTCTTCTTGGCGGTTCGTTTTTAATTACATTTAAAATTAATTTACTGAAGTTAATGTTGAAAAAGGTCACAGAGTGAAGGCACTAAAGTTAAGTTGTAAAAGGTCATACAGTGAAGGCACTAAATGTAATGTTGAAAAGGTCATACAGTGAAGGTACTAAAGTTGATTGTGAAAAGTGTCATAATGTGAGGCTACTAAAGTTAATGTTGAAAAAGGCGATAAAGTGAAGGTACTAAAATTAATGTTGAAAAAGGTCATACAGTAAGGTCACAAAAGTTAATGTTAAAAAAAGTTATAAAATGAAGGTACTAAAGTTAATATTGAAAAAGGTCATAAAGTCAGGGTACTAAAGTTAATGTTGGAAAATGTCATACAGTGAGTGCACTAAAGCTAATGTTAAAAAAGGTCATAAAGTGAGGGTACTTAAGCTAATTTTGAAAAAGATCATACACTGAGGGTACTAAAGTTGGTTTTGAAAAAGGTCATGAAGTGAGGCTACTACAGTTACTGTTGAAAAAGGTCATACAGTGATGGTACTACAGTTAATGTTGATAAAGGTCATAAAGTAAGGGTACTACAGTTAATGTTGAAAAACGTCATCAAGTGAAGGCACTAAAGTTAATCTTGAAAACGTCATACGATAAAGGCACTAAATGTAATGTTGACAAAGGCCATACAGTAAAGGCATTAATGTTGAAGAAGGTCATACAGTGAGAGTATCAAAGGTATTGTTGAAAAAGATCATAAAGTGAGAGTGTCAAAGTTAATGTTGAAAAAGGTCATAAAGTAAGGGCACTGAAGTTAATGTTGTAAAAGGTCAAACAGTGACGGTACAAAATGTTAATGTTGAAAAAGGCCATACAGTGAAGGCACTAAAGTTGATGTTAAAAAAGGTCATACAGTGAGAGTACTACAATTAATGTTGAAAAAGGTCATACAGTGAGGGTATCGAAGTTGATGCTGAAAAAAGGTCATATAGCGAGTGCACAAAAGTTAATGTTGAAAAAGATCATACAGTGAAGGTACTAAAGTTAATGTTGAAAAGGTCATACAGTGAGGGTACTACAGTTAATTTTGTAAAGGGTCATACAGTGAGGGCACTAAAGTTAATGTTGAAAAGGGTCATACAGTGAAAGCATTAAAGTTAATGTTGAAAAAGGTCATAACCTGAGAGCATCAAAGTTAATGTTGAAAAAGGTCATAAAGTAAGGGCACTGAAGTTAATGTTGTAAAAGGTCATACAGTGAGGGTACAAAATGTTAATATTGAAAAGGTCATACAGTGAGGGTACTAAATTTGATGTTGAAAAAGGTCATACAGTGAGGGTATCAAAGTTGATGTTGAACAAAAGGTCATATAATAAGTGCACTAAAGTTAATGTTGAAAAAATCATACAGTGAAGGTATTAAAGTTAATGTTGAAAAGGTCATACAGTGAGGTACTACAGTTAATGTTGAAAAGGGTTATACAGTGAGGGCACTAAAGCTAATGTTGAAAAAGGTCGTACAGTGAGGGCACTAAAGTTAATATTGACAAAAGGTCATATAGTGAAGGCACTAACGTTAATGTAGTTGCAAAGTGAGGCGACTGCAGGCGGAAATCTAAACGAATTTTAAATGTTATTAAAACGTAGATAAACGATTCACAAGGCAAAACACTTTTTGATTGTCTTGTGATTCGTGTGTCCACGTCTTCTTGGCGGTTCGTTTTTAATTACATTTAAAATTAATTTACTGAAGTTAATGTTGAAAAAGGTCATAGAGTGAAGGCACTAAAGTTAAGTTGTAAAAGGTCATACAGTGAAGGCACTAAATGTAATGTTGAATAGGTCATACAGTGAAGGTACTAAAGTTGATTGTGAAAAGTGTCATGATGTGAGGTTACTAAAGTTAATGTTGAAAAAGGCGATAAAGTGAAGGTACTAAAATTAATGTTGAAAAAGGTCATACAGTAAGGGCACTAAAGTTAATGTTAAAAAAGGTTATAAAATGAAGGTACTAAAGTTAATATTGAAAAAGGTCATAAAGTCAGGGTACTAAAGTTAATGTTGGAAAATGTCATACAGCGAGCGCACTAAATCTAATGTTAAAAAAGGTCATAAAGTGAGGGTACTTAAGCTAATTTTGAAAAAGATCATACACTGAGGGTACTAAAGTTGGTTTTTGAAAAGGTCATGAAGTGAGGCTACTACAGTTACTGTTGAAAAAGGTCATACAGTGATGGTACTACAGTTAATGTTGAAAAAAGTCATAAAGTGAGGGCATTACAGTTAATGTTGATAAAGGTCATAAAGTAAGGGTACTACAGTTAATGTTGAAAAACGTCATCAAGTGAAGGCACTTAAGTTAATCTTGAAAATGTCATACGATAAAGGCACTAAAGGTAATGTTGACAAAGGCCATACAGTAAAGGCACTAATGTTGAAGAAGGTCATACAGTGAGGGTATCAAAGTAATTGTTAAAAAAGATCATAAAGTGAGGGTATCAAAGTTAATGTTGAAAAAGGTCAAAAAGTAAGGGCACTGAAGTTAATGTTGTAAAAGGTCATACAGTGAGGGTACAAAATGTCAATGTTGAAAAAGCCATACAGTGAGGGCACTGAAGTTGATGTTGAAAAAGGTCATACAGTGAGAGTACTACAATTAATGTTGAAAAAGGTCATACAGTGAGGGTATCAAAGTTGATGCTGAAAAAAAAAACGGTCATATAGTGAGTGCACAAGTAAATGTTGAAAAAGATCATACAGTGAAGGTACTAAAATTAATGTTGAAAAGGTCATACAGTGAGGGTACTACAGTTAATGTTGTAAAGGGTCATACAGTGAGGGCACTAAAGTTAATGTTGAAAAAGGTCATACAGTGAAAGCATTAAAGTTAATGTTGAAATAGGTCATACAGTGAGGGTACTACAATTAATGTTGAAAAAGGTCATATGGTGAGGATATCAAAGTGAAGGTACTAAAGTTAATGTTGAAAAAGGTCATAGAGTGAGGGCACTAAAGTAAATGTTGTAAAGGTCATAAAGTAAGGCTATCAAAGTTAATGTTGAAAAAGGTCATAAAGTAAGTGTACTGAAGTTAATGTTGTAAAAGGTCATACAGTGAGGCTACAAAATGTTAATGTTGAAAAGGTCATACAGTGAGGGTACTAGAGTTAATGTTGAAAAAGGCCATACAGTGAAGGCACTAAAGTTGATGTTGAAAAAGGTCATACAGTGAGGGTACTACAATTAATGTTGAAAAAGGTCATACGGTGAGGATATCAAAGTGAAGGTACTAAAGTTAATGTTGAAAAAGGTCATGCAGTGGGGGCACTAAAGTAAATGTTGAAAAAGGTCATACAGTGAATTTTACTCAAGTTGATTTTGAAAAAGATCATAAAGTGAGGGCACTAAAGTTAATGTTGAAGAAGGTCATAAAGTGACGGTACTAACGTTGATGTAAAAAAGTCATACAGCGAAGGTACTAAAGTTGATTTTGAAAAAGGTCATAAAGTGAGGGTACTAAAGTTGTTGTTGAAAAAGCCATACCGTGAGGGTATCAAAGTTAAGCCACGTGATTCATGATGACGCCTAATCTCTACCTTCTCTCCCCTCCATATCTCATCCCTTCGTCATGGCGGCTGGCACCTTCCTCTGTCCATGTCTGGCACCCAACAGCAGGCTGTTACTGGGTCGTATTACTTCAGGGTGATGAAGAAACCGCGTTAAAAGCAGTGTCTGACACGACAGTTCACTGACAAGGTACCGTCTGTGGCTGCATTTCTCCAGCAATGGCAGCGCTTGAAAGACTGTATGGCAGTCAGCACGGTACAGAGAAAAGTGCCTGTAAAAACTCTATGGCAGTCAGCACAGTACAGAGAAAAGTGCCTGTAAAGACTCTATGGCAGTCAGCACAGCACAGAGAAAAGTGCCTGTAAAGACTATGGCAGTCAGCACGGTACAGAGAAACGTGCCTGTAAAGACTCTATGGCAGTCAGCACAGCACAGAGAAAAGTGCCTGTAAAGACTCTATGGCAGCACAGCACAGAGAAAAATGCCTGTAAAGACTCTATGGGAGTCAGCACAGCACAGAGAAAAGTGCCTGTAAAGACTCTATGGCAGTCAGCACAGCACGGAGAAAAGTGCCTGCAAAGACTCTATGGCAGTCAGCACAGCACAGAGAAACGTGCCTGTAAAGACTCTATGGCAGTCAGCAGAAGAAACTCTAGGGAAAGCTTGACAGCAGAAGGTTTTCAGAGAAGAAACCCCCTCAGAAAAACGGATCACAAGACAAATTACAACGCGTTTCGACCTCTTAGGTCTTCTTCAGGTAAGATAAGCAACACTCAGGACAACAAAAATGAAGAACGCGCAATCCCTTATCTTTGGCGAATTCGGAGCAAAAAGGACCCAGACTTAAGAGGTCGAAACGTTCGTGTTTTGTCTTGTGATCCCTTTGTCCACAGTATTCGGTGGAGTCAAAATAATTACTTTTAAAATTTGTTTAGATTTGCGCCTATAGTCGTCTCACTTTGCTACTTACTCTTATTTTGTTATTTTTGGCAAGACATGTCTGTGGGTGGCCTGTGTTGGTTCTATATTGCGGCGTTCGTCATCGTCTGCAGTTCTTAGTTGGCGAACGCTGTTCGTCATAATTCAACACTCATTCTGTTTCGTCCAGCATGGGCCTTAGCAAAATATGATAGCAGCGAAAGGGTTAAGTAATATGTTTATTCACATCTGCACCTCTGCCTGAAACGGTGGAATACGTAATCTGATTTGGACAGAATTTAGCGTGTATGTTATAATAATTGCATGTCATATTAAATTACTTGTTTCATATTAGTATATGAATGAATACTCGCAGATAGTTGAATTTCTGAGAAAAAGACAATTTTGCAATAGTAAAGACATTGTTGAAAATGTTCATCGCAGATTTACGTCTGTTTCCGCTTAAGGACGTCTTAACAATATAATGCACGCATGCTTGCAAGTACTTGGGTACGCACGCACGCATACACACGCTGGAAAGCAAGCATCAAACAATCCACTGACTGAAAAACACAAAATCCAGCAAACAACTCGCCGAAAAGCTGACAATCCATCAATTCATCACTTCCAAGAGAAGGTGTTAGCTGGACCAGTATGTGTCCACCGGGCGACCTGCATTCAAGACAATAAGAACGCTTTGACAAAACAGGAGGTGAATCTAAAAGTGAAAATATGAAGATAGCGGTAATGTGTTGACCAACAAAATGTAAATGAAAATGTGACAATGGTTTGACAATAACAAAATAGAATATGACAATGCTTTGACTATTACAAAACTGAAAATGAAAATACAACACTGCATTAACAATAATAAAATGAATCTGAAGACATAAAGAAACATTGATAATAACAGAAACTTTAAAAAAGCATGACATTGACAGACATGAAATTGAAGGTATGACAAAAGATTGACAGCAACGGACATGTAAATGAGATGACAATACCTTATCAGCATCAGAAATTAAAATGACAATACATTGATAACTATAGAAATAAAAATGAAGACATAAAAATGAAGACATAGCAATGCCTTAACGATTACACAAATACAAACGTAGAAATGACAATACTTTGACAGTGACAGAAATACAAACGAAGAAATGACAATGCCCTGACAGTAACAGAAATACAAACGAAGAAATGACAATGCCCTGACAGTGACAGAAATACAAACGAAGAAATGACAATGCCCTGACAGTGACAGAAATACAAACGAAGAAATGACAATGCCCTGACAGTGACAAAAATGAAAATGAAGATATGACAAAAGCACCGACATCAATAGACATGCAAATTAGGGTATGACGATAACTTGACAATAAAAGAAATTAAAATAAAGACAACGCCTTGACAATAACAGACATGACAATGAAGATATGACAAAGCACTGACAATAACAGAAATGAAATGAGGGTATGACAGTGCACTGACAATAGCAGAAATGTAAATAAAGATATATAAAGCATTGACAACATAAATGAAAATCAAGGTGTGACAATACACAGGCAATAAAAGAAATGAAATTGAAAATATGACGATTTAACAAACTACAGAAACGTAAATGAAGATATGACGATGCCTAGACAGAAACAGAAATGAGAAAAAGATGTCATAACGAACTGACAGTAACAGAACTGAAAAACGGCTAAAGATATTAGGAATGCGTTGAGAATAACAGAAACGAAAATGAAAATACAGCAGTATATTGGGCTGAAGAGAAATGAAGACGACGGCTACAGTTTCACAGGAATGGGAACAAAGCTTAACATATTGATCGCACATTATCAACAACTAAACTAAAAGAAATGAAGAGCTTGGCAGTGGCAAGGCATTCATTATAAATGAACACATGCTAATTTTCTCACTAGCCCGGCCAAACACGTTACTGATATTTTAAACCGCTGTCAATTTAAATAAATAGCAACCCCCACCCTAACCCACTCCGAAAGAATGACAACTCCTTGACATAACCAGATTTTAAAATGAAAATACTGACAGTCCATGGATAATAATGGTGCAGAAAATGAATATGTTGACAATTTGCACTTTAATAACATGAATACAAATATACAGGTACGACTGGAGCGTATGTTGATACTATGAACTAAAAAAAAATACATGAACAATGTATGCAGCGTATGCTGACACCATGAACTGAAAAAATGCATTAACAATGCATGCAGGGTATATTGACGCCATGAACTGAAAAAATACATTAACAATGCATGTAGCGTATGTTGACACCATAAACTAAAAACAAAACATTAACATGAAGGTAGCCTATGTTGACACCATAAAACTGAAAATAAATACATTAACAATGCACGCAGCGTATGTTGACACCTTGAAACTGAAAATAAATACATTAACAATGCATGGACGATGATGGAACTGAACATGATAGCAAAAATACCTTGACAACACCAAATTAAAAGTGTTCGCACGCAATCTATGGAGGGGCATACCTTAATAATAATACACTGAATATGGAGACATTGCCATGCTTTAATAATAACGGGACTGAAAATGAAGGTATGACAATTGTTTGGCTCTCACTGAAGTATGACTACACGACAGTGTCCTGACAAAAAAAGGCACTGTAATACCTGAAGACGCGACAATGCATTGACAACAATGGAACTGTAGGTTCAAAGTGCTGACAATGCATTGACAACAATGGAACTGTAGGTTCAAAGTGCTGACAATGCATTGACAACAATGGAACTGTGGGTTCAAAGTGCTGACAATGCATTGACAACAATGGAACTGTTGGTTCAAAGTGCTGACAATGCATTGACAACAATGGAACTGTGGGTTCAAAAGTGCTGACAATGCTATGACTATGGGACATACTTGATAGGTAGGGAACAGAAGATTACGATATTGACGGTGTATGGATGATAACGGAACTGATCGTGACAACGATATTGCACTGAAAGTAATGGAACTGAAATGAATTAACGACATGGCATTGACAATAGCAGGGACAAAGCATGAAGATTAGACAATACCTTAAAATTTACGAAACGAAAAATTGAGATATGACACTGGGTGGATAAAAGGGGACTTTACAATGAAGATAAAGTTATGTCTTGAAAAAAAGGAAACTGAAGAATATTACTGATAATGTATTTACAATGAAGGACCCGACGTGACACTGCTGATAATGTGGCATGGTCATACTCCCTGGATAACATTTAGAGGAGAGTGAGAGACGGGTCAATAAACCTCAGTTATGTTAATTAGCTGGAGAGAGAGAGAGATATATACAAATCATTTGACCCAAGTCACGTTAATTAACAGGAGAGGAGAGCGAGATACACATCATTTGGCCTAAGTCATGTCAATTAGCAGGAGAGGAGAGCGAGACACAATTCATTTGTTATATTAATCAGTAGGAGAGGAGAGTGAGGTACACATCATTTGGCCTAGGTCATGTCAATTAGCAGGAGAAGAGAGCGAGACACTATTCATTTGTTATATTAATCAGTAGGAGAGGAGAGTGGAATCAGGTTCAGTTGATCTCCAGGATGCTGTTATTTTTCCACTTACATCATGGATGGCTTGATTAGTTGCTAGCGGTTTTAAGTCCTACAGGATAAACACTACACGGTCTGCTCCCCCTAGCCCCCACCTCTTTCCCTTTCTTTTCCAGCGCAGTGGACAGAGAGACGTCCACGCCTGTTGTCCACTAGGTCATAGAAAACCCAAGCCCAGCCAGTAGGACACTTAAGGACAAGTTCAAATTTCACAGGCTAATCTCAAAATTAGCAGAGGGAAGGTGACCTTGATTAACAGACGTGTGGTCAATTGTACGAGAGTTCCAGTCAGAGCTCCAGCAAGTCAAGTCCTCCCTGGCCTTGCCAGCTCCTCATGGACACCTTGGAACACCCTCACTGGCAGTTCATCAAAAGAGAGCAGAGTCAAGCTTTGCCAGCTCCTCATGGACACCTTGGAACACTCTCACATGCATTTAATTCAAAGAGACGTGAATGCAGCTTTGCAGGGTCCTCATGGACACCCTCACAGGCAGTTAATTCAAAGACAGCTGAGTCTTGCTTTACCGGACAGGCAGACCTCCCCTGCCAGCAATGACGAGGAAAGAGCTTGGAGTCGCAGGGTCCAGACGTGTACCAATATCACAATATTTAGATACGTTTCCACTGAAAATGTAACATATTAAATTATTCGTATACAGTATGGTTGATGGTGCGTGAACTGAACGCAACGGATTCCGTTGTCCCCATTAATAGATCGTCAACGATGACCTCCTTTGCTCAGGACGATAGGAACCATGGATGGCAATGTTCACAACCTTTCATAGAATTTGAGCAGTGAAGGGGCATCAATCAGACTGTCGGTCATGAAATATTGCCTGTATTATTAACTGGATCGAAACACAGAAGAGGGCAATTAAATATACTGATAAACTGAAGAGAATAATTGAACGAATTGTGAATAAACTAGATGTGCACGTAACCATACTTTGTAATAAGGCGAGGAAAGACTAGCATCAATAGCATAAATCCTCATCTCTCTTCTAATCCACAGACAAGCTGTTTAGGCTAGCATCAGTAGCATCAATCCTCATATCTGTTCTAACCCACAGCCAAGCTGTTTAGACTAGCATCAATAGTATAAATCCTTGTCACTGTTCTACCCCACAGACAAGCTGTTTAGACTAGCATCAATAGTGTAAATCCTTGTCACTGTTCTAACCCACAGACAAGCTGTTTAGACTAGCATCAATAGTATAAATCCTTGTCACTGTTCTAATCCACAGACAAGCTGCTTAGACTAGCATCAATAGTACTGTATAAATCCTTGTCACTGTTCTAACCCACAGACAAGCTGTTTAGACTAGCATCAATAGTATACATCCTTGTCACTGTTCTAACCCACAGACAAGCTGTTTAGACTAGCATCAATAGTGTAAATGCTCGTCTCGTCTCTGTTCTAACCCACAGACAAGCTGTTTGAAACTTTTGCAAGAAGAAGCCAGCACTACTGTGGACAGTAGAAACCCTCAGCTTCCTCTCCTTTTGTCATTTCTCCATCTTAAGGCCCCAGCCCTCGACACAGAGTCACGCCCTCTTCACCAACTAGGTCACTACTGTCTCCTGGCGGTACTCATCTTAAGGCCCCAGCCCTCGACACAGAGTCCCGTCCTCTTCACCAACTAGGTCACTACTGTCTCCTGGCGGTGCTCATCTTAAGGCCCCAGCCCTCGACACAGAGTCCCGTCCTCTTCACCAACTAGGTCACTACTGTCTCCTGGTGGTACTCATCTTAAGGCCCCAGCCCTCGACACAGAGTCACGCCCTCTTCACCAACTAGGTCACTACTGTCTCCTGGCGGTGCTCATCTTAAGGCCCCAGCCCTCGACACAGAGTCCCGTCCTCTTCACCAACTAGGTCACGGCTGTCTTCATCTAAAGGCCCCAGCCCTCGACACAGAGTCCCACCCTCTTCACCAACTAGGTCACAGCTGTCTCCTGGCGGTGTCGTATCGACCAGTGTGACAGAGCAAACTGTCAGAGGCGCAAGTGGAAATGATTTCTTTTCAGGGAAATTCGGGCAACAAGTGAACAGGACAGTCGCAAGAAAGACACTTACTTCTCCCACGGACTGAGGTCGACAAACGAAACAAAGGAATGTTCACGTGTGTCAGTATGTCTGCTTGTGAACAACACTTCCATTTGTCTGTGGTGAACGCCACGAGGACGATACAGCTCACTGGATGGAGGCAGAACCAACGTAAGGAAGATCTAGAGGTAAACACATTCCGTCAGATCAGGACAGAAATACCGTGAAGGACGCTGGCAGACGAATGGAGCCCTTCAGATCAGGACAGAAACACCGTGAAGGACACTGGCAGACGAATGGAGCCCTTCAGAGCAGAACAGAAACACCGTGAAGGACGCTGGCAGACGAATGGAGCCCTTCAGAGCAGGACAGAAACATTGTGAAGAAGACCAAGACGAGAATACAGCCCAACCCAACCCAACACACACACACACACGCACAGACGCACGCACGCACGCAAGCACACACACGCACGCACACACGCACACGCACACACACACACACACATACTCACTCACTCACTTGCGCGCATGGGCGGGACTCAATCACAGAGATTAAGGAAACAGGGATAAGCAGTTTTAAACATATGGATTTTTGAAGCCTTTTAAAAGCAGATGACTGGGAGTTACGAACAGTAGCAGGCACAGTACTCCGCACACGAGGTCTAGCAAAGAACAAGCTGTCTGTCCAAAAGACATTTTAATGTGTGGCTCCACTAGACGTCTGGTGTTAGCAGATGAACAAAGCTATCTGGTTGAAGTGCAGCAGATCAGACATGCATGCAGGGCAAGAGTCGGGCAGAAAAACATGACAGAGAGTGGAAAGTTTGTCTTCAGTTCTGGAACAGACAGGTAGCCACAAGCATGACAGAGAGTGGACAGCTTGTCTTCAATTCTGCAATGGACAGGTAACCAGACTGGAGGGGGAGAGTCACATTCTCTCACTTTTTTTTACTTTGCTCACAAGACTGTCAATGATCTATCTAGGACAGCCAGCAAGCAGCGAATGACAGTGGTCCGGTCTTGACAGTACAAATACACACACCACAGTGTGTGTGGCCTCCAGTGTAACTCATGACACTTAACAGAACTGCACAAAATGAATCAATGGACAAATGTCTTACGAAGCGGCCAGAGAAACGTGATCAATGCACTTCAGTCCAAATGTGCACGCGACTTCAAGCAGGAAGATCTCAGCATTCAGTATGCCGCTATTACGCTGGCAATAGATGAGGTCGAGTGGAACCGACAGCTGAGACACGTGGCCCTCACGTCAAGATCAGAATAAACTCTAGCGCAGAATGCAACGCACTCGCAATTCACTCGTATTTCAAAGCCAAGTAACTGCACGAAGTCTGAAGAAGACACAGTCTGATGCGTGGGTTTCCGCCTTGGAGTTGCTGCACTCTAAGGGTCGCCCTGGAGTTGCTGCACTGCAAGGGTCGCCCTGGAGTTGCTGCACTCCAAGGGTCGCCCTGGAGTTGCTGCACTGCAAGGGTCGCCCTGGAGTTGCTGCACTCTAAGGGTCGCCCTGGAGTTGCTGCACTGCAAGGGTCGCCCTGGAGTTGCTGCACTCTAAGAGTCGCCCTGGAGTTGCTGCACTTTAAGGGTCGCCCTGGAGTTGCTGCACTCAAAGGGTCGCCCTGGAGTTGCTGCACTCTAAGGGTCGCCTTGGAGTTGCTGCACTCTAAGGGTCGCCCTGGAGTTGCTGCACTCAAAGGGTCGCCCTGGAGTTGCTGCACTGCAAGGGTCGCCCTGCAGTTGCTGCACTCTAAGGGTCGTCCTGGAGTTGCTGCACTCTAAGGGTCGCCCTGGAGTTAATGCACTGCAAGGGTCGTCCGGAAGTTGCTGCACTGCAAGGGTCGCCCTGGATTTGCTGCACTGCAAAGGTCGCCCTGGAGTTGCTGCACTCAAAAGGTCGCCCTGGAGTTGCTGCACTGTAAGGGTCGCCCTGGAGTTGCTGCACTCAAAGGGTCGCCCTGGAGTTGCTGCACTGCAAAGGATGCCCTGGAGTTGCTGCACTGCAAGGGTCGCCCTGGAGTTGCTGCACTCTATGGGTCGCCCTGGAGTTGCTGCACTGCAAGGGTCGCCATGGAGTTGCTGCACTGCAAGGGTCGCCCTGGAGTTGCTGCACTGCAAGGGTCGCCCTGGAGTTGCTGCACTGCAAGGGTCGCTCTGGAGTTGCTGCACTCAAAGGGTCGCTCTGGAGTTGCTGCACTGCAAGGGTCGCTCTGGAGTTGCTGCGTTGCTGCACTGCAAGGGTCGCCCTGGAGTTGCTGCACTCTAAGGGTCACCCTGGAGTTGCTGCACTCTAAGGGTCGCCCTGGAGTTGCTGTACTCTAAGGGTCGCCCTGGAGTTGCTGCACTCTAAGGGTCGCCCTG
>CM031620.1:52177331-52188396 GCA_018398815.1 Conus ventricosus
GGGGGGGGGGATGGGTGTATTGCTTTGTGTGGTGTGCAAGTGTAGGGTTTTGGGGGGGAGGGGTGTGTGAGTGTGGATGTATATACAAATACATGTACTAAACATGATTTAAATGTTCTTTGTAAGGTTTATATACTTGTGAAATGATGTGGAGCAGAGGAAAAATTCCGATGGACAATAAAGTTGATTGAATTGAATTGAATTGAATTGAAGAACGAAGTGTAACTCATCTCTGTAGACAGCTGACATAATGGACACATTAGATAGCTGTCATTACAAGATTTATACCTAAAACAATGTGCATTCAAATCAGATATACCCAGTCTAAACCAAGCCATTATACATTTTACTTTTCGATACATATTTACCTGTACATATTGCTTAATGTCATGGGTATTACAAAACGTTCTGTACATAGTAAATCTTTCACTATTTTAAATGTGATTATTCCAGGTTTGCCATTTACAGTCAATCAAACATCGACGAAATATTGCTATGAAGTTATTTTCATTTCCAACACCTTGATTTAACCACACATCACTAAAACCATTGCCATATAAGCAAACACGAACATTTGATACCCAGTCTTTTTTCCTCTTGCATCTAAGTCTTACAACATTTTTGTATGTAAGGTAGCCTATGTTCACCCATAATAGCTTAAACCAATATCAAATGTAGTATGACCGCAGAATTCACATACATAGAAAATCTATTTGCTTCACCATACACTAGATCATTGGAGGTTTGCAGATCTACACCTACATACTTTTTGAGAGCAAACAAATGAACTGACTCACAATTGTAATGAAACGCTGACAAACCCATCGGATCAGTCCCACTCAAACCCCAAACCAAAGAAAGATTTCATATGTAGGCTCACACTCCCCTCTCAACCCCCTCCCCACCCACCCCCACCCCCCTTCCCCTTTCCCTCTCTTAGAACTGCATGAGCAGCCCGGCCTAACAGGATACTGTTACAAGAGAAAAAAAGTTACGTCATGTCGCACTCCCCGTCATTGTTCTCACACCACCTCCCTTCCCCTTTAACCTTCCCTCACTCCCAAGGGTAGCGGAATGACACAGCAAAATCATTGTCTCACATTGCCACTGCACTGCCTGTCACTAACACAAAGGCCTGTTGCTGCTCTCTCCACACCTCTCCCCTCCCCCCCACCCCCACCTGAGCCACGTGCGGCCTCACTTCCCACAAAGAGTAACCGGGAAACCTCTCTCCTTCTCCAACAGCCGCCCTTCCCCTTTCATATCCACCATCCATGTGCTGCGGACCCCTGGTAAATGATGTCCACTGTGTTTACCCGTGATGGTCTCAATTAGCATTTCGCTCTCTGCGTGCGCATAAATTTTACCAGCCATTGAACTCGGCGCTAACTTCAAACGGTTTCCATTGGTAGGAATTGATCCCTCCCCATCTCACTCTCGTTGTTTGACTGACACCTTGTCAGCCAGACCAGAAACCTGATTTGGCAGTTTACAATACATATAGCAGACACATTGAGTCGCAACTTCACTGACCCTCAAGACTGCCTGTAGATCAGAACTGAAAGACAAAGGGACGACCAGAAAGAAGGCCTGATAACCTATTTCTTGATCCCAAGTCTAAACCACTAATTCATCCCAGGAAAAGTGAGTTGAAACTATGTTTTACATTTTGAATCTATGCATTGATTATACTTAGGCCAATGTGGGTTAACATTGTAACTTTGTACAAATACTTGGTGACATTTATCAAACTGATGAATGATTATTCTGTGTAGTAATTTGCTTGCCATTGTCACGGATCGCTAAGCCGGACGTAAAAAAAAAACAAAACCTTCCCACAACTAACCCATTAACATATAACACGTCACACAAGAACTGACAATAAAACAATTTTATTCCCGACACAACAATCAATGACCGGAATCTTCTATATACTCGTCTCAGACCCCAGCCTGAAACACGCGATTCCTACGGCCAAGGCCGCCACAACCAGTTATTTAACCCCTTTTTCCAGTCACGGTGTGCAGTGTTTTCCCAGATCCGCAGATTACACATAGCATGATACAAATCATTTTTTTTTTCAAAACCAATTCCCCAAAAGAAAAAAAAACAACAACCAAACTATACTAACTTCACTTAACTATGTTCATTTTAGCATATAATTCACTGCGCACATTCAACCCCTTCAGTCATACCCTTTTTAATCAACATCCATCCTTCATGTATGCACATCCAAAACCCAATGTCTTCATGTGTTTCAATGTCACAACACACAAAAAAAAACAAAAAAAAACAAAAACCATGCCACACGTCGACAACGTTGACCGTCTCACGACGACGACAGCGACGGTGACGGTGACCAGACGAACCTGCCTGCCGAAGACGAGAAGACACAACAGTAAACACACCGGCTTCCACAAACAGTGGAGTCACAGCAACGGCGATAACAGCAGTGGTGACACACTAACGGCGATACAGACGACAGCGCCGGTGACAGTGACACACTGGCTTTACATCAGTGGAGTCACAGCACGGTGATAACAGCAGCGGTGACCACACTAACGGCGACACAGACGACAGCGACCAGTGACAGTGATACACTGGCTTCCACATCAGTGGAGTCACGGCAACGGTGGATAACAGCAGTGGTGACACACTAACGGCGACACAGATGACAGCGAGCTATGGCCGCCCACGGCAACAGTGGCACCAGCCACGGCACCAGCAGCAAAGGTGACACCAGCAACGGCCAGCTGTAAAGACCCGGTTGGATGGGAGGAAAATGTAAAGGGTTGTAGCACCGGACGGGGTAAGGGCTGGGACAACCGTCCGGCACAGCAGGGTGGGGAGTGGCAGGAAGGGTACTTGCAGGCACCTGCGACGACCACCGGACAGTCAAGGACAGGAATGCCCGCAACTGGCCGTCCACAAGCAACCCGACTAAGCTGCCCTGATCCGCCTGGTGTACCGGGCCACAGGATGGTGGAATGCGCCCTCACCTGCACTTGACATAGCTGTTACCCTCTAATCGTAGATATGCATAGGGTAACCCCTTAGTTCGCCCCTTCCCAGGATTTCCTTTACGCACCCCATTCCTAATTGCTCTACAATCGAGTTACCATCCCACATTGTTTTATCACAAAATTATATTTCTCGTACACTACGGTATACACAAAGCTACTCCATAATACACCTTCCCACACACACATTCTCAATCATATTGTAACAACCACAAATATCATGTCTCGATTCCAAAGAAAACCAATGGGACAGGACAGGTATATCCCTTGGCAATCACCCAAGGCATTAGCACACTCCCACAAATCAACAATGTAGGAACAAATCTTTAAATCTATATTATTGAATTAGGGTACCCACACCCTACAAAACCGCGCGGCTTGACACCATTACTTCTTCACACAACTACCCAATACTTATCCTTTCTAATTACCTTCCATGACACGGCACAATCATAACCTCTACAGCACCCAATGGCCAACACACCTTGTCTATGCTTCCCAAAAGCATTTCCGTTCAAACCCCCGTCACGAATAAGTAAAAAACTCAATCCAAACATCATGATCGAACCAATGGTAACTATTTACATTTCCATTCAAAACCTCACAACCAAATTCCCTTCTTTCCTTTTTCCTTTTCCTTGTTTGCACCTCCTCAACACAACCCACTGGTCACAAACCACCATCACTACTTTCTCAGCTTGCTTCGTTTTAGTCACATTATTTTCCCCCCATTTTCTCCCTCTTCCTTTTCCTTAAGAAAACTGGAAATTAATTCAAAATATGAGCTCATATTATTTACACGTTTGTACAAGACGACAGAAATGTGCACAAGACAACGCCATCCTTAACACTACACTACGATCACCTTAAACTAACTCCACATACCTGCCACAACAACGAACGATGACAACAACTGCGGTGGCCACCCCAGCACCTGAACCTCAGGGTCGCAGCACACAGAAACACAGATGACTTGCACGGCCAAGAGCAACACGCTCACGAGGGCCGGCTCACCATGTCGACCGAAGTCGGGACCCACAGCACAAACGCTGGCACCAAGACAAAAGCCCAACTGCTCTTCACCAAGGACTTGACCGAAGTGATAGCCACCCGGCCCCACCAAACTTTAAAGCCTGGTGACTCAGCACTCACTCCTTGCTGAGTTCTGAACTCTACAACACTGCACGTGCAACGGGACTCCACACGACACAAAACAAGAGACGGAAGGCTAACCCCTCTCTCCCCACACTTATCCTTTCCCTGCCTGTGCCTGGTAGCAAACGCACACCCAGTATATGAATGTAACATACAGGTATCCAACACCCCCACCATCCTTCCTGAACCCAACAACTACATATATGGCCCGGTAAGCCTACACCCCATCGTGGAATGATGCACGAATCGATACAGAGCCGTCGGCGCGTCTGTACGATTTCCACGCTGATACAGATCGGTGACAGCCATCATATGGCAAAAGCTCTCTTCATGTGGTTATGATTCTTTGTTAACAATCTGACCACTATTCTTTGTGTTCAACTTGACTTTGGCCAGTATACAATTACATCCATAAAGATGATAACTGAATGATAAATTAGATCAGAAAAACAGTATGCCTGTGCTATGTTAAAAACTGCTAAGCTGATTTATAAACACTAGTGATTGTTGGAAAGATTTGTAGTGCATGACTTTAAGTCTAAAACACATGTGTACTTGGACTTAAGTGCAGCCCAGGTTAATGTGATTTAATTCTTAAGAAACATGGGAGAGTTATTTGACTGAAACTGTGTAGCATTGCATTACTGTCTCCTACCTCTTTGTAAGCTTAACTCAGCCTTTAAACAAAAGTGGAGAATGATAGTTATAGTAGAAATTCTAAAGTAGAGTAAACAATTGCTGGCAGAGTTCTCACACCTCTTCTGAAGATAAGAGGGTAAATGTGTGAACTCAACAAACCAGCCACTCAGTATCTCACCTACAGGCCAAGTTCTCTTTATTGCAGAACTGGGATTGTAATCATGCTACAAACTGTGGCTAAACCATACTCTGTGGCTACGTTAGAAACCGGGGTTATGCCAGACACCATGCTACACTTTAAACAGGGCTATGCTACAACCTCTGACCCTTACCCTCACTTTATGATGAAACAGTGAGAACCTGTCTATGAGTACCACTTTGGCTACTACACTGGTTGTACGCAAGCGAAGTGGATGTGTAATAAAAATATGCATTCAGAGTAATGTAGACAGGCCCACTGTATTCCAACTTAAGCGGCTGCACAGAGTGTAAGCAATTAAAACATGAGTGAGGAAGGGCCCTTCATTGTTATGGTTCAATGAGAACAAAACTTTAGCCTATAGAACAGACATGTATATACTTACCTATGTGTAAGCAAGTACAGCTGATGTGTGAAATTGCACTTAACTTATGTCAGTTATCAGTTGTTCAATCAATGTTGAATGCTTGAACTTCTCTCTTCAATTCTGTCTCTCAGAGCTACAAGTACATTTAAGAGTACAGGCCTAAGGAAACTTATCTCAGAGCAACTATAACGTATTTTAACAGTACCCGGAACAGATAAAAATTTCTTTCGATGACTAGTACTGGAAAGTTGCTCCTTCCACCACTAATGAGAGAGAGGGTGGAGGTGAAATGTTAGGATAATTCTCAAAGAAAATTTTTTTTTCCCAAGTCCTTCCCCTAGAGGACCCACCTACCACTCATTCCTCTCTCGTCACAACAATAAACAGCAGCTTTGTCTAACCCCCCATATTCTTTATCCATAAAGCCGAACTAGCTGAACCCGCATATCAAAAAGTTTTATAAACAGTTCATAGGAATTGTTGTTTAGAGCATATAGCTTTCTGTACTATACATAAAAATGCATTTTTTTCGCTCAACTGGCAAGATCTTTACAGGAAGCTGTGAAACTCAGACGAGTGGAGATAAATTTTCCAAATACTTGTAAACATTAACTACAGGCATTATCACACCATTGTATTGCCATCGTTCCCTTATACTTACATAACCTCCCTTCTGAAATACAATTATATTACTTTTATTCCTATTAACCTTCAACTGAAGGGAGGAAGCACCACAATGCAATTGTTTAGCTGTGTCTGCAGCCCCACAACAGTCTCTGACAATAAAACAACATCGTCTGCTACAAGAAAAATGAACAACTCAAATGCAGTATGTGAAGGCACAGCACCTGTTTTCCATTATCAATTACCTGTAGTGCTACATCGTTTATTAAACAGAGAATAATACTGGGCTACACACGTCCGACTGTTTCACTCCTGCTGTGCATCTTATGTAATCAGAAAGTTTTAAACCACATCTTACTCTACATTTACAATTTTCACACATACCTTTGATACAGTTGAATAACTTACCATTGATGCCATTTTTTCATAATACAGGCCATAGCAGATTTCTATTAATCAAGTCAAACGCTATTCCGAAGTCTATAAACGCTACATAAAGTTTGTGATTATATGAAAACTGTTTTTGTACGAGTGCTAACAATGTAAATATGTGATCCACTGTCGAATATCCTTTTTAAAGCCTGCTTGATACTCACCGATAATATTGTTCTCATCTATCCATTCTTGTAACCTGTTATTAATAATGCAACTATAATTTTTGCTCTTTACATAAGTAAGAAAAATACCTATATAATTATTGTAGTTATTAACACCTCCTTTTTTAAACAAAGGCGAAATAATGGACTGTGTCCAATCATCCAAGAACATCCCCTTATCAAAAGCGTATTGAATAACTTTACGAAAAAGTGTACAACTTGATTATTTGAGAACTTCAATAACTCACTAACAATGCCATCAGGACCTGCTGCTTTCTGACGTTTCAGTTTTCTAAAGGCCAGCAATACTTCTTCTTTGAAATCGGACGATTCCTGTAATCGCTACAGTCATTGTCAGCCAGAGTTTCATGATTAGTAGGAGTATCTATATCTCTTTCTAATAAGGACTTACTGTGGTCGAACCACTGGGCAACTGTGATCTTATTTCTTGGCTGTCTTCTGTTAAAGGAAACTTTGTGGACAATGTCCCAGAACTCTCTCTCTGATTCTTTACTGATGTGATTAGTTTGTTCAACAATATATTGTTAAACCCTTTCATTTTCATTTTCTGTGAATTTTTATATTCACGTCGAGCAATAGTATACTTTTGTTGGTCCTCTATATGCAGTGTCATGCGACTAACTCAAAGAAGCCTTTTGTTGGTCTCTATATGCAGTGTCATGCGACTAACTCAAAGAAGCCTTTGGTTGGTCCTCTGTGTACAGTGTCCATGCGACTAAATCAAAGAAGCCTTCTCACGTTCCTCTTACTGATTTCGCACTCCTGGTCGAAACAGCCACGTGGCACCTTTTCTTTATTAACATTTATATCTTCATACTGTCCGCACAGTCTTTAATACATTCATTGAACACACTTCATGCTTTATTAATATCAACATCTATCAAGTCCATGGCACTATTCAACTTAATATAAATGTTGCCTTTACAAAGCAAGTCGTAAAAAAAACCCGTACTCACAGTTCCAAACGATTTTTGTTACTTTCCTTTTTACCAGCAATGAATTCGTTGTCCTGTGGAAAGTCCACTCGAACTGCAACAGGCATGTGATCAGACCCAACCCTTTCACCAGTGTGTAGTTCACACGATTCATACACCAGTGACAATACCTCGTTTGAGAAATGAAAAAAATCAGTGACACTGCATCCGAATCTGAAAAATATGTATAGTGATCCTGAAGGTCACCCTTACATAAACCATTTAATGGGCCCTACTTAAATCAAAAGCAGTGCACGTGTTCAAAAGTAATTTTCCATAATTATTTAAAACACTGATCTTGGAACACCTTTTTGAAGTATAAGACTCATTCCTATAATGCAATTCAAGAATATTACCTGCCAAAAACACCTAGAAATTATTTGATGGTCTGCTGTTTAAATCACAGCACAAAACCACATAAACATCTCTTGTGTCATACAATCAACCAACAGTCTTCAAGCAACTTATTCCATTTCCTTGATCAAAATGAGTATAAAAGGGCGAACCTTCTGGGGAACATAAGAACACATATATAATACATCTTTCGCTAAGCCGAACAACTCTTTATTAAAACAAATGCACAACAATTCACAACTTTTTTCTGTGTTCAGATTTCTCCAAAGGGAGCAAAATCGTTCTTAATCAATACATTATGCCTTCTGATCGTCTTCCGTTTTGAGAAAGGTTTACTGCTGATGTAATAAGCTTTAAATCCGGTAAAAAACATTGGATTCAATTTTTCTAAAAGAGGTCTCTTTTGAAACATTTCCATTCATCGCGTGCACACTTCCACTCGACCGCTCATCACACTGACATGATCAACAGCATGGTCTCGGTCAGTACAGGCTGGGGGGAACACAACCCCGGGCGCTGGCCCAGACTTGATACCACAACTATTTCTGTCTGGACAAAAGCACCCTATGAAACTGGGCTGGCTGATTTCATCGGTAAAAACCCCCAGAACCCGCCTCAAAATCCTAAAGAAACCTTTTCTGTCCTTCCACAAGCAGATGTTTCAAAGACTTTTACACTCTTTTCCCTAACCTCTTGGCTCATTCAAGTGGGGTGGCAGCTCGCACCTGATTTCCCTCACCGTGGGAGAAATTTTCCCTCCAATGAACACACTGCTACCCTGCACTTTTCTCTTCGATTTTAAGACTGATAACTTATCCCTGTAAAAAAAATACCCAGCAGAGTGCCGTATGGGGAGTCCATGCTTTGTTTTTCAAACGGTGCACACCATCGAATTCAATTTTCTTTCTTTATTGCCAATTTATCAGTGACCATGTCGTGCAGTTTCTTTTCACATTGTTTGGGGGTCTCATTCTGTCCTCTGGATATGTCATAAAAAAATCAAATTGTTACGTTTTCTTACACTCTAAGTCATCAGTCTTTTTTGCTAGTTCATTTACTTTTGCCAACAGATCACATTTCTCTGTGACAGTTCGAGATTCTGATTTCTAACACACGCATCTCATGCATCAGATCTTGAATACTGGTTTGAAAGGGCAGCAATTTGCCCCGTCACTGTTTTGATCCCCTTCTCCATATCAGCAAACTTACAGTTCCTTGCTTTGGTCATGGAGTCCCCGCTTCGCTATGACGTGTACCCAAGGGTCTGCTGTGAAGAGGGAGGAGGAGACGTTTACCCGCTGTCCTGCCGGTGCCTTGTCCAAGCTGGTCCGATGTCCACCAGTGCTGGTCAGTCTGGGCTGCCGGAGGGTTTTCCACCCTTGGTCCGGGGTTCTGCTCCACAACGCCACTTGCAGGAAAATCCGCCCCAGTACATCAGAGTGAGGAGCAACCTAGTATAACACCGTCTGATCTGCATCGGGTGACAGCATGGCGTTTCTTAAACGCACGTTTTTCAGTGGCTCTTTTCAACATAAACGTCTCATAAAAACAGCAAGAAACAGCCACAGGTTGACCTGAAAAAAAGTGGTGGGCCCAAGGCAAGGACCTCACACATGTGCAGCAACATCTTGGGTCAAAACAGTCGCACAATTTTTTACCGTTGATAATTCTAACGCAGCATCCGAAACGCGGCCTGCACGGCTTGATGTCAATTGACACCCCCCGGGAGAGGAGAGAAGAGAGGAGAAGAGGGAGAGAGAGAGAGGAAGAGAGAGAGAGAGAGAGAAAGAGAGAAGAGAGAGGGGAGAGAGAGAGAGAGAGAGGAGAGAGAAGAGAGATGTTGTTTTTAACGAAAGGAATGTTTGTTTAATGAGGAAAAGAACAAACACAAGTCAGTGGCTTTTTTTCATCCAGCCCTCGAACAATAAATACTGGAAGAAATCATTACATAGAACGCATATAAACTCATAAAAAAAACAATGAATACATAGCAATTTAGAACAACAGGATCACAATATAAAATAGAGGAAGAGAGTGAAGAGAAAAGGGAAGGACGGAGAGCGACACGAAGAGAGAGATGGGGGGGACTTTGAGACACAGAATAAAGAGCGGAGTGTCTGACACAAGGAGAGAGAAGAAGAAGGGAAAACGAAGAGGAGGAGGAGGAGGATATCAACAATTGGCACATCAAAAACGACAAACTACAAAGAAGGGAAAAGAAGAAGAAGAAGAAGAAGGAGAGAGAGAGAGAGAGAGAGAGAGAGAGAGAGAGAGAGAGAGAGAGAGAGGAGAGAGAGAAACGAAGAGAGAGAGAGAGATGCAGTGAAACAGCAGCTTGCAAAAGATATTTGAAATGGGATTTTGTGTGGGAATGTGGGTGTATGTGAACATCAGTTAGGAACAGGCAAAAGGTGATTTCATCAGTATCTCAATATCCACCGTCCGAGAGTTAACACGCTGAGGAGACAATGAATAAAACCCGTGGACATGAAAGAGATGAACTGCCGAGAGACAGAGACAGAAAGATGTGGAAAAGGGGCGGGAAATGACTAGAGTCATGTCATTACTTTTTGTTTCAACGTATGACAGGAATCAGGGAAAAGACCTGTGAAATCTGTGTCAACATGATACGGGTACCTCGGGTTTCAATGATGCCATATCCACGTTTCTGATGAAATCAAACAATGGATTCCAAGGGTGGTGAGGGGAGGAGGGGGGGGGGGGGGCTGAAATGTGAGAGAGTAAACTGGCAACCACAGTGGCAATGTCCTTTATATCACCACAAACGAAATGCCATACCGCGCATTAAAAGAGTAGTCAGGCCAGACAATGATTTGGGGGTGCTAGTGAAAACCCCCCAATCCACTCTGCCGATGTGTGCCTACCAGGCACGATCATCTAACCGTTCGTCATCAACACATCATCCGATTCCTTTTTTCCCTGCGTCATTAACAACGTCATCCGATTCCTTTCCACGCACACCATTCGTTATCGCCTTGGAACCGTCCGCCCCGAAAGCGGGTTTCTCCGCTTTCCACCCCCCCCCCCCCCATCCCCCTGCAGAGGTTCAAGGCACAACCTCCTTTTTTCCCCCCCCCCCCCCCCCCCCCCCCCCC
>CM031620.1:52189396-52196896 GCA_018398815.1 Conus ventricosus
GTAACAGCAACACTGTACATACATTTACATTGAACAACCACAAAACTATAACAACGAGAACAAAATGCCGCGACACTATTTACATGAACAGCCACAAAACTGTAACAACGACACCAGACTGTCACCATACCATTTACTTAACAGCCACAAAAAATGCAACAACGACAACAAAATGCCGCGACACTATTTACATTTAACAGCCACACAACTGAAACTGTAACAGCGACAACAACGGACAGCCCACCATACCATTTACATTTCACAGCCATAAAACTGTAAAAACAGCGACAACAAACTGTCATCATACCATTTACATTTCACAGCCATAAAACTGTAAAAAACAGTGACAACAAACTGTCACCATAAAATTTTACTTTTCACAGCCATAAAACTTTTAAAAACAGCGACAACAAACTGCACCATACCATTTACATTTAACGGGCTTAAAACTGTAAAAACAACGGTAACAAACTGTCACCATACTATTTAAGTTTAACAGGCATAAAACTGTAACGACAACGACAACAGACTGTCACCATACCGTTTACATTTAACAGCCATGAACTGTAACGACAACGACAACAGACTGTCACCATACCGTTTACATTTAACAGCCATAAACTGTTAAAGACAACGACAACAGACTGTCCCCATAACCGTTTACATTAACACCATAAACTGTAACGACAGCGACAACAGACTGTCACCATACCGTTTACATTTAACAGCCATGAACTGTAACGACAGTGACAACAGACTGTCACCATACCGTTTAAAATTTAACAGCCATAAACTGTAAAGACTGTCACCATACCGTTTACATTTAACAGCCATAAACTGTAACGACAAGGACAATGAACCTGAAACTCCTCCCATCAGTGTTGGTGCAAAAAGTGTGATCCACGTCGTTTGATGACGTCGACTCTTTTTCGTTGGAGTCAGAATACTATTTCCGTACAAAGTGAACTTTAAAGAAGCCTTTGTCAGCCTGATGGTGCCGAAGCCTTGCCAGCTTGATGGTGCCAATTACCAGCCCCAAAACCCCGATGATGGCACGCATTGATCAAGTGGAGCTTGGCACGTGCGTAGCATGCGCATGACGTGTACGGAGCAGGAGTTCGTGGCCACTTACACTATCAGCGGGTATGTCTGTCACTAAATGATACATAGACGTAGGCTTTTCTTCCCGACTGAGTTTGATCAAACGGGATGGAAGTGTGATGAGTACGGTATTGCTTTTAAGTCTTTCCCAACGTCAAGTTGATGATCACATCGTTTATCATTTGGACATTATCCTGAAGGAAATTAACAGTGAGCCGTTCTCGGCGTTCATTTTGTCACTCTCTTCGTTTACTCATTGGGGTACTCTGCTGGCGAAATGTACATTACTGGTGCCTTTGTGTCAACAGTAGGAAATGATGCTGAGAAAAAAACACACCTAAGTTTAAGGAATCCTTATGTTATGCTGAAGAATATTAACATGTAGTGCTATCTTCACATAGTGTGCAGGATACCATGCTGCAGTAGATTAACATGTAATGGTGCCTCCGTGTAGTCATTCAGTATTATGCCGGATGTATTGACATCTAATGGTGCCCTCGTATAGTTATAAGAATGCTATGATGAGATAACGGTACCCTTAAAGTGCTATGCTGAATACAATTTACATTTGGTAGTACTTTGTTTAGTCATTATGGCAGAAACCGTGGGTAAATTAACGTTTAATGGTACTTTCGTTTAATCATCAGGATATTTAGCTGGAGTAAATAAACATTCAATTGCACTTTAGTTTCATTACTAGGGTAGCATGCTGAGTGATATCAACATGAAATGGTGCCTCCATGTTGTCACTGTATAATGTAGTGAAATCAACATGAAATGGTGCCTCCATGTTGTCACTGTATAATGCAGGGGAAATCAACATGAAATGGTGCCTCCATGTTGTCCCCTGTATAATGTGCTGGCGTCAGTTAACATAGTCACTCTCGGCACTCAGTTCGATGATGCTTTCGTTACGTCACGAGTGTTGACCTACTAACCCTGTTTGCGCAGGAGTGTGTGTGTGTGTGTGTGTGGGTGTGTGTGTGTGTGTGGGTGTGTGTGTTTGTGTGTGTGTGTGTGTTTTCATCCCTTATTTGTTTTGAGATTAAAGATAACAATGTGTCGATGCTGCCGCTGTTGATCTCTCGCTGCCACCCTTCCTCCCTCCCATCCTCCCACCCTCCGTATTCTCTCTCTCTCTCTCTCTCTCTCCCCTCTCTCTCTCTCTCTCTCTCTCTCTCTCTCTCTTCTCTCGTCTCTCTCTTTGTTTTAGCTGATTTCAAAATGTTAGATATCGTTATTCTCCATATGACTGAGCTGCCGTTTTGTGTCATAACGGTTGTGAAGCGACCATTCTACTTTTTAGGTTCATGTGGAGTCAAGCTGTTACTGTGCCATTATTAAGCATCATATAATGAATCCAATCGATCAGGAACTGGTTAAGTGTTTTCTGTGAAGCGTGAAGTGAGCTTTTCCAGGGCACGTGCAACAGGGCCAGCTCTGCCAGGGCGCTGTGTTGCGCTGGGTCTGGACACGCTCGGTTGCTGCACAACTCGCTGCTGTATGTTATGCACCACTGATTTCGCCCTGTCATGGCCAATGTCCCCGCTTCCTGTTCACAACGAATGCTGGGGCTCCGATCATGTCATGCAGAACTGACCTTTCCAAGAGTGACACATTCTAACGGATAGAACTCCTGGTGAAGATAAAAATTCATTATGGATAGAACCCTCGAGGAAAAGACTATGAACTGTAATGAAAAGCAGGACTTAAGTAAATGTCTATAAATTCTAACGAATTCCCTCAATTAAGATACTATGAATTGTAATAGAATCCCTGAAGCAAAAGACCATAATTCTAATGGAATCCCTGAAGGAAAAGACAATACATTCTAAAGGACGGAATTTATGTACAAAAACACCACACCATCGCCACAGCCCGTCACGCTCATCCTTCCAACTAATCCAAAACATGACGTTGCCTAGCAGTCTTTCCAGTGTTAATCTCCATATTTCTGTGCCTTCTTCTGGCAGCTATGCGATCTCTGTGTGTGTGTGTGTGTGTGTGTGTGTGTAGTGTGTTGTGTGTGTGTGTGTGTGAGGTTTTGTGTGTGTGTGTGTGTGTGTGTGTGTGTGTTGTGTGTGTGTGGTGTGTGTGGTCTGTGAACGCGCGCGCGCGCATGCGTGCTTGTACTTATGCGAGTGTACGTGTGTGTGCATGTATATTCTTGTGTCTGTCTGGGCTTAATTATGAGCGTGAGTATGTCTTGGGCGGTAGGGATTGGGGGTGGAAGGGAGAGAGCACACGTGAGTGCATAAATGTGCCTCTTGTTACCGTAAAGAGCTTTGAAATTTTGGAAATTGCTATAAAATTGCTCTGTTACTATTCTTCTTCTTATTGTTATTAATGTTACTATATCATCATTGCATTCAAATGGGTAGAAATTCTGAAGGAACGCAGAGGCAGGTGAACCTCACTGTCCAACCGCAGGCTGAAACTGTCTTTGAAATTACTACATCAGACTGTTCTCGGAACTGGAGAATCCTGCCTATGACTGTGCTTTTGACCCTCCGTTCCAAGTAAATTTGAAAAACAACCTAACTGTATTCCGCCGTTTGGTCTTCGTATGCAGCCTCACGTGCGGAATTGTGTCCGATTTTTCCAAGTTTTCCAGATGAGCCTCCATGGACCTTTTTAACACCAGAGATTCGTTTTGATCTTGCAGCTTTTCGCAAAGAGTCTACCAGCTCTCTGGCATACAAGCATTGTATGCTGACATCTGTTCAAAATTCCCATCATATCAGAAAATTTTCATGACGGTTTCCAAGTCTGAGGATGGAGTGGCCTGTGCAGCCTATTGCCCTGGTGCTCCTTCTCAAATGCTGTTGGAACATATACCTCCAGATGCTTCTGTCTGTTCTGCTGAACTTACTGCTGTGGTTCTGGCATTGAAGATAATCTCACAATCTAAGAAGAGGACTTTCTGGTTCTGTCAGATTCACTGTCAGCTTTGGAGGCCATAGATGGCCGCAACCTTCAGTATCCCGAACTTTTTTTACTTTTTTGAACTTTTTACCAAGTTGAAAGCGGATGGTTACAACATTATTCCTGCTTGGGTTCCGGGTCATTTTGGCATCGGGGATGGAATGGTTGATCGTTTAGCCAGTGCCACGACAGAGAAACGGGTCAAACATATAATCCCCTGCTCAGATCTGAAACCCAAAGGAGGATTGGAAGACACAGACGGATAACAAACTCTTTTTTTGATCCGTCCAAACCTTAAGGAGTTCCTCTTTACTTCGTCTGAGGGTCGTAAAAAAGAAAACATTCTGTGCCGGCTGCACAACGGCCATTCGTATTTTACCCATTCATACCTTTTAAAGAGTGAAGAAACTCGTGTGCCTTCCATGTCATGTGCCACTCACAATGAAACATTTCTTTTAGAGTGTTGGGACTTGCACGATGTGAGACACAAACATTTTACAGCAGATTCCATGAAACCTTGTTTTAGAGATGTTCCGCCCGACGCGATCTTTGAGTTCTTGAAAGAGATTAACATTTTTTATCGGATCTTTAGATTTACATGGAAAGATTTTTAAACGAACTTTCGGATTAAAAAAAAAGTATTTTAAAGAATTGTGTGAATGAATGACTTGTGAGTTGATTTTAAGGTAGTGACACCCTGATTCTGCCTTTGCGGTCGGCGGGCTATAAACAACATTATCTTATTTTATCTTCTGAAGGAAGCTACTATACAGTCTGATAGAAATTCAGAAGCAAAAGACAATTTCACCAAATGGGCCCAAATCCCCTGTGGTTAAGACAATGAGTTGTTAAATGTAATCCTTGAAATGAAAGACAATACATTTTAGCTGGGAGAAGTGAAACGTAATGATTTGTAATGGATGGACCCTTGAAGTAGAAGACATTGCTTTATGATGATGACGATGGTGATGATGATGGATGACAGTGATGATGATGAGGATGAAGATGAGGATAATGATGATGATAATGATATACTAATACTGATACTACTACTACTACTACTACTACTACTACTACTGCTACTACTACTACTACTACTACTACTACTACTAACTACTACTAACTACTACTAATGATGATGATGATGATGATGACTTGACTTGACTTTGACTTGACTTGGTCCCTTAGACGTCGGTCCGTGGGGGCACCCCTGAAGCAGTGACAACCATCCTTCTCCATTCCTCTCTGTTCTCTGCCCTCGCAATGTATTTCTCAGCCGCAGGCCTGTCATTCCGTGATGTTATCCTCCATCTTTTCCTTTGTCGACCTCTTCGCCTTTGTCCTGGTACTGTGCCCTGCATGATTGTTTTGGCAAGGCCTGTTGATCGTGTGATGTGTCATACCATTTCAGTTTGCATCTTTTTACTGAGGTTAGGAGATCGACATATGGACCAATTTCATTCCGATGCGCTTTTTAACTTCCACATTGCTGATGTGATCTCTGTATGAGATGCCAAGGAGTCGTCTGAAGCACCTCATTTCCATTGTTTGGATCTTTTCTCAGGTCTGATTTCAACGTCCATGACTCACAAGCATATAAGAATATCGCCATGACTAAGGATCGCATCAGTCTAATCTTTGAGCTGATGGAGATGTTTTATTTCTCCAAAGAGGCGTTAGCTTAGATAGCGTAGCTGTGGTCTGAGCGACTCTTGAGATGATTTCAGGTCTTGATCCTTCATCTGAGATTGTTGCCCCCAAGTACTTAAATGTGTTGACTGGCTCAAGCTTTTTGTTGTTGATGGTTATGTCTTGGGTAAAGCCGATTGGGTTGTTAGTCATGACCTTTGTCTTTTCCGCACTTATTTCCATGCCATAATCAGCAGAGGTGTTGTTGAGTCTGTTGATCAGGTGCACTAGCTCTGTTCGTTTCCAGCTAGTCCATCTATGTCGTCGCAAAACGGAGGTTGGTGATGGTTCTCCCTCCAATGTTTACAGTTCCTTCATGGTCTTCTAGCGCATCGGTCATATTCTCTCAGGAAGACATTGAAAAGTGTGGGGGAGAGTAGACAGCCCTGTCGCACTCCAACGGTAGTTCGGAACCACTCGCCTATGTTGTTACCGAAGAAAACGGCACTGGTGGCTTTATTGTAGAGGCTTTCATAGTTCTGATGAGGTTGGCATTGATGTTGAAGAGTTTCATTGTTGCCCATAATGCTTCGTGCACACTCGGTCGAAGGCCTTCTTGAAGTCTATGAATACGTGGTACAGATGTTGTTGGTGTTGGTTGTACTTCTCACACAGTATTCTTAGGTTGAAATATCTGCTCTATGGTACTTCGTCCTGGCCTGAACCCCGCTTGTTCTTCAGCGATGATCTTTTCTGCTTGTGGGTTCAGTCTATTCAGGATTACTTTCAGCATAACTTTGCTTGGGTGGCTGATGAGGCTAATCGTGCGATAATTTTGGCATTGCTGTAGGTTGCCTTTCTTTGGTAGCGTGATGATAAGTGACTGCGTCCAGGGAGTAGGCCATTCCCCGGTTTCCCAATTCTGTTGCATATTGCAAGTAAACATGTCCACCATTGGATCACTCCTGCCTTGATCAATTCTGCCGGTATGTTGTCAATCACCGGGCGATTTTCCTGCTTTCATTGATGATAAGGCTCTAATGATTTCATCACGTGTTATATTATCCTTGCTGTTATTTGTTGGTTCCGGCGCGACAAGGATTGATGAATTTCCCTCAGCGTTGTGTGAGTAAAGCTCAGAACAGTATTCTGTCCATCGTTGTAGTATCTTTTCATCATCGTGAGACATTTACCGTTTTTGTCATGGATCGTTGTTGTCTTGGCTTGTTTCTTTCCCGTTAGGTCCTTGACAATTTTGTAGGCTGCTTTGCTGTTGTGTGTTTTTCAGATTATTATCAATCTCTTGGCATTGGTTGTCAATCCAAGTTTCCATTGCTGCTTCATCTCAGTTTTAACCTTCTTGTTAACATCATTGTACTCTCTTTTTCCTTCTGGGTTGTTCTTTTTGTTTTTCAATTCCCGACGTTTGTCACAAAGTTCCAGAATTTCGTCGGTGACCCATGGATTCTTCTTCGGCCGATGTTTACCAAGCACTTCTGCTGCTGTGTTCTGTGACAGCTTTGTTGAAGGAGTCGGTGAAGGATTCTATGTTGATGTCTTCGTTTGCCAGGACAAGTAGAGGGGCAAATTTTCCTCCAATATTTGCTTGAAATGCTTCCTTTATGTTAGGGTCTTTTAGCTTCTCCAGATTGAACTTTAACCTGATGTTTCCTTTCTTTTTGTTGTTTTTGAGGCGGAGTGCGAATGTCATGAGGACCATTTCGTGGTCGCTTCAATGTCTGCTCCAGGGAGCTTCTGGTTCTGGCAATGTTGACACTCGATTGGAAGCGTTGTTTTAAACCCTGATGTAATCGATTTGATTGTGATACAATCCTCCAGGACTAT
>CM031620.1:52199396-52208823 GCA_018398815.1 Conus ventricosus
AAGCACTCTCTACATTTAAGAACAATATTCTGACTTGTTTTCTAAAGGTCTGCATTCTGTCAAAGCCTATACCGAATAGCGGGGGTTGTCAGTTGATTCAGTGGGTATTTCTTTGAAGGTGACTAGTGAGGATAATTTGTCCTGTTTGTCTTGTTGTTGCAATGCAGATTGATGTCTGGGCTTTTGTAGTGTTGATAAACGATCCAGTTTCTTGACCCCACTGAGCAATGTTGTTCAACTGCTGCTGAAGAGCCTCGTTCTTCCTTGAGCATTTTTGATGCTTTGTAGATCAGACCGTTATCTGCTAGTGTCAATACTTGAGCAATTCCGTTCCTATTGAGGACTGCAAGACCTTTAGTGTAAACATTGTTCAAAACTGGGGAGAGAGGAAACCTTTTTAATTCCCTGGAGAGTTTATGAAATGCAGACGCCCAGTCTCCCAAAACGTAGGATGCGGTTCGCTCTGAAGTTCTGGTGCGATCCATCATTTAAGTGTCCCACTGACTCCGTGGTCAAAGAGTAGCTTTCTCAGAAGCGAGAACTGGAGTTTGTTGTAGGCAGTTCCATGTCTGTTGAAACCACCAGTGTTCCTCCCTTTCTGTAGAATCTTCGTAGACTTCATAGGCAAAAGGGTGCATCATTTTACCTGTACCGTAGCCTCCTTGGTGGGTGGTGGTTGGGGGGATTTGTCTACTTTAAGGTCTCTTGGAGTTTTCTTGCTATGACTCGTTCCATGAGCTTTCCTGCTACATTTTTGCATAGTATGTATGTGGCAGCCATTTAGCTAATCATAATATTTCTGGTTTGGTAAAGCTTTCGGTAACTGTGTGCCAGTCTTCTGGGACATAACCGTTATTAAAAACGTCCTGGTAGACACTGAAGAGAAGGGTTCTGTCCCCATCTGAGAGATGTTTGATAAAACCGTACATTGTCTGGACCTTGAGCATTATCCTTAGTGTTTTCTAGATATTACGTCATCCAGTTCAGGTGCTGTAATTTCACAATCATTGCCAGTCTGAGCAAGTTTTTGATTAACTTAGTCAATATTTTTTCTTTTCTCCCAAATATATGTGTCACTCCCTTTTATGAAAACGTTTAAGTAGACCCGACCCTTTTCCGCATTTGTCTCGAGTTTGGTGGTTCCTTCAGCATCCAGAATACCTGGGGTGGCGTTTGCTTGGTGTTTTCCTTCCCGCGATGATAAACTGCAGATCTGGTGAGTGTTTTGTCATAAGTAAGAAACACACAAACTATTGCCACTTAGTTTTCTTTTGTTCTTCAGCTACTCTTTTGAGTCGTTCAGTTTTTTTATATACATATCTGTTTCAATAGCTTGATCAGACGAAGGTCGTCTTCTTTCTCTCTGTCAAATTCTTGGAGCCTTGCGTTTTGCTTTCCCAGGCTATTTTTGTTCTCTGTTCAATCAAAGTGATGGAACGATTTTTTTGGTGTAGTATTGTTTCTTGCATCTTCCTCTCCTAATTTTCCCTGGGATATATTTGTTCTCTATTCCCCCAAACGTGATGGAACGGCTTGTTTGGTTGTAGTATTGTTTCTTTTGCATCTTCTTCCCCTTTAAACTTTCCTGGGATATTTCCTCCATTGTTGTCATTGAGAAGGGTCCTTTAGTTTTGTTTTGTTTTACTGTCGATAGTTTCTGTAAACTGAATACACCTTACATGTGTTGGAGATATTTTGTCAGTGCGTGAGAAGTACTTATCCAACTTTTCATTCAGCGCAATCCTTGAGGACACACACTCGCATGAAACGCGCGATCTCTCTCTCTCTCTCTCTCTCTCTCTCTCTCTCTTTTCTCTCTCTCTCTCTCTCTCTCTTTTGTGTTGTGTGGGTGTGTGTGTGTGTGTGTGTGTGTGTGCGTGGGGTTTGGTGTGTGCGTGCATGCGTGCGTGCGTGCGTGCGTGCGTGTGCGGGGCGTGCGTGCGGCGTGCGTGCGTGGGGTGCGGCGTGCGTGCGTGCGTGGTGCGTGCGTGCGTGGTGCGTGCGCGCGCGCGTGCGCGCGCGCGCGTGTGTGTGTGGTGTGGCGTGTTTGTGTGTGTGTGGGTGTGCGGGTGTGTGTTGCGTGCGAGCGCGCGCGCGCGCGTGTTTGTGTGTGTGTTGTGTGTGTTTTGTTTTGTGTGTGTGTGTGGGGGTTGTGTGTGTGGTGTGCCTGCCCCCCTACCTGCCTGCTGTGTATTGTTCTGGTCCAATGCAGACACCCAAAACAGGTATCAATGGTGGGTTGTTGAAAAGCGCGGGGCAAATTGGATGGACAGGAAAACGAGATCCCTTTCTTGTTTGCTGCCGAGAGTTAAGCATTCCATCACCTTTATTTTTTCTCTCAAGTAGATTTCAGCCAATAGAAGAGATGTAGTCCTTTTTGGATTCAGAATAGGCAATCGGAGAGCGCTCACAGGAATTGACATTTACATCTTTCTTGAATGTTTGTTGTTGTTTGTTGTTGTTGTGTTGTTTGTCATTCTTCGGTTCCTTTCTTTCGTTCGTTACGGGGGGTTTTTCAAAGCAAGGGAAAAACTGAACTGAATGGTAAAGAAAACTGGAAAGATAAGGTAATCATCCTTTTGAAAGACTGGAAATGTGAGAAAAAAAGGTCAAAGCAAAACGTGGAGCGGACAAGGGGTAAGCGGACAGGCAGACACTGCTCTGTGCTGTGCCAGACCAGCTCCGCTTCTCCTTTTCTCTGTCTTTGCTTTTTCTTGGTTCCCCTCCTTGTTTTCTTTTCATTCTGCTCTTTCCTTGTGTCGTGGCATTTTGATTAGTCAGCTCACGTTCTTGTTTTCCATTGACTATCTTTTTTGTATACTAATTCCTTTCTTTTTTATTCGTTTTTTACCCTGGCGTCTGTCAATGTGTTCCGCTTCCAGCTGGAGCGGAGATGCCAAAGAATAGCAATGACAAGGCAGAGGACTGAAGCAATGATGCCCACTGGACAACAACACAAGCAACAATTTAAAAAAAAGACGGGGTGGGGGGAATGGGGGGTGGGGTGGGGGGCAAATGGGAGTGGGTGGGTGGGAGCTGGAGGGGGAGTCGGAGGGGAAGGGAGGGAGTTAATGACGGGATGTGTTTGATGAACAATACATTTATTAAACGGTAGTGACACGATGTGTTGACTAATGACAGTATTAGGGATTAGCTGACTCATGTATGCAATAAAAAGAAGTAAAGGGACTGTTAATGATGTATGTAATGGACGGTAGTCGAAGTGCTAGTTGCCCAGTGTGATGCATTAAACAGTAATTAAATGCCAGCTGACTAATATGGTAAATAATCAGTGGGGGAAAACGGCAATCGACCGATATATGTAATAAACAGTAAACAAAATTTCTATCTGGCTAACACACACACACACACACACACACACACACACACACACACACACACACACACACACACACACACACATGCACGCACGCACGCACGCACGCACGCACGCACACACGCGCGCACGCACCGGCTGCTGCGCGACTGTACGCGCGCACGTACACACACACGCACACACATACACACACATACACAACCACCAACACACCCACACCTACCCCCACCCCCCCCCCCCCCCCCCCCCCCCCCCCCCCCCCCCACGCACACACACACTGGCGCGCACGTCTGTACGACAAAACAGGCTTTGGTTTAACCAGCTTAGATCGACTGATTTATGTATCTTGTCAATAAATTACATTACATGACTACAACCATCAACCTGGGTCTCCAGCGAACACACTCTACGGTAAGACATTGTTATCACTACAGGTGTACAGAGGATACATGTCATGGTGGGACATTGCCATCACTACAGGTGTTCACATAATACCCTGCATGGTAAGACATTGCCATCACTACAGGTGTTCACAGAATACACTGCATGGTAAGACATTGCCATCACTACAGGTGTTCACAGAATACACTGCATGGTAAGACATTGCCATCACTAGAGGTGTTCACAGAATACCCTGCATGGTAAGACATTGCCATCACTACAGGTGTGTTCACAGAATTACACTGCATGGTAAGACATTGCCATCACTACAGGTTGGTCACAGAATACACTGCATGGTAAGACATTGCTATCACTACAGGTGTTCACAGAATACACTGCATGGTTAGACATTGCCATCACTACAGGTGTTCACAGAATACACTGCATGGTAAGACATTGTCATCACTACAGGTGTTCACAGAATACACTGCATGGTCACAGAAGGCATTGCCATCATCACCACATTAACCTGGGAGTGTTTGCAGGTCAATTGCATTATAAGAAGCAAACTTTGCAGCCAGGAAAACAGACGTCCAGAACATACTCTTCATTATATTGACGTCCGTGTTTCTTTCCGGTTCTAATGATTTTTTTCTTTGTTTGTTTTTACTTTTTTCTCTCACTTTCGTTTTCCATTCCCCCTCATCCTTTCCTTCTATCTTTCCCCCTGTTTTCTTTCTGTGTCTGTTTTCCGTCCCTTCCTTTCTTCTCTTCTTTCGTTATCTTCCTTCTTGTTTCTCTCTATCTTTATTCTTTTTTTCTTTCTGTTCCGTTGCCCCTTCCCCGCCCCCACTAGAAATCTTTCTTAAACATATCTTCCATCGTGGCTTCCTGTTCTGTTTCCTTTTTGTTTCGCCCTGCTTGCTTTTTCCCCTGTTGTTTTTTCATTTGTTTCGTTTTGAACATTCTGTCATTGACTGTCTGTTTCCTTTTTCCGCCTTCTTCTTTTTCTGTCTTTCGGCTCCCTTGTTTACTCTCCTTTTCTTTCTGCTCATTTTCCCTTCCTCCTTCTTCCCTCCTGTTTCCATTCTCCTTTCCTTCACGACTTTCTGTGTTTCCATTCTCCTTTCTTTCACGTCTTTCTATGTTTTCATTCTCCTTTCCTTCACGTCTTTCTGTGTTTCCATTCTCCTTTCCTTCACGTTCTTTCTATGTTTCCATTCTCCTTTCCTTCACGTCTTTCTATGTTTCCATTCTCCTTTCCTTCACGTCTTTCTGTGTTTCCATTCTCCTTTCCTTCACGTCTTTCTATGTTTCCATTCTCCTTTTCTTCACGTCTTTCTATGTTTCCATTCTCCTTTCCTTCACGTCTTTCTGTGTTTCCATTCTCCTTTCCTTCACGTCTTTCAGTGTTTCATTCTCCTTTCCTTCACGTCTTTCAGTGTTTCCATTCTCCTTTCCTTCACGTCTTTCAGTGTTTCCATTCTCCTTTATTCACGTCTTTCAGTGTTTCCATTCTCCTTTCCTTCACGTCTTTCAGTGTTTCCATTCTCCTTTCCTTCACGTCTTTCAGTGTTTCCATTCTCCTTTCCTTCACGTCTTTCTGTGTTCCATTCTCCTTTCCTTCACGTCTTTCTGTGCTACTTTATCTTGATTACGTTTTCTCCCTCTCTCTCTCTCTCTCTCTCTCTCTTCTCTCTCTCTCTCTCTCTCTCTCTCTCTCTCTCTCTTCGTTTCTTTCAGTTTCTTTCCATTCTCACCCCACCCCCGCCCCCTTTTGTTCCAGTCCCATTATTGCTTTCTTCCTTTCTTTCCATATGTGGCCTTCACGTTGTTTTGTGTGTTTGTTTGTGTTTGAGTGGACAAAATTGCTGCATATGATCAATAAATTAGCGAGTCATCGAGATGTGTACCTAAGGACCCAAAGGATGTGAAAATGCGTCATACCCATGGGCGATCACGGGTGCGGCTTAGTATTCAGCGAAGTATTATTGCTGCCAATCAAATCAGCTCTGAGAAACGGCTAAGAGCTGTGCCGAAGAACGGCCTCCGTTTGAATATGTTAACACATGCCGTCTTCCACTGGTCAACTAGTCGATCATAATGAACAAAGAGGTAGCTTGGAAAAACAAGTGAAAGGTAAGAAAAAAGAGTTCCGTCAGAAGAAAACGACAAGGAAAAAACACACACCAAAAAGTGGAACAGGTGAAGAAGAGGACGCTTAAAGTATTGATCTTGAACAATTCTTCTCTCTCTCTCTCTCTCTCTCTCTCTCTCTCTCTCTCTCTCTCTCTCTCTCTCTCTCTCTTCTCTCTCTCTCTCTCTGGGGTACTCATAAATCATTGAATAACATCCTTTCTGGCTGGATGTAATGAATATTCATTATATGCAGTCGTGAGTTTTTATTGTTGAACGGTTGAGAGGGAAGGGGCTTACTCCAAAACTCACATGTGGATTTTCATCTCAATGGACAGGGATTGTGGCAATCTAGAAGACACGGCGTGTCCGGCGGTCGTGGATGACATTCTGGATGTGATGAGTCTTTGTTTAAAGAATACTGAATGACATTCTTTGTGACTAGATTCCATGGCTATTCTTAGAATACTAATTCGCTACTTACTTTAAGACTGATTTAATAAAGATTCTTTATATGTGACTGGCATCCTCTCTCTCTAAAGATCATAAATATTCTTTAATTTTAAACTACTTATCCACACGATAACAATGACTGTTGGTGTTTCCGTGTCTCTACTCTGATAACTCCTAAATTTTGAAAAAAAAAGTTAAATATATTTAACTGAATAAGATAAATCATTTCTTTGATTCAACACACTCGAATATCATTCTTCATGTACACACGTGCTACCAACAAATTACTCCATAAATAGTCTTCTCTCCAAGAAAGTGGCTACAAGATAAATCATATTCTTCCTTTTTGCCTAAAATATCGATTTATATAGCGCCATCTTCGCTTATACAATTAGGAACAATTGGCACCCCCTTATTGTGGCGAGAAATTCCCAGTGAATCATGTGCGGGATCCAGGTAAATTGATACTCTCCTCGCCCAACTCACATTTATTCAGATATTCGGGTTGAAAGTTATGCATAAAACCCCTGACTGATTAAAAGGAACCAGTTTTCGCATCGTTTAAAATATCTTCCCCCAGATATGTCTGAACAGCTGTCAATAGCACGCTCATTCTTCATGTTCTATTATTCCTTCAATATGATAAATGTACACATACAAGATCCCAGTCTATACGTCTGCGAGTCAGTTATTTGTCAGATTCTCTCCGAGTGCGTGAAGAACAGAATGGGAGATTATTTTTCTTCATGTTGATATACATTTCGAAGACTTTGTTTTTCTGCTTCATATGTCCCCCCCCCCCCCCCCCCCCCCCCCACCCCCCCCTCCTGTTATTTCTTCGTGTTGTCCACTTTCGAAATGTTTTAATTTTGATATTTGGCTTTTTAGAGCATAACGTCAAAAAGCTTTCAGCTTATCTATTTACTTTCATTAAAATATTTGTTTCCTCTCTCTCTCTCTCTCTCTCTCTCTCTCTCTGATATTTATAAGAGCCAGATTTGGAACATTTTTTTTTAGTCAGTTCGAATTGATTGTCATACCTCTGTTGCTGAGAAACAGAAACCACGTCCTGCATTACCAGTGAGCACAGAAGAGGAAAGGGCATGTCGACCTGGTACTCCCCTTGGTTTGTGTTCAAAACGACATTACTGAGCTGGTACACTCCACATGGTTTGTGTTCAAACGACATACTGAGCTGTACACTCCACATGGTTTGTGTTCAAAACGACATTACTGAGCTGGTACACTCCACATGGTTTGTGTTTAAAACGACATACTGAGCTGGTACACTCCACTTGGTTTGTGTTCAAAACGACATACTGAGCTGGTACATTCTCTTGGTTTGTGTTTGAAACACTCGATGTACTGATTGAGCACACTCCTCGTGCTTTGTGTTACGACACACTGAGCACACTCCTCGTGCTTTGTGTTACGACACACTAAGCACACTCCTCGTGCTTTGTGTTACGACATGCTGAGCACACTCCTCGTGCATTGTGTTACGACACACTGAGCACACTCCTCGTGCTTTGTGTTACGACACACTGAGCACACTCCTCGTGCATTGTGTTACGACACACTGAGCACACTCCTCGTGCATTGTGTTACGACACACTGAGCACACTCCTCGTGCTTTGTGTTACGACACACTGAGCACACTCCTCGTGCATTGTGTTACGACACCCTGAGCACACTCCTCGTGCTTTGTGTTACGACACACTGAGCACACTCTCGTGCTTTGTGTTACGACACACTGAGCACACTCCTCGTGCTTTGTGTTACGACACACTGAGCACACTCCTCGTGCTTTGTGTTACGACACACTGAGCACACTCCTCGTGCTTTGTGTTACGACACACTGAGCACACTCCTCGTGCTTTGTGTTACGACACACTGAGCACACTCCTCGTGCTTTGTGTTACGACACACTGAGCACACTCCTCGTGCTTTGTGTTACGACACACTGAGCACACCCTCGTGCTTTGTGTTACGACATGCTGAGCACACTCCTCGTGCATTGTGTTACGACACACTGAGCACATTCCTCGTGCTTTGTGTTACGACACACTGAGCACACTCCTCGTGCATTGTGTTACGACACACTGAGCACACTCCTCGTGCTTTGTGTTACGACACACTGAGCACACTCCTCGTGCTTTGTGTTACGACACACTGAGCACACTCCTCGTGCATTGTGTTACGACACACTGAGCACACTCCTCGTGCTTTGTGTTACGACACACTGAGCACACTCCTCGTGCTTTGTGTTACGACACACTGAGCACACTCCTCGTGCTTTGTGTTACGACACACTGAGCACACTCCTCGTGCTTTGTGTTACGACACACTGAGCACACTCCTCGTGCTTTGTGTTACGACACACTGAGCACACTCCTCGTGCTTTGTGTTACGACACACTGAGCACACTCCTCGTGCTTTGTGTTACGACACGCTGAGCACACTCCTCGTGCTTTGTGTTACGACACGCTGAGCACACTCCTCGTGCTTTGTGTTACGACACACTGAGCACACTCCTCGTGCTTTGTGTTACGACACACTGAGCACACTCCTCGTGCTTTGTGTTACGACATGCTGAGCACACTCCTCGTGCTTTGTGTTACGACATTACTGAGCTGGTCTCTTGATTCTTTTTGAAACGACATACTGACCCGTACACTGCTCTCGGTTTGTATTAGACATCTTGAGCTGGAACAGGTCCTCTTCGTTTGTGGTTTAATTCTTTTTTCATCATTCAGGCGAGGGCTGGGAGTCTTTTGGGCATGATAAATAACCGTCTAGACGAAGCACTAGTTCAGTATCACGACCATGAACTTCCCACGTGGGTGTAGTCAGTTATCGATCGTCTTCATGACTGGAGTGAGGGGGGGGGGGGGGGGGACTCAGCATGACGAGATGTCTGCCGGCATGGCGCAGAAACATGCCCCTAGGCTGCTGTACTAGGAGGGGGGTGGTGGTGGGGGATTGGGAGGTCCACCGCGTGCAACGTGAGAAAGAGGTTTCCACACATGACAGATATGGGATGGCCTAACACAGTTTGTCTTCTATTCAAAACTTCACAGGAAAGGCTCTGTTCTTTACACAGTGGTATTGATTGTTGAC